>SAXG01000040.1:0-415467 GCA_012932865.1 Amylostereum areolatum
AACGCGACGGCCGTCGGCGAGGCGTACACGACCTTGCTGGACCAGGGGGCTGATTCGTGAGTGTGTTCTCTTTGGGTATCTGGGCATGCTTTTCGCTCATCGCGGTGTCCTAAAAAATGCAGGATTCTGTGCCATTTAGTCGCAGGGGGTGCGTCCGTTCGACTCGCGGGGACACCGCAGAGTGTTGACGTTCGCCTTTGACAGGAAAAGTCGCGGAAAACGCCAACATCGACTCCGCCGTCACCCCGAAGTGGCGTACGGCCAAAACCCACGTACGCTTTTTGCCCGGCTTGACCGCATTCTATCCTCTGACCTCCCGTTTCAAGGTCATCGTGACCTACCACTGGGACGATTCCGCCACGCTGGACGAAGTCGAGGCTTTCAAACAAAAGTTGACGACCCAGTCCGTCCCGGTGCTGTCCGCGCTCAGCGGCGAGGCGGACCCGGGCTCGTACTCGAACGAGGCGGATGTGCGCGAGCCGAACTGGAAGACGACGTTCTACGGGACGAACTATGCCCGTCTCGAGGCGGTCAAGGCGGCGTATGATCCTGAAGACCTGTTCATCGTTGCAACGGGCGTTGGGAGCGATCGGTGGGACGCGCAGGGCATGTGCCGGGTGTGAGCGACGACAGGGTCAGGATGAGGGGTCTCGCGCGTTTGTATCTTTATTCTGTCGCATGAGGGTTCACGTTTTCACTGTACATACACCTACAAAAATCATTGGCATTCACATTTCCACCGAAAGAGTTGCCTTGCGCAGAAAGCGCCAGCTCAGCCTGCTGCCCCTTGGTCAGCGCTTTCGTCGCAGCGCCGCAGCGGTCTGCGTCACGGTCCCGCCGCCATCCCGCCGCCCCACCTAGCTGCCCTTCTGGGCACAATGCACGGCCACCATCACAGCACGGAACCCGCATGTTTTTTCGGCGGCTGGCGCTTAGTCTAAGCGCGTCACAGGCTGTCCTAGGGCCTCCTCAGGACCTAAGAAGGTCGTACCGACCTTCTTGTTCTCCCACCACTACCTACTTGGGATCATGTTCACCCTTAAGGCGTTCTGGCTTTTCACCTTCGCGTTTACTTTCTGTCTCGCACAGAACACGACGGCGCCGCCTGCCTGTGCGACCGCGTGCGCCACAGTCGTCGCCACCGACGTTCAGTGCGGCAGCATGTGCGTTCTTTCCTATGTTCTATGTATTCCGGATTGGTATCGCTCGACGCTCATCGATGTGGCGGGGGGTCTAGCTCGAACACGACGTGCATATGCAACACGAACGTGCAGCAGTTCGCCACGCTTGGAGGGGAGTGTATCGGGAGTCAGTGTTCGTCGACAGACCTCGATGCGGCGAGAACGTATTTCGAGGGACTATGCCCTTCGCCATCGGGTGCGTTGTGGGCCCCTGTCTTGCTGTAGGGCGATCTCCTCATGAGTTGGTGGTGTTGGCGTTTTCAGGATCAAGCTCGGCGTCGGCGTCGGGTTCCTCAGGTGGGTTCATAATCCATCCCACCCGTCGTAGCTCGCGCCGACCTTCCTCCCCAGCGACCTCATCCGGTAGCGCTGCCGCCTCAAGCAGGCCATCCGCCGCGTCGACCTCTATTTCCCAATCCGCGACGCGATCCCCCACGTCCGCCTCGCCCACCACGACTACGACCTCGCCCGCAGGATTGACGACGATTCTGCCGGGGTCTACGACCGCGAGCGCCCCTGCGTCCAATCAGACCGGGAACGGGGGTCTGTCGGCGAGGGGTGCGGTCACCGAGACTCTTCTTATGTGGGGTCAGTTTGGCGTTTTGCTGGCTGCGTGCGGTGTCTTCGTGTAGGTGCACCCATGGGCTGTACAGACTGAATTTCCTCTCTTTTTCTGTGTTTGATTCACATGTATTCGTGGAGCTCGCGGATGTATTTGCTTTACCTATGACCACAGATTCTCTCGACATTGCGGGTGTGTACCCGGCAGCTTTACAACGTTCACGGAGTCGCAAAACCATGGCACCGCGTCATGGCGGTAACCGTAACCCGAATTTCGCTTCGCCTCGTTCCTTTCATGTTCGCTGTGTGACCTTAACGGAGACATTCAGGTTTAACTCCCGTATTCCCCGCAGGGACGGCCATTCAATATTCACCCTTCAATAAAACTTGGCTGGCCGAGCCGCCGACAACCTTCCCTGGTGTGATTTCTTGCCCATGTTTTCCTTGCTGTGAAATCGCTCATCGGAAGCAATACCTAGGTGGCAAGTACGACGTCACCATCGCCGTCCATGGTATCCCTTCCAAGGTGGAGAACGCGCACCAGCAGATCCGTCATCGTTGGATGGGCACTGGTTCGTGCGGATGGCGGGTTGTATGAAGTCGTTCGGCCTGTTCGAATGGCTTAGCCCCGACTCCACCACTTACACACCCTCTGCGTAAAGCACTGTTTTCATTGCGTTTCACACATACAAATGCTTTCCTCGTTCATCACAATCTCCGTTATTTAACGCCAACTACACTTAGACTGGCGTCCTGACCCAATGAGGACATAATCCTGTACATCTCTCATTCTCTCTGGGTCCCTCATATGTATCTTCTGAGTTCTCGAAATGCGGTCCATATGCGTCTTATCGGCACCTATACAAAACTATTGACAACATCAAACACGGCGATGCACCATGGCAATGCTTTACCACATCATTCGCAGGGGATGTACCGGACAACGCACCCAAGTGGAAGAAGCAACAGTACCATGTCTGGTATAGGGATCCGGACGTCGTGATTCGCAACATGCTCGAGAATCCCGACTTCGCTGGTCAGTTCGACACCTCCGCGTACAAGTTCTACGACGCGTCGGGAAAGCGCCGCTGGACAAACTTTATGTCTGGGAACTTCGCGTGGCGTCAAAGTGTAAGCTCTTCGTATACTCGACTGAAGACGTATCCCTGATCATGTGTTTATGCTTTTAGGACAAGATCTATGCGGCTGATCACAGCACGGCGGGCGCAATGTATGTGGCCGTCATACTAGGCAGTGACAAGACTACTGTCTCTGTCGCCACCGGGCACGTCGAGTACCACCCTCTTTATCTTTCGATCGGTAATCCACACAACAGCACGCGGCGCGCGCATCGCAACACTGTCATACCGATCGGCTTTTTGGCCATTCCAAAGTGTGCGTAGTATCATCCCACGCTGGTTCGTGTCGAACGTACCTCTCATATTGTCTGTCCCCCAGCTGACCGCAAATACGACCGTGATCCTGCCTTCAAAACATTCAAGCGGCAGCTCTACCATGCATCCTTGAGCGCAATCCTGCAGACCCTCCGCCCTGCGATGACGACTCCGGTTGTGCGTCGATGCCCCGATGGGCACTTCCGCCGGATCATCTTCGACCTGGGACCAATCATCGCCGATTACCCCGAGCAGGTGATGCTAGCTGGGATTGTACAAGGCTGGTGTGGACGGTTCGTCGTGGGCTCAGGTGCACAACAGGCTTGGTTTGCTTACATTGAACGCAGATGCGATGCCCAGAACTCTGACCTTGATGGCGAGGCTGTTCGCCGGACAAGAGAGATGACGGACTACATGGTCGAAGCCTTTTCCTCACAAGAACTTTGGGACAATTTTGGGATAGATGACGAGGTTGTTGTAAGTCATCTGTACCCTTTCATCCCCGCGAACCTGACACATCTGAAACAGCCATTCACAAATGACTTTCCGAGGGCGGACATCCACGAGCTGCTGGCACCTGACATCCTTCACCAAATTATCAAGGGCTCCTTCAAAGACCACCTTGTGGAATGGGTCGAGCAATATCTCGTCCTTTCCCATGGCGAGGCCCGAGCCGGCGAGATGATGGACGATATTGATCGGCGGTACGTTCAAGTTTCTCTTTACTAGACTTGTTCACCATACTCAACATGACTGGTCACTTCGACAGACTTGCGGCTGCACCCGCTTTTTCAGGTCTTCGTCGGTTCGCAGACGGACGGCGTTTCAAGCAGTGGACAGGAGACGATTCGAAAGCGCTCATGAAGGTATTAAACATGATATATAATACTATGTGTGCTCCGACTTATTTTCTTCCTTGATAGGTGTACATACCGGCTGTTGCAGAGTATCTCCCAGCTTCCATGGTCCAATGCATCAGTGCCTTCATGGACTTTTGTTATCTGGTCCGGCGCTCTGAAATCGACGAAGACACCTTGGCTGAAATTGAGGATGCCGTCGCCCGCTTCCACCACCACCGAGAAATATTTCAAACCACAGGTGTTCGACCCAACGGCTTTTCCCTCCCTCGGCAACATTCAATGTCCCATTATGTTTACCTGATCCAAGAATTTGCGGCCCCCAACGGCCTGTGTTCATCTATCACCGAGTCTCGCCACATCACGGCCGTCAAAAAACCATGGCGTCGCAGCAACCGATACGAGGCCCTTGGCCAAATGCTCCTCATTAACCAGCGGCTTGACAAGTTGGCAGCTGCCCGAGCCGACTTCGTCAACCGTGGCATGCTTCCCGGCCGTTATCGCGCAATTCCCCCACACCTTGTCCGTATTGAGCCTGTCCTCGATGATGACAATGAAGACTCTGCCTCTCACGCGATCAACTGTATCAACATCGAGGATGCCGGGCCCGTCGATGGGGAGGTTCTCGGCAACGTAACCCTTCCACAACGTGCCGGTAAGTATCCATCTGCATCTTGAAACATAATCCTGTGAGCTCACTGCAAGTTACAGCGCGTGGATACCCGTCAAATATATACGCGATTGCGGAACAAATACACGAACCCCTACTCCCTGTCCTCACACGTCGCTTTCTCTTCCACCAGCTCCACCCAGACGTCAGTACAACTCCCAGCCAACTGCCCCAACTGAAACAAAGCACGCGAATCCGTGTCTATCATTCTGCACGTGCCACCTTCTATGCCCCCAGTGATGTATCAGGCCTCCAGGGCATGCGCCGCGAAATCATCCGCTCGACCCCACGCTGGCGGAAGACGGGACCCCGTTGGGACTGTGTCTTCATTGTGGAAGACGAATCAAAATCTGGAATGCGGGGCCTGGCTGTCGCCCGCGCCCGACTGTTCTTTTCATTCGAACACGGTGGAACCGTGTATCCATGCGCTCTACTCAACCATTTTGAACGCATCGGCACTTGCCCAGACCCCATCACGGGTATGTGGAAGGTTAGACCACAGCGTAATCGGCGGGGACAACTACAGACTGTCGAGCATCTCGACACCTTCCTCCGATCTGCCCATCTCATGCCTGTTTATGGCGATGGTCCTTTGCCTACAGACTTTCATTACACATATTCTCTGGACGTGTTCAATTCGTACTACGTTAACAAATACATAGACCACCACGCGAATGAAATTGCATTCTAATCCACCGTCACCGCGCGTACATCCTGAGTTTGTGACGGGTTCGCAATCATGTCAAGAAACTCCCATACCGGGGTGAACCCCGGCTCATCGAAGAGTCCCAGCCCATCCTCCTGACCTGGAGCAACCGCTGGTGCGCGGCGCTGCGAAGTAGAATGCAGAGACGGGAGTGATTGCGATCGTTGACGTTTGGCAGGGTGAGGGAGTGGCGAGGATTCTCTTTTGGCACTCGTTCCAGCACGAGCGCAGGGAAAAGACTGATCGCTATCCTCGTCGGAAGAGGCACTACAGAGCGCGAGCATCAGTATATCGGACGATGACAAGATGAACATGACGACGCACGATTGCAACTCTAGATCACCGCCATGCATAGATCTTGAGCTAGCGGGGCTAGAGGCTGGAAGGTGTCCCATCTTGCTTTGAGAAGCACGGACGAGCCGGGAATTTGGACGGGTAGGACCCAGCGGCGAAGAAGGTGTTGCAACAGAGAGATCGAGGTCCGACAGGGGACGAAAGCGGGGCACATCTACACAGGACTACCTTTGAGTGGAAGAGATTCATGTCAGAGATAGAGCTTCGCACCTGCACCCAGATCCTCCTCCGTATTGGAGGCGTCCTCTGATCCAAAGCTATTCCCTCTCTCCAACATCATACCAGCCAAACGGTCGGGTTCAGAGTCGGCCACAAAGCGGGGTGAATCATGCAGGAGCTTAGATCTCTTGCTTTCAGGTGGCCAAGGAGATTCCTTGGTGGTTGGCGTACGAGGTAACGCGTCAACAGGACCAGTTGGTGAGAACTGCTTGAGGGTCCCATTAATTATCTGGATGCGCTAAAGAATGGGATTGGGATTGGAATTCGGCGATGGAAAAAGAACGAGAAAGCGCACCAAAGGTTTGGGATCAGGTCCAGGGATGAGATGAATATCACAAACCCCATAACCGTGGAATGTCACGGTCACTCCCTGCTCCGGGATACGACCGCTGCTCGTCGCCGGTGAGAGTGTTGAAACAGCGGAAGTACCATCAACAATCTAGAGTACACACTGGGTTAATGGATAAGACGACGAGTTGATCGCAGAAATGCACCTCCCACGCGGTTCCCATGCAAATCTTGTAGGGTTTATCCTCCATAGTGTGTGCCGACGTCCGACGTCAATGAGCGGGACGGATAAGCGGGCGTTGAGCAAAAATTTCGACAAGTGAACTTTCCGCGTTCGTGCGCGTGTGGGAATAACTTGCCTGCAGGCTCTGGCCTGCCGCACAATGGTTTGGATTACAAAGGTCGATTAACGGACTCGTATCCACACTATATTTCACATTTAGATATAGAATAGCACTATCTATGGAACAAAAATATGTCTGGCGAGATAAGCATAATAAATTTAAGGTGGAGCTTCAAGAGGAAGAAATGAGCTCTGAGGTCACATGACCCCCAACGCGGGTCAAACATCCAGTTCAATTTCTACACTCTCACACCCTCCCTCCTTGTGCCTCCGCGCTCCCGCCATCTCGCCTACATTACTGGAGCGGCACAAATCCATATGTCAGGATCCATGGGCTGGAAGGCCACCTGCAGAACGGCCTCAAAGGAGCGATGCAACGCACCAACACCAAGATCTGTTCTCCCAAGGTTCTCGTACGCCCGCCTCTCCCTGTTCATTCCGCTGATCCTGACGGCTACGTTCCGTAGGCTTTGGCAGTGCGGCGCGCACATCCGCAGGATGAGGGAGTGCGGAGAGTGCTATGGAACCAATGTGAGTCCGTCGCTTGTCAGAACAACGGCAACTCACTCCTTTCCCCCCCTAAAAAAAAACCTCCCACGGACAACGCTTTCACGACGTCAACCTCATCCGTCCACTCAAAATGCGCTCTGACGCCACAAGTCAATCAGAGCGAGACCGAGAGACAAGCTGGGAAAAGACACTGGTGAGTGACGGGTGTCTCGACGGCATCGCAAATGCTCACCTCCTCCACAACCCCGTCCCCCACATGCACGCACGTCGTTCGTACCCTCGGCCCTCCACCCGCCCACCCCATTTCAAGATGCACGCCTAATCGCCCGCACCACACGACTGGAGCTGTACACGCGTGCGTCCCATGCAGCGACATCGTCAGTCGCGTTCCGCTGCGTCTGGGAGAAGCGTACGTGCGAATGGGGTAAGTGTGTCTGTTTTTCGTCGACGATGTGGTGTGCTTACAGCATATCAGGACACGCACATCGAGGTGGAGTCGCATTTTGCGTACAACACGACCCTTGACCTCTCACACGAGCGAGACTCAGGTTGGTGAGCACGAAAAAACGCCTTCGCTGAAAAAGCTGAGGTGCGGGTTCTCTCGCAGTGCGTACTAATATTCACGATGAAGCCCTAGTACTGCCCCCCTGTCTCCCTTCACCGCCCCTATCATCCCGAGTCTCTCCTGTAGCATACTCCTCATGTTTATGGGACTGGTCTAATATATGAGTGCCGTTCAATCTCGATGCGTATCAGTTTGTACTACCGTAAGATTAAATGCAAGTGTAACGACTCGGCCTGGTAGTCTGGAGACTGGCTGATGATTTCGATCTCTGCTGATGAGCCTGGACTGATTCCACAAGATAAAATTGGAAAATGGCCAGGAGCTCAGGCTACGTCAGGCCCGCCAGGACCTGTCCAGCCGCGTCAGGTTTGGGCAGTTTTGCTGATGTGTTGGCAGTTTCCTCCTAGTCAAGGGCGTGTTTGCGCGCTTTCAGGCCTCAGGTCCCGGAATTTGTGAGTTCTCAAGCTCTCTACACCCCAGGTACTAAGGTACATATACACGCGTAACTAATCGTCTACGTCCAGATCATCTCGATGCTGCGAGAACCACTGCGTCGCTAGCCGTCCACTTACAGTCGTTTGCATATGAGATGATAATTCGCGCGGTGAAAAATCTGTTTGTTTCTGTTTGCTTGAGCCACACAAATACCATAATGGGCAAGATGTGCCTGATCCGTTGCCTGCCGCCACTGCCGGTTGCTCCGATCTTCCGAATAAGGCGATTGTTTGGTCCGAACAAACAAGGTTTTCACGGCGCGAATTATCATCTCATATGCAAATGACTGTATACCGCACGCCCGTCATGATCCATGACCCTACACACCCATAATACTGTTGCATGTCCCTCCTCCATATCGTGCCATGAATTTATCTGGCCTCATTCAGGACGCGGTTCTCATGTCACGGCGGTGATGCAGGCGACAGCAGGCATCAAGTTGAAGTCCCCTCAACGGATCTCTCCAGGACGAACATGATCGTACCGCGACCGTGAGACCCGTCCGCCGCAAAGGCGGACCTACCGTCTTATACACGAGACGTACGAACACCTTTCGCGGCCTGGGCTTGAAGACAGTATGTTGTTTTGTACCCACGGCGCCCATGATGGCATGTGCTGATCCCCCTTCAATCTTTTGCCATCAGCGGCCCAATTGCCAAGCTTTGGCCCTCCGTACAGCCAGTCGCCCTATAAGTAAAGCCGTCGTGTTTGAGTTGTCGTCCTCGCCAGAACATACCCTAATGACGTTCACGACTCCGTACCCGTACATCTCCTCGCCTTTTCAACCTCCCGCGCCCGGCTCGCTCATGGCATGGACACAGACCCACTTCAATGGGCTGTTTCTCGCGGAGACGGAAGAGGCTCGCAAAGTGGCGTTTGCGTCCTCGCTGAGCCCGAACATTCAGGCGACAGTCAATCAAGTCCCAGCAACCGCGGATCAGATCCTTGAGCACGTCGCTCTGCAGCGGAAAGGTGTTCGGGAGAAGAATGGCTTCACTCTGAAGTGGCTGAACTGCCTAGAAGTTGTCGACAAGGTGTACGAGGATGATCAGAAGGTGCGGCGTTCCATTCTCGAACCCTTGTTCTTCGTTGCTGACTATGTAGTGCCTTGGCGTGTGTACGGCGTGACACAGACCGGCTTGGTTGGGGGATGGGTATATGTGTCGCGCTACTACAATATCGCGAATTCGACGAAGCCGGAAGTTCAGCACGCTTGGGCCGCCCTTCACATCAAGTGCGTACATACGCCACACTTGCCTTCCTTGAGCTGTCGTACTGATGGCATCACCATGTATACTAGAGTCGAGCAGGACCCTGCCGTCGAAGCTGACGATAACGGTGACCGACGTCGGATATCGGTCATATACGAAACGTCCGTGGATACGTCGATGTTCGCCTCGACGGCATTGAACGATGTAGATTGACCGGTGACCTTCTGATACTTAAGTACGTGGACCGCCGGCCTCGTTCGGTCACTTTGAATGCAGTCATGTAAGCAGTTTCGGCCATTTATATAGATGGGTGCATGGTGTAGTTGGTTTATCACGCTCGCTTAGCATGTGAGAGGTGTCCGGTTCAATTCCGGATGCGTCCAGTGCCAGTAATTTTTATTTTATGTTGTTAATCTGTTTTGATGCCATCTGAAGTTGAGTACGTTCAAACTTAGTGTTGCACAAACTATAGAGTATACTTAAATATAATCATATTAATACGGAAAAATATCGATATATTACGGCTGCTGTGTATTTTGAACCACCATAATGTAATTGGGTACAGTATGATATAGTACGAGTACAATATGCTATGGACTCAATATTTATTTATATTCTGAGTATGCCAGAAGTAGGCTTATCTACTTGACCAGTGAGCTTCAAGATGCCTTTAAGAGACAGGTAACACATACCCAAATTGAAGTCAATACCTCTGGTAACGGCGAGAACACTCCGGGGTTTGCTAGTGGCTCATTTCCATTCTTGGAAAGGCTGCCACCAAAGTGCCGCTGTTTCTCACGACTTCTCGCCGGTGGCGGAAGCATCCCGTCAGCAAGCAACGGCATCCCATCACTGCCAACAATGGCAGACTTCATCTTCTACATGATGTCCAGACAAGAATAACTTATAGCCATCATAGCCTTAGCCCATATCATACCTCTGGCTCAGGGCAAAAAATATAAATTAGATACAAATAAATAAGAATATTTGACCATTATGATATGATATACACCGCCGGACGAAGTCAACCCTGTGTTAAGGACGGTCCTTATCACGTGACAAGCGGCTCAGGCTACAGTACTCGTATGTGTGAGAAGTGGGATCAGGTGATCCAGACGTCTCAGTTATACGAAGGTTGAGGTCGATAAGCGAGGCAGTAAGTCTTCACGGAAGACTCAGGCGAGCTTTCGACTTAGTTACTTTGGGTTCTCTTTAATAGCTTTAAGAGGAGGTTCTATTTAGAACAGTCCTGTATTTACAAAGAGAACGAGCTGGGGAATAGCTCGTTCCTCGAGCCTCCTTTTATAAGAAAGGAGATCGAGTAAATATGCGTACATTTGGTGACGGTCGTATCAAGTATCTACGGAGACGAGACTGGGGCACAGTCGTGGCTGTATCGTTGAGACGGTGACGATCTGTGGCACTGTCGTGGTTGCGTCGTTGAGACGACGACGATCTGTGGCACTGTCATGGTTACGTCGTTGAGACGGTTACGAACTGGGCACAGTCGTAATCCGTCGTTTAGCGACGTCCCTCCCATTAAGGAAATAGAAAATGGAATACCTAAATGGAGTTGTAACACTAGCCCCCTCTCTAGAATCTACGTCCCGTAGATTCATGAATTGGATTGCCGTCAGAGGGATCTCTTGAATGGGTTCTTGATCGTTTGTTCGTCGCCATCGTTGAAGGACGATGGTTGATGCGAGAAGAGTGAACATTGTGAGTCCTACGATGACGCCTAGGACGATGATGAGCCAACGAGGGGTGGTTGCGGTAAAGATCGTAAGATCGGGTGATTGTGTGGGCTGCATCACGCTTCTGAGTTTTTTGTTTTGATGTTCACTCCTTTTATCCTTATCCGGAATCAAGCGATGAAATTCTATTCTACCGCTTCAGCAACGTCTCCACTACTTTGACGTCTTCTCCGTCCATCGTGGGAGACCCTAACCGATGCCCTATCCTGGCCGTCGTCGCGTGGTCCGGGCTTCTGAACCGGGGTCCGTGCTTCCGGAAAATCCCTTTGATGCCCCATCTCCCCTTTGATTCCCGCATGGCTTCTTCGTCGAGGCTTCTCGGCCTCTTCATGGCACAAGCGACGTCTGGACGGTTTAGGAGTTCCGTGACTCGTTTGAGATGACGGAGGAGTTCGTCGTCGTGTGGGTCGGGCGTGGGAGTACGCGAAGGGACGGGCGAGGGGGGAGGAGTGGTAGGAGGAGTGCAATCGGTGGTGGAGAGGTTGCGTGAGGACGAGGCGAGAGTAGAAGACATTTTGTGGATTTGGGCGGTGCGAGTGGGTTTGTTAGACGATGTCTGAGGGTGTCGTTGTCGCTATGGCTTTCCCTTTTATCCTTACGATGCGGAGGGGCAATGATGTAATCATTGCCGTCAATCGTAAGCGAGAGTTCGTACATAATCAAAACCGAGTCGTAAGTAAGCTACGCAGCCAGCGCATTGCAGAGAGAATACCAAGCGTTTTGCCTTCCTCATAGCGATAGGAACATGTACAGTAGAGAAGTCTGAGGAAAATATGCGTGCGAATGAGGGCGCAGTCCGTGATTAGTCCGAGAAGTATCGTAACGATGGATGCGAAAGCGTGACGATGATGATGAGAGAGAAGGTCCGAGTGCGTATGGTGGGCAAAAGTCTGTCCGCGCGCTTACCAAGGTTCCGGCCAGTGATCCTTCGATTCCTCCGCTTCCTGCAGGTCCCAATCTTCTTCCTTCCAGAAGAGATCGTTGACATGCCAGGAGTGATTGAAGCGCGAAGGGGGTTCTCGCTGGGTGCGGAGTACCGCGTTTTCCCAGTACAGCCACTGTTCAGTGGCGTGTTGGGTGGCTTCGTGCGTCAGACTCTCACATCGTGCGAGGAATCCCAGGAGCTGCCTGTGGGTGCGGGCGGTGGCGTCGGTACGTTGGGAGTGAGGGTGGTGTCAGAAACACAGTTTATGAGACCGATGAACCGCCTAAGTCGCGACGATGGGAGGAGCGAGAAGAAAATAGATTCGAGAGTGCCGGGGTCTAGGGTAGTGCAACGTGCGCTACAGTACCGTATGACGAGATGGACAGTCTAGGGAAAAGGGAAGAGAAACACTGTCCTTATATACAAGTGGGAACGATGGTGCGATGTGATGCGATAGTGGTGCGAGCGGGGGGAACAATAGGAAAGGAGTCATGGGGCGGAGGACGAAGGTCCGGAGCAGTGATGTCATAGATAAGGATGCGGAACCCCGCTCGGAAGTCCGGGCAATGACGTCATTGAAGCATGTGATGCAAGGGAAAGTCATGTGCCGTGACGCGTCACGTGTACGAGGTCTGCAAACGAAGAGAGAAATGGAGCGATCCGTGACATTACCCCCCCTTTAAGACGCGCTTTCGCCTGGAGCGCGATGTCATCTGCAAGGGTAGATGCGAGAAAATCGTCAAAGGAGATGCCGAGGGAATGCACAGGGCGGGGTGCGTTTGGATGGCGTTTGTGGAAGGCGTCGATCATGTCGGTGACCTTTGAGAGCGAGGAGCGAGGGAGCCAGGTATTCTCGGAGTCAGGATAGCCTGCCCACTTGACGAGGTATTGTATGCCTTTCTTGTTGCGGGTCGGCTTCGAGTCGATGATGTCTTCAACGTCATATTCTTCTTCGTCATCAACGAGGTCAGGCAGCGGTTGTTCATAGTTTGGACCATGTGCCGTTGTCTCCTTGTACGCGGTGAGCAGCGAAGCATGGAAGACTGGGTGGATTCTCCATGTCTTCGGCAGCTTCAGGCGGTAGTTCACTGGGCTAATGACGTCAACGATCTCGAAGGGTCCAAATCGTTTGGCAGCAAGCTTAGCTTTCGGCCTCGTCGTCTTCAGGTTTTTGCCTTCGAGCCAGACCTTGTCTCCAATGGCGAACAGTGTCGATTTGCTGATCGTGTCACCATTGTAGTGCTTCATTAAGTCCGATGCGAGGGCAAGGCTGGCTTTGATCTCTTGTCGGACTTCTTCAAGTTGACGGAGGCGTTCTTCAACTGCAGGGACCTTTGAGGACGGGTTTACGGATGGGTACATCTTGGGGAGGAAGCCGTAGAGGACTTCAAAGGGGGCCTTTCCAGTAGCTGCATGGGTGCGGGAGTTGTGAGAAAACTCGAAGAAGGGCAGCCACTTCACCCAGTCATCTTGACGGTAGTTGCAGAATACTCGCAGAAACTGCTCGAGGTTCTGGTTCTCGCGTTCGGTTTGGCCGTCTGTCTGTGGGTGATACGCTGTGCTGAGGGCGGACTTGATCCCGAGCTTCTCGTTGAGTGTACGCATCACCTGTCCAGCAAATTGGGGTCCACGATCCGAGATGATCTTGTCTGCTAAGCCGTAGTGTCGGTATACCTTATCGAAGAGAATGTCGGCCGTGCCATCGCTGGTGATCTTCGTTGTACATGGGGTGGTAACCACCATCTTGGTGAGGCGATCAACCACGACATTGATGGCATTATAGCCTTCGCAGTCAGGGAGCTCGACAATGAAGTCGGTAGAGATGACGCCAAATGGTCGGTCGGGGTACTTCGTTCGGGATCATGTCGACGTGGGGTCGGCTGCTCTGTGTCTTTGTCGACTGGCAGGTTGCGCATTCTGCTACGAAGTCGCGGACGAAGACAGACATGCCAGGCCACCAATATTCACGACTCACAAGCTCGTAAGTCTTGAAGCGACCGGGGTGTCCAGCCAGGGGCGATTCATGGTACATTTTGACAATGTCGCGTCGCAACTCGTCATCTGCAGGGACATATACCTTTCCTCTAAACAGGACCAGGCCTTCTTCGTAGTTCCACTCTTGAAGGTTCTTGACGAGTGTACGTGGTCCGTTTCGTAAGATGGCGTCCAGGGCTTGAACGACCTCGATGTCCTTGGTTTTGCAGTCGCGGATACGTCGTCGGAGTTCGACATCACCGAGGGAGGTTACTGCTCCTGGCCTTGTTGCACGTACTTGGAAGTACTTGTGGTCAAGCAAGACGCACTCCTTGTTGTCATTTTCAACACCATTCTTGTGATCGGGTCGTCGAGACATTGGATCCGCGCGGTGGGAAATTCCTGGTTTATGAACAAGCGAGAAGTAAAATCGAGTGAGGAATAGAGCCCAACGTGCCTGTCGGCGGCTCAGCTTCTGTGCCGTCTTGAAGTGCTCCAGGTTCTTGTGATCTGTCCAGATTTCGACGGTGTCAGGGGCGCCTTCGAGGTAGTGGCGCCAGGCTTCAAGCGCACGGATGATCGCAAGCAGCTCCTTGTCGTAGATGTCGTAGTTCCGTTCCGGTTCCGATAGGGCCTTGGACAGATATGCCACTGGATGCCAGTGACCGTCGTCGCCTTTCTGCGAGAGTATACCTCCAGTAGCAAAGTCCGAGGCATCGACTTCAACGAGGTAAGGCTTCTTTGGGTCAGGCATGACCAAGACGGGGGAGGAAGTAAACACAGCTTTCAGTGCGTCAAACGCAGTTTGGCAGTCCGTCGACCAGTCCCATGTGCAGTCCTTCTTTGTCAGGTCAAATAGGGGTCGTGCAACCTTGGAGAAGTCTTTGATGAAACGTCGGTAGAAGTTGCCGAAGCCGAGGAAGGATTGCACATCTTTGACTGTTCGTGGTGTCGGCCAGTCCTGAATACCTGCTACCTTGACGGGGTCCATAGCGATCTTTTCGTGCGAGATGATGAGTCCGAGGTATTCGACAGAGTCTTGTTCAAAGACGCATTTCTCCGGTTTGAGGAAGAGGTCGTTGTCTTGCAAACACTGCAGAACCTGCCGCACTATGGCACGGTGTTCGTCCATGGTGCGAGTGAACACCAAGATGTCGTCCATGTAGATGATGACCTTGCCCGAGTCGATGAGATCCTTGAACAGTTCATTCATCATTGCCTGAAATGTCGCAGGGGAGTTCATAAGCCCGAAAAACATCACCGTAGGTTCGAAGAGACCGCGATTTGTCTTGAATGCAGCCTTCCACTCGTCGCCTTCCTTGATGCGGACATTGTTGTAGCCCCAGCGAACATCCATCTTGGAGAAGATCTTTGCACCTTTGAGGCGGTCGACAATTTCAGAGATCAGTGGCAAGGGGTATTCATTCTTGACAGTGCCCTTGTTTAATTCTCGATAGTCCTGTACGGGACGCAGCTTTCCATCCTTTTTCTTCACAAAGAAGAACGGACTCGCCTGAGGTGACTTCGAAGGGCGGATATAGCCCTTCTTCAGGTGGTCGTCGAGGAAGGTGTCGAGTTCGATCTGCTCGGAAGGTGAGAGGGGGTAGATCTTGCACGGTTTGGGTTCAAAGCCGTCTTTCATGTCGATAGCATGGTCCCATGGCCGTCGGTCAGGAAGTCGCTCGGAGGTTTTCTTGTCGAATACAGGCGCGAAGTCGCGGTACGGCGGGGGGACTAAGTCTTCAAAGGTTTGCGGGCGCGCGTTCTCTTTTGAATGCTCTGCAAGCTCCTGCGCTTTTGTAAAGCCCGCGCGGATGGGTATTGCATCTGGATTAGGACCATCGGTTTCAGGGAGGATTCCGGCGCAGCGTAGTCCATTGATCTCCCAGTCTCGGAATACCATGGGCCGCTCGTCGTCGTCTTCAGTGAAGAGTCGTGTGGGTAGAGGGGAGCGATGGATCGTGCGGACGCGAACACCTTTGACTCTGTGTGCAGGAATAACATAAGTGGGGACTGGGGTCCAGGACACATATGTCGGCTCTGGGAAGGGATCGTCCACGACGAGAGGTGTCCTCGGAGTTTTACCTGCTTCAACCTTACGCTGTGATTGGACCGATGATGGTTTCCGTGGCTTGGTTGCGAGGTTCGTCACAGGAGGTTTGGACAGAGTACACGAGGGAGGGCAGCGGAGCATGTCAACACGGTCTCGTTGCCAGTCTCTGGTGGGATTGTGCTCGTCGAGCCAGTCTGTTCCAAGGATCATGTCATGATCGCCGATGTCGGTGATGAAGAACTCAGCTTCTTCCTCATGGTACGCCCTTGAATCTTGCGAGTATATCCGGATCCGCTGGGTCGTTGTGTCGCGTACCCAGCCCATGACGTTCTCGGTGCCATCCACATTACGCACGGGGAATGGGTTTTCTAGTTTTCTTGTGGTGAGCTTCTTGCGTTCAACGAAGCTTCGGTTCAGGATAATTCCTTCTGCGCCACTATCAAGCAGCGCGTCTGCGTCGATTTCTCTTTTGGTAACTCTTTCGATCAGCTTGACTTTGAGCGTGATCGATGGTGTTTGCCTGTTCTTGGTGACAGTAGACAGATACAAACACGGGGGATACGATTGCTCACAGGTATGCATGGATGATAATACAGCGAAACGATTCGACAATGATACCAAAAGTCCTTTGCCTCCACCAGACGACGCGACTGGGGGGCGTTTCAAAAATCCTGCGATTCCAGGATGTCCTTCAACAGCGCTACTGCCTGCTCCTTGCCTTCCGCGTCCAGATCCTTCAGCTGGCGAGTGATCGCCACGATGGTTTTGGATGGGTCGGGAGCTGTTTTTGCAGTGGACGGAGCCATGTTTGTCGGCAGGGGAGGGGCCTTGGACCCAGTCTCTACTGCGCCCACCCGTCGCACGCTCGAGTCGCGGTTGGGGCAGTCGCGAGAGACGTGACCGGCCTGTCGACACATGAAGCACTTGCCCTCGCGCATCATCTTTGCACGTTCGTCGTCCGTCAGTTTTGCAGGGCGGGTCGAGGTGTTGGTGAAGGCACCGACTCGGCGCGACGAGGAGTCGTTGGTCGAACTGTTCGAGGTGAGCACGACAGCCCCCTTGGACTGACTGCTCTTCCTCTCCGGGTTCTCTTCGAGCCACTGGTGGTTGATGCGGCGGGCACGCTCCTTCCACTCCGCGAGCTTGGTGGGGAACGGGTACGACCGGGCCACCTGCTTGCCAAGGTCACGCTGAAGTCCCTTTTTGAAAAAGTGGATTAGCGCCTCGTCGTCGTACGCTGACATGGTTGCCAGCATCTCAAACTCGGTGATAAAGTCAGTGACGTCCCGGGTGGTCATTGCGAGCTCGTTGATTTTACGCTGAGCCTCTATCTTCGGATCGACGGGCACGAAGTCTTTGCCAAACCTCTCGAAGAGCTCTTTGTAGGAGCTATAGTGGAGTGTTGGGGGCGTGGGGTCAAGGGTGTCGGCGTCTTCCTTCTCGTCTATGTCGGCGAAGAGTTCCATGCGGCGATGCGTGGCCCAGGCTTTCGCCGTGTCGTCCTCCATCAGGCTGAGGAGGAGCATCATCTTGGCGTCATCTGTGGCATAAACATCCTTGTTAACGCGCAGGAACATGCGGAGCTCGAGGGAGAACCGGAGGGTGTCGCGTCTATCGCCTTTGAATGGCTTTGGCTTGGGGCCGATCTCCCGCTTGGAGCCGGCAGGTTTGGATTCAGCATCGGACATCTTGTCGAAGGGGAGGGGGACGGTGAGGGATTGGGCGAGTTCTTGATCAAGGCGGCGTAGGGTTTCTCGTCGGCGTTCTTCTGCTTCTTCAACTTCGTCCTCAACTTGTTTTGCGACAAGGAAGTCGGCGGGGGTGAGGAATTGCTGGTTATGATGCCACGACCAGTGATCTTGGACGGGACTGAACGAAGTGGGCTGCCACTCAACTACTGATCGTCCTGGGGTTCCGTTCTTGTTCCGTCTATAGGCGTACCACTTCCCAGTTGTGTCGTTGTGGTTGATCCCTTCTGGGACTTCGATTACAGTACGTCGACGGGGTGGGGGCGAGTTGGTCGGAGGGGGGTTCAGGAAGCGCTGTAGAACGTCCGCAGCAGTGGCAAAATCCGATTCTTCGACGTAGGGTTGTTCGTCGCGGTCGTCGAAGTACCAGTCTCGACGTTGCCGGTTTGGTTCGTCGTGTAGCCAACGTACGGATTCCTTAGTCTGCTGCGAGGTGAGGATATAGTATTCTTCGGGACAGTAGTCTCGAAAGACGCCTGGGGGAAGGTTCGGGGTGGGGGGACGAGGGGCTGTGGAGGACGTGATGATGGTCTAGAAGAAGTCCGCCGCGATGGGGCGACGGCCGAGGAGTTTCTTGGTGAGGTAGCCGGCTTTTACTGCCTGGCGGATCTTATGTTCGTGGTGGCGGCGACGAAGGGTCTTACCCTTGATGGTGGGACGGAGGACTGGTGGCGGGGTGGATTCGGGGGTCCGACGGTTAAACTGGGAGACGGAGGTGAAACTGGTTTGGAGGATCGGGTTGGGGGCGTCTTGGATGAGGTATGTGTGGTAGGTGGGGGCGTGGAGGGTGAATTCAAGGCGTTCGAGATCTACGTTGATGCACGTAGTGATCCGGACGTATAGGGCGAGGACGACAGTACCGTGATCCTTGTGCCACCTCCACTCGAAGATGCGGAAGTTGAGGCCGTGCGCGGTCCAGGGATCTTTCTTGCAGAGGTTCTGTACGGGGACGAGGCAGTTGACGGTGACGGCGTCGGACCAAGGGTAGGGGAGTGGTGCGTCGTCGCGGGGGGTGATCGGCTTTCCGTTGAACGGGAGGAAGACCTGTGCGTTCGGGAGGTCCGTGGTGGGAGTTTTTTAACGTCGTAGAGACGGCAGAGGTAGATGGAGAGAGGGGTGCGAGGTAGGCGTAGGGGTAGACTGTCCAGGTGTCAGAAACGCAGTTTATGAGACCGATGAACCGCCTAAGTCGCGACGATGGGAGGAGCGAGAAGAAAATAGATTCGAGAGTGCCGGGGTCTAGGGTAGTGCAACGTGCGCTACAGTACCGTATGACGAGATGGACAGTCTAGGGAAAAGGGAAGAGAAACACTGTCCTTATATACAAGTGGGAACGATGGTGCGATGCGATGCGATAGTGGTGCGAGCGGGGGGAACAATAAGAAAGGAGTCATGGGGTGGAGGACGAAGGTCCGGAGCGATGATGTCACAGATAAGGATGCGGAACCCCGCTCGGAAGTCCTGGCAATGACGTCGTTGAAGCATGTGATGCAAGGGAAAGTCATGTGCCGTGACGCGTCGCGTGTACGAGGTCTGCAAACAAAGAGAGAAATGGAGCGATCCGTGACACCGGGTTTTATTCTTGTCCCTATAGTTAAATAGCAATATGTCTAATGGATAGTATGTGTTATTTGGGTTCTAAACCCCTTGAAGTCTTTGAAAAGATAGAAATCTGAGATGAACCGAGAACCGAAGTTCGAACCGAGTTCGAACCAAGAACCAAGGTTCAGTTCAGGTTCTGGTTCTGGTTCACCCCTAGGCATGTTGGTTCAGGTTCAGGTTCGGGGAAAATGGGCCCTGAACCGAACTGAACTGAACTTTGGCAACACTACTTCCGTGAAGACTTACTGCCTCGCTTATCGACCTCAACCTTCGTATAACTGAGACGTCTGGATCACCTGATCCCACTTCTCACACATACGAGTACTGTAGCCTGAGCCGCTTGTCATGTGATAAGGACCGTCCTTAACACTAGAACGAGCTCTCCTCTACATTAGCTCACCCTACAGTTTGGCGCAGAGCGTCAAATGAAACACCCACCACGGAGGCAGCGGAACAACCCGCTGAAAAAAGACCATCAGATTTTGAGATCCCTCAACTCCAATCAAACTGCAGTCGAGAATTCCCCAACGGAAACAAAGATCATCGCTGGACATTTGATCCCTATAATCTCATTTTTTACTACGACGGAGCCCTCATCGCAAAGGAAAGCAAAGGGACATACATATACCAGTGGAACCCACCCATATACAGATACAACCTTCCCCCAGCAGCAGAATACTACAAAGATAGATCCAAAAGAGAAAAGGAAGACGGAAGCTACGACAACTCACATTGGAAGCGCCCAGATTATTCAAGACCTCATATTGGGCCCCTCTCATCAGAAGAACTCTGGAAACACCCGGACGCACAGAAAGTCGAAGAGAAACCTTACACCGGGAATATTAAGGACTACTGGGAATTTGATCCCGATACCGACACAGCCGACACGACAACCGAACCACAGAACCCTCGAACCGAACTCCAGCATCCTCAAGAACCCGCAACAGCCGCACCACCTCCAGAGGAAACCGCGCCAGAACCTAAGAGAACTATATCAAGCCCCCAAATTAAGTCCGGTCCCGGAGGAAGTCAAGAACGCAGCCCATCGAGCGCAGCAGAAACGGAAGAACATACAGAGAACCCAACAAGATCCCCATCACCTGACGACATCTTCGGAACCACACGAGGAAGAAAAGGAAATCTATTCGGAAAACCCGAAAACATCACATCAATGGGAGACACCGCCACCTCGATACCCAACCCCGCCACCGCACTTGGCAATGTCCCCCCTGGAGAGACTAATGTACCGCGCCAGACGCCTGCAACTCCAACACCAGCCGATCCCGCAAAACCGAGACACGAGACTCGATTCTCCCTAGGATTTGGCATGACCGAACCAATAGGATGGAAAATGCCATCACCGCGATCACCATCACTTTCCGACCGATCAATAGATAACAAAAAAGGAAAAGAAGTTCGAGACTACGTCTTCGGAAGAGGAGCGACCGCAGATCTTCCAAAAGAATCGAAGCACCCACCAGGGAATTCCCCACCAGGAGGAACAGGAACAATCGGATCAAAACCCGATGACAAGGACAAAGGATTCAAACTAAACGCACTAGGAGTATACGATGGAAGAGACCGAGCAAAAGCAGCAAAGTTCATAGAACAATGCGTACTTCGCTTCATAGCATTTCCCAACGCGTATGCGGCCAACATGCGTAAGATAACCTTCGTACTCTCGCATCTCACCGATGGACCGGCCCTCCACTGGGCGTCCCTTTTAATAAGCAAGATCGACAAGATACGAGATTGTGGTCTAGATCCAGAAGTATACCTTCCATGGACGGCATTCCGCGACTACTTCTTAGAAACCTTCGGAGAAATAGACCCAGGAAGAGACACTAGATTCAATATACAGCGCCTAGAGCAAGGCACCATGGAAACCAAAGATTATATTACAATCTTCAGGGACTACGCCATGGAAGCTGGTTACGATCATAAAGCGCTGATCGACCAATTCAAGAGAGGACTGCGCAATGATATCGTAGTCGAGATCCTCAAGAGAGACCACATCTCGAACAATATTGACGAATGGTATGAACTCGCATTACGCATTGACAATAACTGGAGAGAAGCTCAAGCGTTCCAACGACATTACACGAGACCAATGAACCTGACGAGTGACCTCACACTCCTGTACAAGAAACCACAGACATATGTTCCATTCAGAAAGGGAAACGGAAATAAAGGAAACACTACAACCACCAGAGTCGCTCAAACAGGAAATAACAGCCGAAACTTCAGACGCCTCACCCCGCAAGAACGCACAGAACTCCAGAAATCAGGATCATGCTTCTACTGCCGAAAACCAGGACACATCTCCAGGAACTGCCCAGAGAAGCGTACCCAAACTACGATCAACGCACGAACGGCAAATCTAACATCGGAAGAATCTCCGATTGATCAGATCACCAAACTTGTGAACAAGATGGACAGCGAAATGTTTGCACGCACCGCCAACATTTTCAAGAACAATCAGGATTTTTAAATCGTCCTTCAAACGCGGCTGTTGAAAGGATACAGACAATGAACTTTTCAAGTCAATCTCCTGTACAGGAAACAGAAGATGACGTAAA
Source organism: Amylostereum areolatum (assembly GCA_012932865.1). Classification (NCBI taxonomy): domain Eukaryota; kingdom Fungi; phylum Basidiomycota; class Agaricomycetes; order Russulales; family Stereaceae; genus Amylostereum; species Amylostereum areolatum. Next base: position 21,990 of record SAXG01000040.1, read on the forward strand.
TAGAACAGTGTATATAAGGTCATACCAAGACGGAGCAGCACACGCTCCATCAATTCATATACCTGTTATGTTTCATGGAAAGTTCCGTAAGGCCGCCGCAAAAGCGCTACTGGATAGCGGAGCAAGCAGCACCCTGATCCATCCAGATTTCGTACAAAAACACAAGATGAATCTGATCCAACTTAAGAAGCCGATACCAATATACAACGTTGATGGATCTCGAAACACTCTGGGAGAGATCAAATAGAAAGTATATCTTCCGATAACAATGAAAGGGATCAACGGAGAAATTCACCGAGAAAATTTAGGGCTATTCGTCACAGCCCTGGGAGGAGACGAAGTAATCTTAGGAACCCCTTGGCTCAAAAAACATAATCCCAGTATCGATTGGAGAAAGAAACAGATTACACTACAAACATGCCCAGGTACGTGCTCCACTACAAGTAAAAGGATGACCGTCCAAGGAAAAGACGAATCCTTTCTACAACCATTCGAAGAACGAAAGACAAACCATCACGCAACAATGGAAGAACAAGAAGATCCTGAATTTGATTCTGATCTCGCCGAGATCAAGGTAGTCAGAACGTTCCATGGAAAGACTAACATGGAAACAATACCAGTTGCGGAAGAAACGGACGAACCCGGTATCTGGATAACAGCAAGAGCAACTAAGGCACAAGAACTCGCAGAAAGAGCAGCCCTAGGAGAGAAGAAGAAGACACTCGAGGAGATGATTCCGCCCAGCTACAAACAATATCAAAAGGTATTCAAAAAGAAGGTGTCGGAACGCTTTCCAATCAGTAGACCTTGGGATCACGCGATAGACCTAACTGAAGGATGGAAACCTTGGAATTGTAAACTATACCCAATGACAGTACCAGAACGAAAGGAACTGGACACATTTGTAGACGAACATCTACGAAAAGGGTACATCCGAGAATCAAAATCAGAGATATCATCACCCTTCTTTTTTATCAAGAAGAAAGATGGATCTCTTCGGCCAGTACAGGATTATCGCTATCTCAACTCCATCACAGTAAAAAACGAATACCCGATCCCTCTTATCTCAGATCTCATCGACAAATTAAAAGGCGCTAAAATCTTCTCAAAACTCGATCTCCGATGGGGGTATAACAATGTTCGGATCAAAGAAGGAGATCAATGGAAAGCCGCGTTTAAAACAAACAGAGGCCTATTCGAACCAATGGTAATGTTCTTCGGACTAACCAACTCACCCGCGACATTCCAAGCAATGATGAACGCACTGTTCAAAGAATTAATAGACACAGGAAAGGTAGTAGTATACATGGACGACATATTGATATTCACGGAAACGCTCGACGAACATCGAAGACTGATGAAAGAAGCCCTTCAAATTCTGGAACGGAACGACCTATTCCTAAAACCCGAAAAGTGCTTCTTCGAACAATCATTGGTCAAATACCTAGGCGTGATAATCACACATAACAAGGTACAAATGGATCCGATCAAAGTTCAAGGACTATCCGAATGGCCCACACCGAGAAAAGTAAAAGAAGTTCAATCCTTCCTCGGATTTGGGAATTTCTATAGACGCTTCATCAAAGACTATTCTAAGATCGCAAGACCACTATTCCAGCTCACAAAGAAGGACCATGAGTGGAATTGGACGACCAAATGTGAACACGCTTTCGAAAGACTAAAACACGAATTCACGTCGTCCCCCGTCTTGATCATGCCTGACGAAAACAAGCCATTCCGTATAGAAAGTGATGCCTCCGACTTCGCATACGGAGCCATTCTATCACAACCAGATGAAACCGAAAGATGGCACCCGGTCGCGTACCTATCCAAATCACTATCACCCGCGGAACAGAATTACGAAATATACGACAAGGAACTTTTAGGAGTAGTAAAAGCTCTGGAACACTGGCGACACTATCTAGAAGGAGCGAACTACAAGATTGAGATCTGGACAGATCATAAAAATCTAGAATACTTCACAACAGCCCAGAAACTTAATCGACGACAAGCACGATGGAGCCTGTATCTGTCCCGCTTTGACTACACCCTAGTGCACAAACCAGGAAGTACAAATAAAGCGGACGGACTTTCTAGGAGACCAGACCATAAAGAAGACATTCCAGACAACGATGAACGAATCTTACTCCATCCTTCGATATTCAAAGCTAGAGCCACCGGAAGAGGAACAGTTGAAGCAATCGGAGATAAAGAACTTCTCAAAGAACTAAGGAACTTCTCGCACCTAGATGATGAAGTCTGGACAGCACTAGATACGATCAAAAGATCGGGACCACACACCCTTGCAAAAGGGATCGAAGATTGGAATTTCGAGAACAATTTGATCATCAGAAAAGGAAAGATCTACGTACCACAAAATCTCGAACTTCGACGAATGATCCTAAAATCACATCATGATCTCCAAACAATTGGACATCCAGGAGAAATGAAAACTCTAGAACTAGTACAGAGAAACTTTTGGTGGCCGAAGATGATCTCTTTCGTAAAAGGCTATGTTCAAGGATGTCCCGTATGTCAGTCAACAAAAAATGTCACGCATCCGGCGAAACATCCATTACAACCTACAGAGATACCGAAACGACCATGGGAAACGATCACATTAGACTTCATCACAGATCTTCCGATCTCCAACAGATTTGATTCAATCAACGTAGTTGTCGACAGGTTCACTAAAACCGCAGTATTCACACCGTGCCTAAAGACGATCAACGCAGAAGAAACAGCTGATCTTCTGATCAACAACGTCTACAGACGATTCGGCCTATGGAAAAGAATGATATTAGATAGAGGTCCTCAATTCGCGTCCAAAGTATTCCAATCCATTTGCGAAAGCCTTGGAATTGTCTCGTCACTCAGTACAGCGTACCATCCCCAAACAGACGGAGAAACTGAAAGAGTGAATCAAGAACTAGAACAATATCTTTGAGCATTCTGCAACGGAGATCAAACAAATTGGGCGAAACTTTTACCAAAAGCAGAATTCGCACACAACATACGACAACATTCAGCTACAAAAACTTCCCCATTCGAACTCCTACATGGATACCAACCGGTCTTCAATCCAACAATACCAACCGATCCACGAATACCGACAGCTGAAGAAAGAATAAAGAACTTTAAAAACGCGTGGGATAACGTAGAAGCAAGTCTGGAAATAGCTGCTAAATTGATGAAAATGCAGCACGATCAAACATTCACGCTACGAGATCAGCTCAAACAAGGCGACCAAGTATGGTTAGACGGAAAAAATCTTAACACGGTATACCCAAAAACCAAACTAGCACCAAAACGGTTTGGCCCATTCAAACTCGAAAAAGTTATAGGACCAGTAACCTACCACCTAGAACTACCGACGAAGTGGAAAATACACCCGGTATTCCACGCAGCACTGTTAATTCCGTTCAAAGAGACAGAACAATACAGCGAAGCTTACGAAAAACCACCTCCGGAACTAGTAAACGATGAAGAACTCTATGAACTAGAAACGATAATAGCCTCAAAATTAGACAAACGGTATTCCGAACCGTTACACTACTTCGTAAAGTGGAAAGGATACCCAGACTCCGGTAACACATGGGAACCGGCATCTAATCTTGAAGGATCAAAAGCTGTGATCACAGAGTTCCATCGGAATAACCCCAAGGCACCGAAGTTGTCGCCACAGCCAATCAGAGATACCAACACAGAAGTTACTGATCGTGACGAGATCGCTGCAACATCGCAAGAGCGAAGGCCAACAAGACGAAAGAAACGCAAGACGAAAGTAAAACATTGGTGAGACTCAACGACATTCAGGCGAATGCACTGCCAACAAAGGGGGGATAAAAACCCTATGGGTTCAACGAGACAGATCACCAATGTCCACCACCCCAAACGCAGCCAACACCTCTTCTACCAATCCAATCGTCTCACCCAACAATGTCGACCGCCTCCGCCTCGTCTGCAACAGAGCACACCACACTCAACAGGAACGCGCCCTCTGCGGAGACTGCTTCATCGCTCGATCAGCAGCAATCCTCGCAATTAAGTCAGTACCTCCTCCGTCTAGGTCAGGACCAGACGGAAGAACAGGGGGTAAGCCGATTAGAAGCACACAGAAGAACCCTAACTGAAGCACCCGGATTCCTCACAGGTGCTAATGCAATCCCCGTGGCCCGGAGCGACGGAAGTCCCACCGCCCGATTCCCCGATACTAGAGAGCCAGATAGCCCGCATGATAGCCGGAGTGGCGCTCGAGCAGGCCAGAGAACGGATCGACGACCTCAAGAGGGAGTCAGCCGACGTTCAGAACATCTTGAAGAACCACATCAAGATGCTCGACGGAGAACTCTGCCAGCTAGACTCGAGGTACCTGACGCTCTCGACCGAAATGGAAGAGCGAGAGGTCAAGCTTCTTCGACGATTCAGGAAGCTAGCGCAGCGGCTATACTCAACGTCGCAGAACTCCGAAAGTTCCTCACCGAAGTCGGACACCGAGTCAACTGGCTCAACTGGGAAAGACACACCTTCCGTGCCGCTTACGAAGGAGAAATCCTCCGAAGGCGAATGGAAACTACCGGAGTTCCCCATATGTCGTCACGCGACGGCCCCGACATCGACCTCATCTTCCATGGATATCACATCTCCCCGGGCTACACTGTTCGACCCGATCCCATCACATCCGCCCTCGCCAGACCCCCGTTCCTTCCTAACGCCCCTCCATGACCCGTCACCACTCCCACACCACCAGGATCCCTACCCATCCCCGGCCTCACCCAGATTAACCCCATCCAGCCTCCCGTCGCTAGAAACGGCGTACCCGGAGAGCGATCCGGACAGTCCCTACCAGGAGAGCTATCCGGACAGCCCCTGGCTTCCCCAGAGCCCAGACAACCGACCGGCAATCCGAGACCAGTACCTAGGACATCTCCTCGGCTGCCCGCAGTGCCTAGACCGCCAACTCCATTCCTGGTATCTGCTAGCGACACTCCCATGCCATGGCATGGAGAACCCCCGGCTTATCCCTCATTCCTACGTTCGTACCCTGACCACGCTCGAAATCCCATCACCCAAGATCCCCGAGTCACCCCACAGCGACGTAAACATGATTCTGTCGACCCCAACGGAAGAACGTTCAAGCGGATCAGAGACGTCGGACTCCCCGATGCATCGGGTAAGGAAGAACTTCAAGGAACTCCAGAAGATAGTCGATCGGATGATGGAGGGTCGCGTTCGCCGGAGACAAGAACTCGACCTAACGGACAAATCGGACAGTTCGGTGGACGAATCGGACAACTCGGCGGACAAGGCGGAAGAAGCAGCCGAGAATCCTTCGGACCAATGGAGCAACAAGCCGACCACGTGGACGCAGGAGAAGTGGGACACGATTCCCGTGAAGCCGCGGAAACGCTGCTGGAAATGCGGCGAGCGAGGCCATCTCCACCGAGATTGCCCCCGTCGCAAGAACGATCCCCCTCACTTCCCCCAATCACGGTCTTGCTACCCTCTCCAACCACGGACTCCTCTTCCTTGCCCTTGCCCGAGCCGTCCGGATATCAGTTATGGTCCAGGAACACTGATGTCCCACCTGTCACGGATCGCTCCATTTCTCTCTTCGTTTGCAGACCTCGTACACGCGACGTGTCACGGCACATGACTTTCCCTTGCATCACATGCTTCAATGACGTCATTGCCCGGACTTCCAAGCGGGGTTCCGCATCCTTATCTATGACATCACTGCTCCGGACCTTCGTCCTCCGCCCCATGACTCCTTTCCTATTGTTCCCCCCGCTCGCACCACTATCGCATCGCATCGCACCATCGTTCCCACTTGTATATAAGGACAGTGTTTCTCTTCCCTTTTCCCTAGACTGTCCATCTCGTCATACGGTACTGTAGCGCACGTTGCACTACCCCAGACCCCGGCACTCTCGAATCTATTTTCTTCTCGCTCCTCTCATCGTCGCGACTTAGGCGGTTCATCGGTCTCATAAACTGCGTTTCTGACACCTGGACAGTCTACCCCTACGCCTACCTCGCACCCCTCTCTCCATCTACCTCTGCCGTCTCTACGACGTTAAAAACTCCCACCACGGACCTCCCGAACGCACCGGTCTTCCTCCCGTTCAACGGAAAGCCGATCACCCCCCGCGACGACGCACCACTCCCCTACCCTTGGTCCGACGCCGTCACCTTCAACTGCCTCGTCCCCGTACAGAACCTCTGCAAGAAAGATCCCTGGACCGCGCACGGCCTCAACTTCCGCATCTTCGAGTGGAGGTGGCACAAGGATCACGGTACTGTCGTCCTCGCCCTATACGTCCGGATCACTACGTGCATCAACGTAGATCTCGAACGCCTTGAATTCACCCTCCACGCCCCCACCTACCACACATACCTCATCCAAGACGCCCCCAACCCGATCCTCCAAACCAGTTTCACCTCCGTCTCCCAGTTTAACCGTCGGACCCCCGAATCCACCCCGCCACCAGTCCTCCGTCCCACCATCAAGGGTAAGACCCTTCGTCGCCGCCACCACGGACATAAGATCCGCCAGGCAGTAAAAGCCGGCTACCTCACCAAGAAACTCCTCGGCCGTCGCCCCATCGCGGCGGACTTCTTCTAGACCATCATCACGTCCTCCACAGCCCCTCGTCCCCCCACCCCGAACCTTCCCCCAGGCGTCTTTCGAGACTACTTGTTACAACTTGTCCAAGGTACTTCATTTTCCATTGCCTTACTAGGAAGGACGTCGCTAAACGACGGATTACGACTATGCCCCAGTTCGTAACCGTCTCAACGACGCGACGACGACAGTGCCACAGATCGTCACCATCCCGACGACAGTGCCACAGATCGTCACCGTCTCAACGGCATAGCCGCGACGGTGCCACAGTCTTATCCCCGTAGATACTTGATGCGACCGTCACTCAATGTACATATATTTACTCGACCTCCTTTCTTATAAAAGGAGGCTCATCGAACGAGCCATTCCCCAGCTCGTTCTCTTTGTAAATACAGGACTGTTCTAACTAAAGAACCTCCTCTTAAGTCTACTAAAGAGAATCCAAACTAAAGTCGAAAGCTCGCCTAAGTATTCCGTGAATACTTACTGCTTCGCTTATCGACTCTAACCTTCGCGCAACCGAGACGTCTGGATCACCTGATCCCACCTCTCACACGTAAGAGTACTGTAGCCTGAGCCGCTTGTCACGTGATAAAGACCGTCCTTAACACTAGAACGAGCTCTCCTCTACACTAGCTCACCCTACAGTTTGGCGCAGAGCATCAAACGAAACACCCACCACGGAGTCAGCGGAACAACCCGCTGAAAAAAGACCATCAGATTTTGAGATCCCTCAACTCCAATCAAACTGCAGTCGAGACTTCCCTAACGGAAACGAAGATCATCGCTGGACATTTGACCCCTATCATCTCCTTTTTTACTACGACGGAGCCCTCGTCGCGAAAGAAAGCAAAGGGACATACGCATACCAGTGGAACCCGCCCATATACAGATACAACCTTCCCCCAGCAGCAGAATACTTCAAAGATAGATCCAAAAGAGAAAAGGAAGACGGAAGCTACGACAATTCACATTGGAAGCGCCCAGATTATTCAAGACCTCATATTGGGCCCCTCTCATCAGAAGAACTCTGGAAATACCCGGACGCACAGAAAGTCGAAGAGAAACCTTACACCGGGAATATTAAGGACTACTGGGAATTTGATCCCGATACCGACACAGCCGACACGACAACCGAACCACAGAACCCTCGAACCGAACTCCAGCATCCTCAAGAACCCGCAACAGCCGCACCACCTCCAGAGGAAACCGCGCCAGAACCTAAGAGAACTATATCAAACCCCCAAATTAAGTCCGATCCCGGAGGAAGTCGAAAAATCAGCCCATCGAGCGCAGCAGAAACGGAAGAACATACAGAGAACCCAACAAGATCCCCATCACCTGACGACATCTTCGGAACCACAAGAGGAAGAAAAGGAAATCTATTCGGAAAACCCGAAAACATCACATCAATGGGAGACACCGCCACCTCGATACCCAACCCCGCCACCGCACTTGGCAATGTCCCCCCTGGAGAGACTAATGTACCGCGCCAGACGCCTGCAACTCCAACACCAGCCGATCCCGCAAAACCGAGACATGAGACTCGATTCTCCCTAGGACTTGGCACGACCGACCCAATAGGATGGAGAACGCTATCGCCACCATCACCATCATTCTCCAACCAATCAATAGATAACAAAAAGGGAAAAGAAGTCAGAGACTACGTCTTCGGAAGAGGAGCAACCGCGGATCTTCCGAAAGAATCGAAGCACCCACCAGGGAATTCCCCACCAGGAGGAACAGGCACAATCGGATCAAAACCCGATGATAAGGACAAAGGATTCAAACTAAACGCACTAGGAGTATACGACGGAAGAGATCGAGCGAAAGCAGCAAAGTTCATAGAACAATGCGTACTTCGCTTCATAGCCTTTCCCAACGCGTATGCAGCCAACATGCGTAAGATAACCTTTGTACTCTCGCATCTCACCGATGGACCAGCCCTCCACTGGGCATCCCTCTTGATAAGTAAGATCGATAAGATACGAAATCGTGGTCTAGATCCAGAAGTATACCTCTCATGGACGGCATTCCGTGACTACTTCTTGGAGACCTTCGGAGAAATAGACCCAGGAAGAGACGCTAGATTCAATATACAGCGCCTAGAACAAGGGACTATGGAAACCAAAGATTATATTACAATCTTCAGGGACTACGCCATGGAAGCAGGCTACGATCATAAGGCACTGATCGACCAATTCAAGAGAGGACTGCGCAATGATATCGTGGTTGAGATCCTCAAGAGAGACCACATCTCGAACGATATTGATGAATGGTACGAACTCGCATTACGCATTGACAATAACTGGAGAGAAGCGCAAGCATTCCAACGACATTATACGAGACCAATGAACCCGACGAGTGATCTCACCCTCCTATACAAGAAACCACAGGCGTACGTTCCATTCCGAAGAGGAAACGGAAACAAAGGAAATGTTACCACCGCCAGGGCCGCTCAGACCGGAAACAACGGCCAAAACTTCAGACGCCTTACCCCGCAAGAACGTACCGAACTCCAGAAATCAGGATCATGCTTCTATTGCCGGAAGCCAGGACACATCTCCAGGAACTGCCCAGAGAAACGTACCCAAACAACGATCAATGCACGAACAGCAAATCTAACAGAGGAAGAATCCCCGATTGATCAGATCACCAAGCTTGTGAACAAGATGGACAGTGAAATGTTTGCACGCACTGCCAACATTTTCAAGAACAATCAGGATTTTTAAACCGTCCTTCAAACGCGGCTGTTGAAAGGACACAGACAATGAACTTTTCAAGTCGATCTTCTGTACAGGATACAAAAGATGACGTAAATAGAACAGTGTATATAAGGTCATACCAAGACGGAGCAACACACGCTCCATCAATTCATATACCTGTTATGTTTCATGGAAAGTTCCATAAAGCCGCCGCAAAAGCACTGCTAGATAGTGGAGCAAGCAGCACCCTGATCCATCCAGATTTCGTACGAAAACACAAGATGAATCTGATCCAACTGAAGAAGCCAATACCGATATACAACGTTGATGGATCTCGGAACACTCTAGGAGAGATCAAACAGAAAGTGTACCTTCCAATGACGATGGAAGGGATCAACGGAGAAATTCACCGCGAAAACTTAGGATTGTTCGTCACAGCCCTGGGAGGAGACGAAGTAATCTTAGGAACCCCTTGGCTCAAGAAACACAATCCTCATATCGATTGGAGAAAGAGACAGATTACACTACAGACATGTCCAGGTACGTGCTCCACTACCAGTAAAACAATGATCGTCCAAGGAAAAGACGAACACTCTCTACAATCATTCAAAGAACAGAAGATCAACCATCACGCAATGATAGAAGAACAAGAAGACCCCGAATTCAACTCCGATCTCGCCGATATCAGGATAGTCAGAACGTTCCATGGAAAGACTGACGTAGAAACAATGCCGATTGCAGAAGAAACAAACGAACCCGGTATTTGGATAACAGCAAGAGCAACCAAGGCACAAGAACTCGCAGAAAGAGCGGCCATAGGAGAGAAGAAGAAGACACTCGATGAAATGATTCCGTCTAGTTACAAACAGTATCAGAAGGTATTCGAAAAGAAAGCGTCGGAACGCTTTCCAATCAGCAGACCTTGGGATCACGCGATAGACCTGACTGAAGGATGGAAACCTCGAAATTGCAAAGTGTACCCAATGACGGTACCAGAACGGAAGGAACTGGACACATTCATAGATGAACATCTACGAAAAGGGTACATCCGAGAATCAAAATCAGAGATATCATCGCCCTTCTTCTTTATCAAGAAGAAAGATGGATCTCTTCGACCAGTACAGGACTACCGCTATCTTAACTCGATCACGGTCAAAAATGAATACCCGATACCGCTCATCTCAGATCTCATCGACAAATTAAAAGGCGCTAAGATCTTCTCAAAGCTCGATCTCCGATGGGGATACAACAATGTTCGGATCAAAGAAGGAGACCAATGGAAAGCTGCGTTCAAAACAAATAGAGGCCTTTTCGAACCAATGGTAATGTTCTTCGGACTAACCAACTCACCCGCAACATTCCAAGCAATGATGAACGCACTGTTCAAAGAATTAATAGACACAGGAAAAGTGGTGGTCTATATGGATGACATATTGATATTTACAGAAACACTCGACGAACATAGGAAACTGATGAAAGAAGCCCTCCAACTTCTAGAACGGAACGATCTATTCCTGAAACCAGAGAAGTGCTTCTTCGAACAACCATCGATCGAATACCTAGGCGTGATAATCACGCACAACAAGGTACAGATGGACCCGGTCAAAGTCCAAGGGCTAGCCGAATGGCCCACACCGAGGAAAGTAAAAGAAGTTCAATCATTCCTCGGATTTGGAAATTTCTATCGACGCTTCATCAAAGACTATTCTAAGATCGCCAGACCCCTATTCCAGCTCACAAAGAAAGACCACGAATGGAACTGGACGGCCGAATGTGAACGTACCTTCGAAAGACTGAAACGAGAATTCACATCGTCCCCAATCTTAATCATGCCCGATGAAAACAAACCATTCCGCATAGAGAGTGACGCCTCCGATTTTGCGTACGGAGCTATCCTATCGCAGCCAGATGAGATCGAAAGATGGCATCCGGTCGCGTACCTATCCAAATCACTATCTCCCGCGGAACAGAATTACGAGATATACGACAAAGAACTCTTAGGAGTAGTGAAAGCCTTAGAACACTGGCGACACTATCTAGAAGGAGCGAACCACAAAGTCGAAATCTGGACAGATCATAAAAATCTAGAATATTTCACAACAGCTCAGAAACTCAATCGACGACAAGCACGATGGAGCTTGTACCTGTCCCGTTTCGACTACACCTTGGTACACAAACCAGGAAGTACAAACAAAGCAGATGGACTTTCTAGAAGACCAGATCATAAGGAAGACATTCCAGACAACGACGACCGCATCCTGCTCCACCCTTCGGTTTTCAGGGCTAGAGCCACCGGAAGGGGAACAGTCGAAGCAGTCGGAGACAAAGAACTTCTCAAAGAACTAAGAAACTTCTCACACCTAGATGATGAAGTTTGGACAGCGTTAGATACGATCAAAAGATCGGGACCACGCACCCTCGCAAAAGGAATCGAAGATTGGAACTTCGAGAACGATCTGATCATCAGAAAAGGAAAGATCTATGTGCCACAGAATCTCGAACTTAGACGCATGATCCTAAAATCGCATCATGATCTGGAAACGATTGGACATCCAGGCGAAATGAAAACTCTGGAGCTAGTACAAAGAAACTTTTGGTGGCCAAAGATGATTTCCTTCGTAAAAGACTATGTGCAAGGATGCCCCGTATGTCAATCAACGAAGAACGTCACGCATCCGGCAAAACACCCATTACAACCTACGGAAATACCAGGACGACCATGGGAAACGATCACATCAGATTTCATCACAGATCTTCCGATATCCAACGGATTTGATTCGATCAACGTAGTCGTTGATAAGTTCACCAAAACCGCAGTATTCACACCGTGCCTTAAGACAATCAACGCAGAAGAAACAGCTGATCTTCTGATTGACAATGTATACAGACGGTTTGGACTATGGAAAAGAATGATATCGGATAGAGGCCCTCAATTCGCGTCCAAAGTATTCCAATCCATCTGCGAAAGCCTTGGAATTATCTCGTCGCTCAGTACAGCGTATCATCCCCAAACAGACGGCGAGACAGAAAGAGTGAATCAAGAACTAGAACAATATCTTCGAGCATTCTGCAACGGAGATCAAACGAATTGGGCAAAACTTTTACCGAAAGCAGAATTCGCGCACAATATACGGCAACATTCAGCTACAAAAACTTCCCCATTCGAACTCCTACACGGATACCAACCGGTGTTTAACCCGACAATACCAACCGATCCACGGATACCAACGGCCGAAGAAAGAATAAAGAACTTCAAGAACGCGTGGGACAACGCAGAAGCAAGCCTAGAAATAGCGGCTAAATTGATGAAGATGCAGCATGACCAAACCTTCACGCTAAGAGATCAACTCAAACAAGGCGACCAAGTATGGTTAGACGGAAAAAACCTTAACACGGTATACCCAAAGACCAAACTAGCACCAAAACGATGCGGCCCGTTCAAAATTGAAAAGGTTATAGGACCGGTAACCTATCGCCTAGAACTACCGACGAAGTGGAAAATACACCCGGTATTCCACGCAGCATTGTTAATCCCGTTCAAAGAGACAGAACAATACGGCGAAGCTTACGAAAGACCACCTCCGGAACTAGTAAACGATGAAGAACTCTACGAACTAGAAACAATAATAGCCTCAAAATTAGACAAACGATATTCAGAACCGCTACATTACTTCGTAAAATGGAAAGGATACCCCGATTCCGGTAACACATGGGAACCAGCATCTAATCTCGAAGGATCAAAAGATGCGATCGCAGAGTTCCATCGGAATAACCCCAAGGCACCGAAGTTGCCACCACAGTCAATCAGAGATACCAACACAGAAGCCACTGATCGTGACAAAACCGACGCAACACAGCAAGAACAAAGACCAACGAGACGAAAGAAATGCAAGACGAAAGTAAGACATTAGTGAGACTCAACGGCATTCAGGCGAATGCACTGCCAACAAGGGGGGGATAAAAACCCTACGGGTTCAACAAGACAGATCACCAATGTCCACCACCCCAAACACAGCCAACACTTCCTCCACCAATCCGATCGTCTCATCTAGCAATGTCGACCACCTCCGCCTCGTCTGCAACCGAGTTCACCACTCTCAACAGGAACGCGCCCTCTGCGGAGACTGCTTCATCGCTCGATCAGCAGCAATCCTTGCAATTAAGTCAGTACCTTCTCCGCCTAGGTCAGGACCAGACGGAAGAACAGACGGAAGAGCAAGGGGTAAGCCGCTTAGAAGCACACAGAAGAACCCTAACTGAAGCACCCGGATTCCTCACAGGTGCTAATGCAATCCCCGTGGCCCGGAGCAGCGGAAGTCCCAACGCCCGATTCCCCGATACTCGAGAGTCAGATAGCCCGCATGATAGCCGGAGTAGCACTCGAGCAGGCCAGACAGCGAATCGACGACCTCAGGAGGGAGTCGGCCGACGTCCAGGACATCCTGAAGAACCACGTCAAGATGCTCGACGGAGAACTCCGCCAGCTAGACTCGAGGTACCTGACGCTCTCGACCGAGATGGAAGAGCGAGAGGTCAAGCTTCTTCGACGATTCCGGAAGCTAGCGCAGCGGCTGTACTCAACGTCGCAGAGCTCCGGAGATTCCTTACTGAAGTCGGACACAGAGTCAACTGGCTCAACTGGGAAAGACACACCTTCCGCGCCGCCTACGAAGGGGAAATCCTCCGCAGATGAATGGAAACTACCGGAGTTCCCCATATGTTGTCACGCGACGGCCCCGACATCGACCTCATCTTCCATGGACATCACATCTCCCCGGGCTATACTGTTCGACCCGATCCCATCGCGTCCGCCCTCACCAGACCCCCGTTCCTTCCTAACGCCCCTCCACGATCCGTCACCGCTCCCACCCCGCCGGGATCCATACCCGTCCCCGGCCTCACCCACATTAACCCCATCCAGCCTCCCGTCGCTCGAAACGGAGTACCCGGAGAGCTGTTCAGACAGCCCCTGCCAGGAGAGCTATCGGGACAGCCCCTGGTCCTTCCAGAGCTCGGACAACCGACCGGACGACCGACCAGCAGTCCGCGACCGATACCTAGGACATCTTCTCGGCTGCCCGCCGTGCCTAGACCGCCAACTCCATTCCCACTATCTGCTGGCAATGCTCCCATGCCGTGGCACGGAAGCCCCACCCCCTATCCCTCATTCCTACGTCCGCACCCCGACCACGCTCGAGATCCCGTCACCCAAGATCCCCGAGTCACCGCACAGCGACGTAAACATGATTCTGTCGACCCCGACGGAAGACCGTTCAAGCGAATCAGAGAGCTCAGACTCCCCGATGCATCGGGTGAGGAAGAACTTCAAGGAGCTCCAGAAGATAGTCGACCGGATGATGGAAGACCGCGCTCGCCGGAGACAGGAACTCAACCTAACGGACGAGTCGGACAGTTCAGCGAACGAATCGGAAAGTTCGGCGGACAAGGCGGAAGAAACGGCCGAGAATCCCTCGGACCAGTGGAGCAACGAGCCGACCACGTGGACGCAAGAGAAGTGGGACGCAATTCCCTCGAAGCCGCGGAAACGCTGCTGGAAATGCGGCAAGCGAGGCCATCTCCGCCGAGATTGTCCCCGTCGCAAGGACGCTCCCCCTCACTTCCCCCGATCTCGGTCCTGCTATCCCCTCCGACCACAGACTCCTCTTCCTCACCCTCGCCCAAGCCGTCCGGATATCAGTTACGGTCCAGGAACACTGATGTCCCGCCCCCACCTCCGACGTACCGACGCTACCGCCCGCGCCCACAGGCAGCTTCTGGGATTCCTCACGCGGCGTGAGAGCCTGACGCACGAAGCCGCCCAACACGCCACTGAGCAGTGGCTGTACTGGGAAGACGCAATGCTCCGCACTCAGCGAGAACCCCCCTCGTGCTTCAATCACTCCTGGCGCGTCGACGATCTCTTCTGGAAGGAAGAAGATTGGGACTTGCAGGAAGCGGAGGAGTCGAAGGATCACTGGCCGGAGCCCTGGTAAGCGCGCAGACAGACTTTACCCATCATCATGCACTCGGACTTTCTCTCTCCCCCCATCATTACGCTCTCGCATCTATCGTCACGATACTTCTCGGACTGATTATGGACTGCGCCCTCATCCGCACGCATATTTTCCTCGGACTTCTCTACTATACCGGTTTCTATCGCTATGAGGAAGGCGAGACGCTTAGCATCTCTCCCTGCGACGCGCTGGACGCATCGCTTACTTACGACTCATGTCTGATTATGTACGAACTTTCACTTACGATTAACGGCAATGATTACATCATTGCCCCTCCACATCGCAAGCATAAAAGGAAAGCCACAAAGACGATAACATGCTCAGACATCGTCTAACAAACCCACTCGCACCACCCAAACCAACCAAATATGTCGTCTACTCTCGCCTCCTCTTCGCGCAACCTCTCCACCACCGACTGCACCCCTCCTACCACTCCTCCTCCTTCGCCCGTCCTCTCGCGCACTCCCACGCCCGACCCACAAGACGAAGAACTCCTTCGTCATCTCAAATGAGTCACGGAACTCCTAAGCTGTCCGGACGTCGCTCGCGCCATGAAGAGGCCGAGAAGCCTAGACGAAGAAGCCATGCAGGAGTCGAAGGGAAGATGCGGCATCAAGGGACTCTTCCGAAAACGCGGGCCTCGGTTCAAGAGCCCGGATCACGCGACGACGGCAAGGATAGGACATCGGTTAGGGGCTACTACGATAGACGAGGAGGACCTGAAAGTAGTAGAGGCGTTGTTAAAGCGATAGAATAGAATTCTATCGTTGAGGTCCGGGCAAGGATATAAAGAGTGAACATCAGAAAACGACAAACCCAGAAGCATGATGCAATCAGCACAATCACCCGATCTCGCAATTTTCAATACGCCCACTCCACGCTGGCTCATCGCCGTTATCAGCATCATCGTAGGACTTATGATCCTCACATTCATCGCATCAACAATATTCCTTCTCCAATGGCGAAGAGCGAGCGATCGACAGCATGTTCAAGACATCCCTCTAGAACCGCTTCGATTCAGGAATCTGCGAGACGTAGATTCTAGAGAGGGGGATAGTGTTACAACTTGTCCAAGGTACTTCATTTTCCATTGCCTTACTAGGAAGGACGTCGCTAAACGACGGATTACGACTATGCCCCAGTTCGTAACCATCTCAACGACGCGACGACGACAGTGCCACAGATCGTCACCATCCCGACGACAGTGCCACAGATCGTCACCGTCTCAACGGCATAGCCGCGACGGTGCCACAGTCTTATCCCCGTAGATACTTGATGCGACCGTCGCTCAATGTACATATATTTACTCGACCTCCTTTCTTATAAAAGGAGGCTCATCGAACGAGCCATTCCCCAGCTCGTTCTCTTTGTAAATACAGGACTGTTCTAACTAAAGAACCTCCTCTTAAGTCTACTAAAGAGAATCCAAACTAAAGTCGAAAGCTCGCCTAAGTATTCCGTGAATACTTACTGCTTCGCTTATCGACTCTAACCTTCGCGCAACCGAGACGTCTGGATCACCTGATCCCACCTCTCACACGTAAGAGTACTGTAGCCTGAGCCGCTTGTCACGTGATAAGGACCGTCCTTAACACAACTGTCCCGAAGAATACTATATCCTCACCTCGCAGCAGACTAAGGAATCCGTACGTTGGCTGCACGACGAACCAAACCGGCAACGTCGAGACTGGTACTTCGACGACCGCGACGAACAACCCTACGTTGAAGAATCGGATTTTGCCACCGCTGCGGACGTTCTACAGCGCTTCCTGAACCCCCCTCCGACCAACTCGCCCCCACCCCGTCGACGTACTGTAATCGAAGTCCCAGAAGGGATCAACCACAACGACACAACTGGGAAGTGGTACGCCTATAGACGGAACAAGAACGGAACCCCAGGACGATCAGTAGTTGAGTGGCAGCCCACTTCGTTCAGTCCCGTCCAAGATCACTGGTCGTGGCATCATAACCAGCAATTCCTCACCCCCGCCGACTTCCTTGTCGCAAAACAAGTTGAGGACGAAGTTGAAGAAGCAGAAGAACGCCGACGAGAAACCCTACGCCGCCTTGATCAAGAACTCGCCCAATCCCTCACCGTCCCCCTCCCCTTCGACAAGATGTCCGATGCTGAATCCAAACCTGCCGGCTCCAAGCGGGAGATCGGCCCCAAGCCAAAGCCATTCAAAGGCGATAGACGCGACACCCTCCGGTTCTCCCTCGAGCTCCGCATGTTCCTGCGCGTTAACAAGGATGTTTATGCCACAGATGACGCCAAGATGATGCTCCTCCTCAGCCTGATGGAGGACGACACGGCGAAAGCCTGGGCCACGCATCGCCGCATGGAACTCTTCGCCGACGAAGACGAGAAGGAAGACGCCGACACCCTTGACCCCACGCCCCCAACACTCCACTATAGCTCCTACAAAGAGCTCTTCGAGAGGTTTGGCAAAGACTTCGTGCCCGTCGATCCGAAGATAGAGGCTCAGCGTAAAATCAACGAGCTCGCAATGACCACCCGGGACGTCACTGACTTTATCACCGAGTTTGAGATGCTGGCAACCATGTCAGCGTACGACGACGAGGCGCTAATCCACTTTTTCAAAAAGGGACTTCAGCGTGACCTTGGCAAGCAGGTGGCCCGGTCGTACCCGTTCCCCACCAAGCTCGCGGAGTGGAAGGAGCGCGCCCGCCGCATCAACCACCAGTGGCTCGAAGAGAACCCGGAGAGGAAGAGCAGTCAGTCCAAGGGGGCTGTCGCGCTCACCTCGAACAGTTCGACCAACGACTCCTCGTCGCGCCGAGTCGGTGCCTTCACCAACACCTCGACCCGCCCTGCAAAACTGACGGACGACGAACGTGCAAAGATGATGCGCGAGGGCAAGTGCTTCATGTGTCGACAGGCCGGTCACGTCTCTCGCGACTGCCCCAACTGCGACTCGAGCGTGCGACGGGTGGGCGCAGTAGAGACTGGGTCCAAGGCCCCTCCCCTGCCGACGAACACGGCTCCGTCCACCGCAAAAGCGACCCCCGACCCGTCCAAAACCATCGCGGCAATCACCCGCCAGCTGAAGGATCTGGACGTGGAAGGTAAGGAACAGGCAGTGGCACTGTTGAAGGATATCCTGGAGTCGCAGGATTTTTGAAACGCCCCCCAGTCGCGTCGTCTGGCAGAGGCAAAGGACTTGTATCATCGGCATCTTACAATCGCTTTTCTGTATTATCATCTATGACCTCATGTGAGCAATCGTATCCATCGTGTGTGCACCTCTCTACTGTCACGAAGAACAGGCAAACACCCTCGATAACGCTCAGAGTCAAGATGATTGGACGAGCGACAGGCCGACAAATCGACGCAGATGCACTGCTTGACAGCGGTGCAGAAGGAATCATCACCAATCGAAGCTTTGCTGAACGCAAGAAGCTGACCACGAGAAAACTAGAAAACCCATTCCCCGTGCGTAACGTGGATGGCACCGAGAACATCATGGGCTGGGTACGTGACACGACGACCCAGCGAATCCGGATATACTCGCAAGACTCAAAGGCATACCATGAGGAAGAAGCTGAGTTCTTCATCACCGACATCGGTGATCACGATATGATCCTTGGAACAGACTGGCTCGATGAGCATAACCCCACCATAGACTGGCAGCAAGATCGTGTTGACATGCTCCGCTGCCCTCCCTCCTGCACCCTCTCCGAACCAACCGTGACAAACCTTGCAACAAAGCCGCGAACACCATTGTCGACCCAATCACAGCGAAAGGTTCGAGCTGATGCGCCCCCTAAGGTACCTCTAGTCCCGGACGACCCCTTCCCAGAACCAGTGTATGTCTCCTGGGCCCCTATCCCTACGTATGTCATCCCCGCGCGCAGGGTCAAAGGTGTTCGTATCCGCACATCCCATCTCTCACCTCTACCTGCCCGCCTTTTCACTGAAGACGACGACGAACGACCCAGAGTCTTCCGAGACTGGGAGATCAATGGCCTGCGTCGTGCTGGGATTCTTCCTGAAGTTGACGGCCCTAACCCGGAGGCAGTACCAATCCGCGCGGGCTTCACCAAGGCGCAAGAGCTTGCAGAGCACTCAAAGGAAAATGCACGTCCGCAAACCTTTGAAGACTTGGTTCCCCCTCCATACCGCGACTTTGCACCCGTATTCGACAAGAAAACCTCTGAACGACTACCCGACCGACGACCATGGGATCATGCCATCAACATGAAGGACGGCTTCGAACCCAAGCCATGCAAGATCTATCCGCTCTCCCCCTCCGAGCAGATCGAGCTCGATACCTTCCTCGACGACCACCTGAAGAAGGGCTACATTCGCCCATCAAAGTCGCCGCAGGCAAGTCCGTTCTTTTTTGTCAAAAAGAAGGATGGGAAGCTGCGGCCTGTACAGGACTATCGAGAGCTAAACAAGGGTACCATCAAGAACGAGTATCCCTTGCCGCTGATCTCAGAAATTGTCGACCGCCTCAAAGGTGCAAAGATCTTCTCCAAGATGGACGTCCGCTGGGGGTACAACAACGTCCGCATCAAGGAAGGCGACGAGTGGAAGGCTGCGTTCAAGACGAATCGTGGCCTCTTTGAACCTACGGTGATGTTCTTCGGCCTTATGAACTCCCCCGCGACGTTCCAGGCAATGATGAACGAACTTTTCAAGGACCTTATCGACTCGGGAAAAGTCATCATCTACATGGACGACATCCTCGTATTCACTCGAACTATGGAGGAACATCGTGACATAGTGCGACAGGTTCTCCAATGCCTACAAGACAATGACCTGTTCCTTAAGCCGGAGAAATGTGTCTTCGAGCAGGACTCCGTTGAATACCTCGGACTCATTATCTCGCACGACAAGATCGCCATGGACCCCGTCAAGGTAGCTGGTATCCAGGACTGGCCGACACCCCGGACGGTCAAGGATGTACAATCCTTCCTCGGATTTGGTAATTTCTACCGACGCTTCATCAAGGATTTCTCCAAGATCGCACGACCTCTGTTCGACCTGACAAAGAAGGACTGCACATGGAATTGGTCGACGGAATGCCATGCGGCGTTTAACGCACTTAAAGCTGCGTTCACCTCCTCCCCTGTCCTAGTTATGCCTGATCCAAGGAAACCCTACCTCGTCGAAGTTGACGCCTCGGACTTTGCTACTGGAGGTATACTCTCGCAGAAAGGCAACGACGGTCACTGGCATCCAGTGGCGTATCTGTCCAAGGCCCTGTCCGAACCGGAACGCAACTACGACATCTACGACAAGGAGCTACTCGCGATCATCCGTGCGCTCGAAGCCTGGCGCCACTACCTTGAAGGCGCCCCCGACACCGTCGAAATCTGGACAGACCACAAGAACCTGGAACACTTCAAGACAGCACAGAAGCTGAGCCGCCGACAGGCACGTTGGGCTCTATTCCTCACTCGATTTTACTTCGCGCTCGTTCACAAACCAGGAGTATCCCATCGCCCAGACCCAATGTCCCGACGACCTGATCACAAGCAGGGCGTTGAGAATGACAACAAGGAGCGTATCTTGCTCGACCCCAAGTACTTCCAGATACGTGCAACAAGGCCAGGAGCAGTAACCTCCCTCGGCGATGTCAAACTCCGACGACGTATCCGCGACTGCAAGACCAAGGACATCGAGGTTGTTCAAGCTCTGGATGCCATCTTACGAAATGGACCACGTACACTCGTCAAGAACCTTCAAGAGTGGAACTACGAAGAAGGCCTGGTCCTGTTTAGAGGAAAGGTATATGTCCCTGCAGATGACGAGTTGCGACGCGACATTGTCAAAATGTACCATGAATCGCCCCTGGCTGGACACCCTGGTCACTTCAAGACTTACGAACTTGTGAGTCGTGAATATTGGTGGCCTGGCATGTCTGTCTTCGTCCGCGACTTCGTAGCAGGATGCGCAACCTGCCAGTCGACAAAGACACAGAGCAGCCGACCCCACGTCGACATGATCCCGAACGAAGTACCCGACCGACCATTTGGCGTCATCTCTACCGACTTCATTGTCGAGCTCCCTGACTGCGAAGGCTATAATGCCGTCAATGTCGTGGTTGATCGCCTCACCAAGATGGTGGTTACCACCCCATGTACAACGAAGATCACCAGCGATGGCACGGCCGACATTCTCTTCGATAAGGTATACCGACATTACGGCTTGGCGGACAAGATCATCTCGGATCGTGGACCCCAATTTGCTGGACAGGTGATGCGTACACTCAACGAGAAGCTTGGGATCAAGTCCGCCCTCAGCACAGCGTATCACCCACAGACAGACGGCCAAACCGAACGCGAGAACCAGAACCTCGAGCAGTTTCTGCGAGTATTCTGCAACTACCGTCAAGATGACTGGGTGAAGTGGCTGCCCTTCTTCGAGTTTTCTCACAACTCCCGCACCCATGCAGCTACTGGAAAGGCCCCCTTTGAAGTCCTCTACGGCTTCCTCCCCAAGATGTACCCATCCGTAAATCCGTCCTCAAAGGTCCCTGCAGTTGAAGAACGCCTCCGTCAACTTGAAGAAGTCCGACAGGAGATTAAGGCCAGCCTCGCCCTCGCATCTGACTTAATGAAGCACTACAACGGTGACACGATCAGCAAATCAACACTGTTTGCCGTCGGAGACAAGGTCTGGCTCGAAGGCAAAAACCTGAAGACGACGAGGCCGAAAGCTAAGCTTGCTGCCAAACGATTTGGACCCTTCGAGATCGTTGACGTCATTAGCCCAGTAAACTACCGCCTGAAGCTGCCAAAGACGTGGAGAATCCACCCGGTCTTCCATGCTTCGCTGCTCACCGCGTACAAAGAGACAACGGCACATGGTCCAAACTATGAACAACCGCCACCTGACCTCGTTGATGACGAGGAAGAATATGACGTTGAAGACATCATCGACTCGAAGCCGACCCGCAACAAGAAAGGCATACAATACCTCGTCAAGTGGGCAGGCTATCCTGACTCCGAGAATACCTGGCTCCCTCGCTCCTCGCTCTCAAAGGTCACCGACATGATCGACGCCTTCCACAAACGCCATCCAAACGCACCCCGCCCTGTGCATTCCCTCGGCATCTCCTTTGACGATTTCCTCGCATCTACCCTTACAGATGACATTGCGCTCCAGGCGAAAGCGCGTCTTAAAGGGGGGGTGATGTCACGGATCGCTCCATTTCTCTCTTCGTTTGCAGACCTCGTACACGCGACGCGTCACAGCACATAACTTTCCCTTGCATCACATGCTTCAACGACGTCATTGCCAGGACTTCCGAGCGGGGTTCCGCATCCTTATCTATGACATCATCGCTCCGGACCTTCGTCCTCCACCCCATGACTTCTTTCTTATTGTTCCCCCTGTCACGGATCGCTCCATTTCTCTCTTCGTTTGCAGACCTCGTACACGCGACGTGTCACGGCACATGACTTTCCCTTGCATCACATGCTTCAACGACGTCATTGCCCGGACTTCCGAGCGGGGTTCCGCATCCTTATCTATGACATCACTGCTCCGGACCTTCGTCCTCCGCCCCATGACTCCTTTCCTATTGTTCCCCCCGCTCGCACCACTATCGCATCGCATCGCACCATCGTTCCCACTTGTATATAAGGACAGTGTTTCTCTTCCCTTTTCCCTAGACTGTCCATCTCGTCATACGGTACTGTAGCGCACGTTGCACTACCCCAGACCCCGGCACTCTCGAATCTATTTTCTTCTCGCTCCTCTCATCGTCGCGACTTAGGCGGTTCATCGGTCTCATAAACTGCGTTTCTGACACCTGGACAGTCTACCCCTACGCCTACCTCGCACCCCTCTCTCCATCTACCTCTGCCGTCTCTACGACGTTAAAAACTCCCACCACGGACCTCCCGAACGCACCGGTCTTCCTCCCGTTCAACGGAAAGCCGATCACCCCCCGCGACGACGCACCACTCCCCTACCCTTGGTCCGACGCCGTCACCGTCAACTGCCTCATCCCCGTACAGAACCTCTGTAAGAAAGATCCCTGGACCGCGCACGGCCTCAACTTCCGCATCTTCGAGTGGAGGTGGCACAAGGATCACGGTACTGTCGTCCTCGCCCTATACGTCCGGATCACTACGTGCATCAACGTAGATCTCGAACGCCTTGAATTCACCCTCCACGCCCCCACCTACCACACATACCTCATCCAAGACGCCCCCAACCCGATCCTCCAAACCAGTTTCACCTCCGTCTCCCAGTTTAACCGTCGGACCCCCGAATCCACCCCGCCACCAGTCCTCCGTCCCACCATCAAGGGTAAGACCCTTCGTCGCCGCCACCACGAACATAAGATCCGCCAGGCAGTAAAAGCCGGCTACCTCACCAAGAAACTCCTCGGCCGTCGCCCCATCGCGGCGGACTTCTTCTAGACCATCATCACGTCCTCCACAGCCCCTCGTCCCCCCACCCCGAACCTTCCCCCAGGCGTCTTTCGAGACTACTGTCCCGAAGAATACTATATCCTCACCTCGCAGCAGACTAAGGAATCCGTACGTTGGCTACACGACGAACCAAACCGGCAACGTCGAGACTGGTACTTCGACGACCGCGACGAACAACCCTACGTCGAAGAATCGGATTTTGCCACTGCTGCGGACGTTCTACAGCGCTTCCTGAACCCCCCTCCGACCAACTCGCCCCCACCCCGTCGACGTACTGTAATCGAAGTCCCAGAAGGGATCAACCACAACGACACAACTGGGAAGTGGTACGCCTATAGACGGAACAAGAACGGAACCCCAGGACGATCAGTAGTTGAGTGGCAGCCCACTTCGTTCAGTCCCGTCCAAGATCACTGGTCGTGGCATCATAACCAGCAATTCCTCACCCCCGCCGACTTCCTTGTCGCAAAACAAGTTGAGGACGAAGTTGAAGAAGCAGAAGAACACCGACGAGAAACCCTACGCCGCCTTGATCAAGAACTCGCCCAATCCCTCACCGTCCCCCTCCCCTTCGACAAGATGTCCGACGCCGAATCCAAACCTGCCGTCTCCAAGCGGGAGATCGGCCCCAAGCCAAAGCCATTCAAAGGCGATAGACGCGACACCCTCCGGTTCTCCCTCGAGCTCCGCATGTTCCTGCGCGTTAACAAGGATGTTTATGCCACAGATGACGCCAAGATGATGCTTCTCCTCAGCCTGATGGAGGACGACACAGCGAAAGCCTGGGCCACGCATCGCCGCATGGAACTCTTCGCCGACGAAGACGAGAAGGAAGACGCCGACGCCCTCGACCCCACGCCCCCAACACTCCACTATAGCTCCTACAAAGAGCTCTTCGAGAGGTTTGGCAAAGACTTCGTGCCCGTCGACCCGAAGATAGAGGCTCAGCGTAAGATCAACGAGCTCGCGATGACCACCCGGGACGTCACTGACTTTATCACCGAGTTTGAGATGCTGGCAACCATGTCAGCGTACGACGACGAGGCGCTAATCCACTTTTTCAAGAAGGGACTTCAGCGTGACCTCGGCAAGCAGGTGGCCCGGTCGTACCCGTTCCCCACCAAGCTCGCGGAGTGGAAGGAGCGCGCCCGCCGCATCAACCACCAGTGGCTCGAAGAGAACCCGGAGAGGAAGAGCAGTCAGTCCAAGGGGGCTGTCGCGCTCACCTCGAACGGTTCAACCAACGACTCCTCGTCGCGCCGAGTCGGTGCCTTCACCAACACCTCGACCCGCCCTGCAAAGCTGACGGACGACGAGCGCGCAAAGATGATGCGCGAAGGCAAGTGCTTCATGTGTCGACAAGCCGGTCACGTCTCTCGCGACTGCCCCAACCGCGACTCGAGCGCGCGACGGGTGGGCGCAGTAGAGACTGGGTCCAAGGCCCCTCCCCTGCCAACGAACACGGCTCCGTCCACTGCGAAAGCAGCTCCCGACCCATCCAAAACCATCGCGGCGATCACTCGCCAGCTGAAGGATCTGGACGCGGAAGGCAAGGAGCAGGCAGTAGCGCTGTTGAAGGACATCCTGGAATCGCAGGATTTTTGAAACGCCCCCCAGTCGCGTCGTCTGGTGGAGGCAAAGGACTTTTGGTATCATCGTCGAATCGTTTCGCTGTATTATCATCCATGCATACCTGTGAGCAATCGTATCCCCCGTGTTTGTATCTGTCTACTGTCACCAAGAACAGGCAAACACCATCGATCACGCTCAAAGTCAAGCTGATCGGACGAGTTACCAAAAGAGAAATCGACGCAGACGCGCTGCTTGATAGCGGCGCAGAAGGAATTATCCTGAACCGAAGCTTCGTTGAACGCAAGAAGCTCACCACAAGAAAACTAGAAAACCCGTTCCCCGTGCGTAATGTGGATGGCACCGAGAACGTCATGGGCTGGGTACGCGACACAACGACCCAGCGGATCCGGATATACTCGCAAGATTCAAGGGCGTACCATGAGGAAGAAGCTGAGTTCTTCATCACCGACATCGGCGATCATGACATGATCCTTGGAACAGACTGGCTCGACGAGCACAATCCCACCATAGACTGGCAACGAGACCGTGTTGACATGCTCCGCTGCCCTCCCTCGTGCACTCTGTCCAAACCTCCTGTGACGAACCTCGCAACCAAGCCACGGAAACCATCATCGGTCCAATCACAGCGTAAGGTTGAAGCAGGTAAAACCCCGAGGACACCTCTCGTCGTGGACGATCCCTTCCCAGAGCCGACATATGTGTCCTGGACCCCAGTCCCCACTTATGTTATTCCTGCACACAGAGTCAAAGGTGTTCGCGTCCGCACGGTCCATCGCTCCCCTCTACCCGCACGACTCTTCACTGAAGACGACGACGAGCGGCCCATGGTATTCCGAGACTGGGAGATCAATGGACTACGCCGCGCCGGAATCCTCCCTGAAACCGATGGTCCTAATCCAGATGCAATACCCATCCGCGCGGGCTTTACAAAAGCGCAGGAGCTTGCAGAACATTCGAAAGAGAACGCACGCCTGCAAACCTTTGAAGACTTAGTCCCCCCGC
Source organism: Amylostereum areolatum (assembly GCA_012932865.1). Taxonomy (NCBI): domain Eukaryota; kingdom Fungi; phylum Basidiomycota; class Agaricomycetes; order Russulales; family Stereaceae; genus Amylostereum; species Amylostereum areolatum. The sequence continues at coordinate 48,344 of SAXG01000040.1, forward strand.
CGTACCGCGACTTTGCGCCTGTATTCGACAAGAAAACCTCCGAGCGACTTCCTGACCGACGACCATGGGACCATGCTATCGACATGAAAGACGGCTTTGAACCCAAACCGTGCAAGATCTACCCCCTCTCACCTTCCGAGCAGATCGAACTCGACACCTTCCTCGATGACCACCTGAAGAAGGGCTACATCCGCCCATCGAAGTCACCTCAGGCGAGTCCGTTCTTCTTTGTGAAGAAAAAGGATGGAAAGCTGCGTCCTGTACAGGACTATCGAGAATTAAACAAGGGCACTGTCAAGAATGAATACCCCTTACCACTGATCTCTGAAATTGTCGACCGTCTCAAAGGTGCAAAGATCTTCTCCAAGATGGATGTTCGCTGGGGCTACAACAATGTCCGCATCAAGGAAGGCGACGAGTGGAAGGCTGCGTTCAAGACGAATCGCGGTCTCTTCGAACCTACGGTGATGTTCTTTGGGCTTATGAACTCCCCTGCAACATTTCAGGCAATGATGAATGAACTGTTCAAGGATCTCATCGACTCGGGCAAGGTCATCATCTACATGGACGACATCTTGGTGTTCACTCGCACCATGGACGAACACCGTGCCATAGTGCGGCAGGTTCTGCAGCGTTTGCAAGACAACGACCTCTTCCTCAAACCGGAGAAATGCGTCTTTGAGCAAGACTCTGTCGAATACCTCGGACTCATCATCTCGCACGACAAGATCGCTATGGACCCCGTCAAGGTAGCAGGTATTCAGGATTGGCCGACACCACGAACGGTCAAAGATGTGCAATCCTTCCTCGGCTTTGGCAACTTCTACCGACATTTCATCAAGGACTTCTCCAAGGTTGCACGGCCCCTATTTGATCTGACAAAGAAGGACTGCACATGGGACTGGTCGACGGACTGCCAAACTGCGTTTGACGCACTGAAAGCTGCGTTTACTTCCTCCCCCGTCTTAGTCATGCCTGACCCAAAGAAGCCTTACCTCGTTGAAGTCGATGCCTCGGACTTTGCTACTGGAGGTATACTCTCGCAGAAAGGCGACGACGGTCACTGGCATCCAGTGGCGTATCTGTCCAAGGCCCTATCGGAACCGGAACGGAACTACGACATCTACGACAAGGAGCTGCTTGCGATCATCCGTGCGCTTGAAGCCTGGCGCCACTACCTCGAAGGCGCCCCCGACACCGTCGAAATCTGGACAGATCACAAGAACCTGGAGCACTTCAAGACGGCACAGAAGCTGAGCCGCCGACAGGCACGTTGGGCTCTATTCCTCACTCGATTTGACTTCTCGCTCGTTCATAAACCAGGAATTTCCCACCGCCCAGATCCAATGTCTCGACGACCCGATCACAAGGATGGTGTTGAAAACGACAACAAGGAACGCGTCTTGCTTGACCCCAAGTACTTCCAAGTACGCGCAACAAGGCCAGGAGCAGTAACCTCCCTCGGTGATGTCGAACTCCGACGACGTATCCGCGACTGCAAAACCAAGGACATCGAGGTCGTTCAAGCCCTGGACGCCATCTTACGAAACGGACCACGTACACTCGTCAAGAACCTTCAAGAGTGGAACTACGAAGAAGGCCTGGTCCTGTTTAGAGGAAAGGTATACGTCCCTGCGGATGACGAGTTGCGACGCGACATTGTCAAAATGTACCATGAATCGCCCCTGGCTGGACACCCCGGTCGCTTCAAGACTTACGAGCTTGTGAGTCGTGAATATTGGTGGCCTGGCATGTCTGTCTTTGTCCGCGACTTTGTAGCAGGATGCGCAACCTGCCAGTCGACGAAGACACAGAGCAGCCGACCCCACGTCGACATGATCCCAAACGAAGTACCCGATCGACCATTTGGCGTCATCTCCACCGACTTCATCGTCGAACTCCCTGACTGCGAAGGCTATAACGCCGTCAATGTCGTGGTCGATCGCCTCACCAAGATGGTGGTTACCACCCCATGTACAACGAAGATCACCAGCGATGGCACGGCCGACATTCTCTTCGATAAGGTATACCGACACTACGGCTTAGCAGACAAGATCATCTCGGATCGTGGACCCCAATTTGCTGGACAGGTGATGCGTACACTCAACGAGAAGCTCGGGATCAAGTCCGCCCTCAGCACAGCGTATCACCCACAGACAGACGGCCAAACCGAACGCGAGAACCAGAACCTCGAGCAGTTTCTGCGAGTATTCTGCAACTACCGTCAAGACGACTGGGTGAAGTGGTTGCCCTTCTTCGAGTTTTCTCACAACTCTCGCACCCATGCAGCTACTGGAAAGGCTCCCTTTGAAGTCCTCTACGGCTTCCTCCCCAAGATGTACCCGTCCGTAAACCCGTCCTCAAAGGTCCCTGCAGTTGAAGAACGCCTCCGTCAACTTGAAGAAGTCCGACAAGAGATCAAAGCCAGCCTTGCCCTCGCATCTGACTTAATGAAGCACTACAATGGTGACACGATCAGCAAATCGACACTGTTCGCCGTTGGAGACAAGGTCTGGCTCGAAGGCAAAAACCTGAAGACGACGAGGCCGAAAGCTAAGCTTGCTGCCAAACGATTTGGACCCTTCGAGATCGTTGACGTCATTAGCCCAGTGAATTACCGCCTGAAGCTGCCGAAGACGTGGAGAATCCACCCAGTCTTCCATGCTTCGCTGCTCACCGCATACAAGGAGACAACGGCACATGGTCCAAACTATGAACAACCGCCGCCTGACCTCGTTGATGACGAAGAAGAATATGACGTTGAAGACATCATCGACTCGAAGCCGACCCGCAACAAGAAAGGCATACAATACCTCGTCAAGTGGGTAGGCTATCCTGACTCCGAGAATACCTGGCTCCCTCGCTCCTCGCTCTCAAAGGTCACCGACATGATCGACGCCTTCCACAAACACCATCCAAACGCGCCCTGCCCTGTGCGTTCCCTCGGCATCTCCTTTGACGATTTTCTTACATCTACCCTTGCAGATGACATCGCGCTCCAGGCGAAAGCGCGTCTTAAAGGGGGGGTAATGTCACGGATCGCTCCATTTCTCTCTTCGTTTGCAGACCTCATACACGCGACGTGTCACGGCACATGACTTTCCCTTGCATCACATGCTTCAACGACGTCATTGCCCGGACTTCCGAGCGGGGTTCCGCATCCTTATCTATGACATCACTGCTCCGGACCTTCGTCCTCCGCCCCATGACTCCTTTCCTATTGTTCCCCCCGCTCGCACCACTATCGCATCGCATCGCACCATCGTTCCCACTTGTATATAAGGACAGTGTTTCTCTTCCCTTTTCCCTAGACTGTCCATCTCGTCATACGGTACTGTAGCGCACGTTGCACTACCCCAGACCCCGGCACTCTCGAATCTATTTTCTTCTCGCTCCTCTCATCGTCGCGACTTAGGCGGTTCATCGGTCTCATAAACTGCGTTTCTGACACCCCCCGCTCGCACCACTATCGCATCGCATCGCACCATCGTACCCACTTGTATATAAGGACAGTGTTTCTCTTCCCTTCTCCCTAGACTGTCCATCTCGTCATACGGTACTGTAGCGCACGTTGCACTACCCTAGACCCCGGCACTCTCGAATCTATTGCTTCTTCTCGCTCCTCCCATCGTCGCGACTTAGGCGGTTCCATCGGTCTCATAAACTACGTTTCTGACACCCGGATTCCAAGGGTATGGCCTCTCAACTCGACTCCGAGCCTCCTCCTCTGCACTAAGAAACTCAGTACGATAAGCATCCTTCAAAGTTTGGAGAGCCTCAAAGCTCTCTGGGTTAAGCCTATTCCTTCGAACAGTACCTGTCTGCCCACCACTAGAAAATGCACGCTCAGATGCAACAGCAGAGCCCTGGATAGCAAGATAGTCCCGTGCGATACGAGATAGCACTGGATAAGTTTTTGCATTACGCTAAAGCAGCAATTAGTACTTCTTAGATGTGCATGATTTAGAAGAAATATAATACGCACCCCCCACCATCGAACAGGATCATCACAGTCAACCAAAGGTGACTCAAGATAGTCCCAGAATTCAGCGCGAGGGCGTATAGGCTCTGCATCTTTCACCTGACTTTTGATGCGAGCCTGGAGAAAGTCCATGCCATAGCCTTGAGGCTTTGATTCTAGAGCCATGTCAATAGATGTATACACAGAACAGGGATGATAGAACAGACCAGTGCGAGATGGGGCCGTAGGTTTTTGTGAGCTTCCAGATTTGGCATACTCATCATACTATAGGTGTAGATAGTGAGGCAGTGCATGAAGCAAAGGCAAGATAACAGAGACGTACCACAAGTTGAAAGGCATCAGTACCCTTCTGAACAACATCTGCATCCCAAGACCCACGGGCATATGCGAGCTTGACAGAAGGATTTAAAGCTATTGCAATAGATAAGTGAAGAGAAACACAGTACAAAAGCATCACTTACTAAGGCATATAAAATACTTTGGTGACTGCCGCGCAATGTTGAGCCACTTCTGGATTTTTGTAACACCCTTCTCAATGCCTGCCTTGACAGGTGCGTAGCGGGGATTAGATGCAAGATGAAGCCATGCCTGCTCAAGACATTCAAGAACAGGAAGACTCTTCCATGCTGTTGTAGTCTTCTCAGTGGAGAACTCTGCCTGTGCACGACGAGGCTCCTGAAAATAGATGTAAGAAGCTAGTCAGCCATGTACAGGAGTCATTGGCTAACCTCAAGGACTTCCTTCATCAAGGTGATGAGGTGCCACTCATCACTTGTCAACAAGTAGTCGGCATATTTCTTCCCCTTTAGTGTCGGCACAGCTGGGCTATCGTCCGCAAGCTTACAGAACTTGTTGATTGCCTATAACAATCTGCTAAGCATCATAACGGATAGGAGGAATTAAATCTACCGCTCGGTTTTTTAATGCACACTCCATCAAGTCGTACATAGACCCCCATCGAGTCCGAACCCACTTTAGGAGCTCAAGCGGGGCAAGGCCCTCCTCCGTGCAAAGACGAAGCAGGTATTTCTTTGCCTGTGGTGATGCACGGTTCTAAAGAGCACATAAGCAGCAGCCACATAACAAGAGAAAACACGTACCTGATTAATGAATGCCAGAATTTTTCCGAGCGTGTCGCCAGGGTCAAAATCAACCTCCTCATCATCCAGACAGTTCCCATCCTCATCGACATCCAGCAAACCCAATGCATCAGCCTCCCAATCATAATCATCTTCCTCGGTGGCACCATCATCAGCTTCATCGGCATGGGCAGCAGACTTGGGTTGGCGGAAGCGCAAAGGTGTAGGGCAAACCGCCTCGATAAAATCCTTTGCACCCAAGTGTATAGCATGCTCGAAGCAATGCCCGCGGCGCTCCTTCGCAATCCAACGACGGCCCTCCGGATTATCCAAGACACGCTCCATGACGCGGAGACATTTGTCGTTGGTGCTAACATTGTCGGCAGTAGCCCATGCAAGCTGCAAAGCTGAATGAGAATACATGCCAGCATATATTGGTCGAGAAACCTACCTTATAGCGTATGTTATAGCGGTCAACAACCCGCATGACCACAGCGGCCGTGTTTGCACCGCTATGATTACCTTCAATCTCGGTGTAGCCAAGCAGGCGGGACCGGAGTGCCCACTCTGTCGGCTGCTCCTTTGGCGCGTCGATAAAGTGCGCTGTAACGGCTATAAATGGTGCGCCCGAGTTCGAAGTCCAGCCATCGAATATAATTGAGATCTGGCATGGAAGATGCTTGTACACATTTCAGCATATGAACGGCACGCAGATTATGATAATTTACATACTGCAAACTCTTCGGCAATCCGTTTTCTGAGGGCCTCCGCCTTTTCGACGATGCGCTCCCGCAACGTAGTACGGTGAGGGATGTCGCTATCCTTTGTTTCCGGGCGTTGGTACGTGAGGACACGTCGAAACGGCGCGCCGTCGACAATCCGAAAAGACTAGTTGTATGTTAGCTTGTTACAAAGGGCTATATCGGAAACAAGTGTTACCTCATCCTCGGTCACAACGAACTCGACTATGTGGTCAAGCAAACCTTCTTTGGTCCACTTCGCAGGCTTGTCTTTTAGGTAGGTTTCCAGAGACTGTTGGACTGTTTTGTCGTCCGCATCCTTGATCTCGATTGTAACTCGGATCTCGTCCTCGTCCGTGCCAGCATTCATGTCGACCGCCATGCCGTCCGGGATCGCGCGTGCATTTGGCTCGATCTTGGCACGCTTGCACTGGTCAAGGTAGGCACCACCGTGAGTTGCCCAATGCCTATGCATTCCGAGATCAGCGAGTAGATCGGAGGTAGCTTGAGCCCAATGTACCTTTGAATGTGCATCCGAAGCGTAGACGTGCTCCCGCTAAGCCAGGAGTTGGCCTCGGAGCGGCCGTTATGCCTAGAACAGTGTAAGGATAACATTGTGCTTCGTAAAACTGTAAATGTACCTGCATACTTCGCACCAGCTTCCTTGTTTGACTTCGCCGTTGATGATCCGTTCGTCCTTGGTGAATATCAGCCGGACGTCGCGGCTACGCGGATCATCGTCTCGGTGCGCGTGGAATTTGCGATCCTTCGGCACGCACGTCAAGATACGGACAGCATTTGTGGAGGTGGAGGACGCAGTTGCCGGCGTAGGAGATGAACGTGTTTGCGAGCGCCGGGGAAGAGGACGTGTTTGCAAGCGTGGAAGTGGAGGACGCGGTTGCGAGCGCAGGAGATGGACGCGGTTGCGAGCGCCGGGAAGGAGGACGCGGTTGCGAGCGCAGGAGACGGACGCGTTTGCGAGCGCCGAGAAGGAAAACACGATTGCGAGTGTGGAGGATGAGGGCGCGTTTGAGAACGCGGGGGTGCGTTAACGCGTTTGAACGCGGGCACGGCGTGGGATGGGTGACGTGGAGGCCGTGGCAGTGCCATTGATTGCCGCCGTGTCGACGTGGTTGAGGGAGGAGCGGCAGGGAGGCGGACAGGTGGGGAGGTGATGAGTGAGGATGGCGAGATGGTGTTGCGTGAGGGTTGTGGAGACGCGGTGTGTGAGGGACGGAGAGCGAGAGTTGAAGGGTGTGGTGAGGGTAGACGAAGGGTGGAGGACGTTGAGGGTTCGTGTTGGAGGCAGTGGCCATGCCACGCGTTTGCGTGTGTGTACGGAGTCGGGGGCAATGGCAACGAGAGGCGGGGATGATGGCGATGCGAGACGGGTTCGGGAACAGGGACGGGGATGGGGATGGGGACAGGGTCGACGAGCGCAGGGTGAAGGAGGAACGGGGGAAGGAATCGCACGTCAGGATGAGAAAAAAAATGGGACCATATACACTACGTACCTTCGGAGGCGCCTCTCGGTACTTTCGGATGTACTCGTCAAACTCGTCCTCGTCCTGTCCCTTTCCCTTTGCGGTCCTAGCCTTCGGGACGGCGTCGTCGACATCGGTGATATCCGCCTGGATGTTGTCGTCCGAGTCGCCCGTGTACGCTTTTTGAGCGGACTCCGCGATGCGTGCCCATTTTGCAGCTGGCTTGTCAGCGGTGGAGGCGGCGGCGACGTCGGCGGCGCGACGTTTGGGAACGGATGAGGTCGAGGGAGCTGCGGGACAAGTTTAGATAGGATGAGAGTACATACTTGATGAGGCAATAGAATGGCTTACCATCGAGAGAACCGGCTGCTTTCCCGAGCGCACTCTTGAATATCTTGTCATGGGTGTGCTGAGGTGCTCCGGGCTTCTGTGAGGGAGAGCTCTTAGGCTTGAAGAAGTTGCTGACGGCCTCATTGTTCTTGATATACTTGACTTTTGAAGAGGGCCTCAGTTTTCGACGTTCGCCTGCGATGATGAGTGCGGGGTCGGGGAGATCTCGCTCTCCTGCTGTATTCGGTCAATGAAGGAACTCCGCCGACGAGATTTCACTCACCACGCCTTGGGCGCGAAGCAGTTGCCTCTTTTGCTTGAGTTGATGATCCGGACGCCCGAGGAAGCGCGTCCTCGTCATCTTCGGAATTATACCAGGTGATTTCCGAGGCATCCTTCAGTTGTCCATCGGACCCGACGGCACATCCAGAGTCGTCGGCCATAGTAAAAGAGAGTGGGGCAGGAAAAAAGCGAATGGGATGGTGAAGGTTTCAAAGATTTTTTTGTGTTTACAGGAGGGCCCGCGCACCCTCAGGGCACGTGACTGAACCACGGTTCGGGCCGGTTCTGTCGGTTCTCACCCGGCCCGAACCCGAACCCGAACCGACGGCCGAAAGCTAGAACCAGAACCAGAACTGGACTGAACTGTCGGTTCAGTTCAGTCGGTTCAGGTTCGAACCGCGGTTCTGAACTGAACTTTGGCAACACTACACGGAAGACTCAGGCGAGCTTTCGACTTAGTTACTTTGGGTTCTCTTTAATAGCTTTAAGAGGAGGTTCTATTTAGAACAGTCCTGTATTTACAAAGAGAACGAGCTGGGGAATAGCTCGTTCCTCGAGCCTCCTTTTATAAGAAAGGAGATCGAGTAAATATGCGTACATTTGGTGACGGTCGTATCAAGTATCTACGGAGACGAGACTGGGGCACAGTCGTGGCTGTATCGTTGAGACGGTGACGATCTGTGGCACTGTCGTGGTTGCGTCGTTGAGACGACGACGATCTGTGGCACTGTCGTGGTTGCGTCGTTGAGACGGTTACGAACTGGGCACAGTCGTAATCCGTCGTTTAGCGACGTCCCTCCCATTAAGGAAATAGAAAATGGAATACCTAAATGGAGTTGTAACACCCTGACTCAGTACTGCAGCCGGTCGGTACTCCGTCAGGGCTTCTGTTGGCACTGAGTCATCCTAATTCGGACAGGGATGTCCCGGGGCCGACGTGCAGTACTCCGTCGGTAGCCTGTCAGCACCGTGTCAGGGTTGACTTGGAAGCCACCACGAGGGGGCGAGCTGGGGGTCTTGTCAGGGATGTGGTGTTCTACCTGGTTCATACCGCAAAATACATATTTTCATTCATCACTCGATGTTGTATGTAGCCTCCAACAGTAGGTCAAAAGCAGTATTGAATTCATTCAGGGTGTATTCACTAACGACACGCGCTATACTACATGCATCAGCAACTTATCACATTGAGTTAAGGCATGTTTTGGCTAGTTGCTGAGTTGCATAACCTATAAAACAGGTGAAACACCCAAACTTCGAAACTGGTTCGAAACCTACGTATTCATTGGGAGGCTGGTCAACTGAACACCAATTGAAGTATAACCTAGGTGAACTAGGGACCAAGTACCAACCAACACACCTTCAACCTACATCTTTGGATTTCTTATTTGCTTGTAGACCACAATCACACAACATTATGATGGCCAAACCAGTTATATTATGCATAATATTGTAACAAAATTAATAAAATGTATATGGTATAGTAATATGATAAGCAAAAACAGGCAACAAGACAGCGGAGCAACAAGAAGCACAAATGACAAAGCACAGGGACGGCGGGGCAATGAGACAGCAGGGCAACAAGGGGGGAAAGTGACCGGGGCAGCGGGGCAACATGACGAGATGGCCAGGTAATGAGATGGCTGGAAGGCAAGACGGCCGGGAGTGACGAGGTGGGACGAGGCAGGGGGAGTGACAAGACAGGGGATGCAACATGACGGCTGGGGAGCGACACGGGGTGAGCGACAAGGTGGGGGGAGAAACACAGGGGAGGCGACAAGACGGCGGGTGACGAGACAGCGGATGACGAGACGGCGCGTGGGCGACAAGACGGCAGGGGGGCGACAAGACAGCGTGGATGACGAGGTGGGGCTGACAAGACGGTGGGGGTAATGAGACCGCTGGCGACGAGGCACAGGCGGCGCGCCGGTGAGTCATCGGGGCGACAAGACGGCACGGTTGACGAGGCAGCGGGGGCGACGAGACATGGGGAGATGCGACGGCGGGGGCGCCGCGACGACGGGGGCAACACAATGACGGAGGGGATACGAGGTGGTGCAGGAGACAAGGCGGCGAAGGGGACACAAAGCGGGGGTGACGAGACGACGAGGCGTCAGGGCGACCAGGTGGCGAGGCGACGGAGTGGGTAGGCGACGAGGCGGTGGGGCGACGAGGCCCAGGCAGTGGTGGGAGTGGAGAGAGAGGGAGGGACGACGACGGTGGGAGTGGTGGTGGGAGTGAGAAGAGAAGGTCTGCGCTGGCACGGTGAGTGAAGTAGCTGCGTGAGTGAGTCAGCTGTCCCACGGTTAATTGACTTTAGGGCAGGCCCGATTTAGCCTTCGTGCAAATCCCGGGGCGCGCGCAGCAAGCTGCGGGCAGTTACCGGGTTGATCGGAGTTTCCTTAACCGGCCGAACCACGCAAGAAGCCAACTGTCTCATAACTGTCCATCAAATCCCGGTAACTCCCCAACTAAATATGTCAAGTTGCTGATGTGGGGTGGGGGGTAACGGTAACTAGTCACTAGCAACTGCCAGCAGAGCGGCAGTATGCCTCAACCCACAAACAGTCAGCATACATGACCACTGGGGATGCGTTGGCGAAGAAATATGGTGGAAGGGATGACACTGCAGGGGAATAATGGTTAGGGGGAGAAAAGGTATCACAACGACCACGTACCACATCTGTTGCCTGCTAAGCTCCAAGTTCCAACCAACATCTAGGCTGACAGAGTCAGCTTGTAAAAACTCGTAGAGGCATTGTGAAGAGCAAGAGTCTTGGGGGATAGAGAGAAGGTGAATAGTGTTGTCGGGGGCGGAACCGAAGAGGGTGAGGAACAGGGGAATGAGACGAAGGACGACTCGTCAGTGGTCGTGGCGCATGCACCGGCCGTTGCCGACTCGCCGTGCAGTCACGCGCCGGTGAGCCTCAGTGAGATTCACGACTTAGGAAATTTCAGCTAGAGCCGGCCCTTGCAAACTGACGGGATAGCCTGACGAAGTACTGACAGAATGGTCATGTCAGTGGTGGAGCACCACCGAAGCAGTCTCTACTGGCAAATACTGGAGCAATGCCAACCGGTGAAGCGTGACGAAGTGATGGCCGCTGGGGCCGTGTCAGCGCCGGACGAAGCCTTACGAAGTACCGGAGCAGGCCCGAGATATCCATATTCGGACAGCCCTCGGTTAGCCCCAGGAACGTCTGGCGGTGTAGTACAGCTACAAATACATACACTATTTCTCCCACTCGTAATAATATGTATTCGATATAATATGGTCGGTCAGCATATTTACTCGTATTTGTGCAACGCTATTCAAACTTCAAACTTCAAGTTTCAACGTTGTAAACTTGTAACTTCAAACTTGTCGTTGAGTTTTGACGTTCAAGGTTCAGTTTCATTGTTCAGAGCTCACGTTCAGCACTAGAGCCTAGGACCCAACTGCAAGTGCAACTTTCAAGTGGCTGTGGCACTGTGCGCCCGTCTGCTGGACGAGTCCATCTTACAATGAGATAAGCACCATAAGTAAATATTATTGGCGCCGTGACAGAGATAGAGTATGTACTGAGTTCGATGACGCATCGCGTCTCACACGCTGTCCTCCTCGGACGTCCCGCTATATAAGCCTCCGAGTCCACCCCGACATCGCTCGTTTTACCATCCCCAATGCTCCCCAAAGTCGCCCTTGCGACCGTCTTCCTCGCATGCGCTCCTCAAATTCACGCACAGACCTTTGATCAACAACCGGGCGGCTTTCATCTGGTGGGAGGTTCGGTCGCGGGGATCGCTCTCGGTGCGTCCGCGCTCGCATCGTTGATCTCTACTCAGATGATCTGACCGGACTGATGTCTGTATACGTACTTTGTCTGTGCAGCGGTCGTCGCGGGCCTCATCGTGCTTAGCATCATCATACGGTTCTTCTGCTTCCGCAGCGCAGCTCGCCGTCGGCGCGCGATGGGAATGAACCCCCCTGTGAACATTGGCTACTCTTCCTTCCCGCTGAATCGGTATGGACCGCCCCCTGGCCCGCCGCCACCTCCTGCCCCAAGCTATGGACAGGGGTACCCCCAAGAACAAAACTTTCGTCTGAGTGTGGGTGGGGAGGGCGGTGGACAATACTACGCCGTACGTGTCTGCGTCATTTGGTATGCACAGATCTATTCCTGACCTTGGTGCATGTACAGCCCCCCTCGGCGCCTCCGCCCGCGTACACACCGGTACGTCGCTACGCCTACTTCTTCCCATGTATTGTCTCTCACTCCTACCTCCGAGCTCCTCAGGCTCCTTCAAGAAAGTACGACCAGACTGACGCGCAGTTCGGCGGTGGGTTCAAGTAGGGCCTTTGGGGAAAACAGGCGACCCCTGCGTGCGCACAAGTTCCGTGCGGCGTGCGTGGACTTGCGCAGCCCGCTGTATCTTTATCTCCACTATGCTTACATCTCCGGACGTGTGGGTGTACGATTCACTTCCTGTATTGCTCGTACACTAAGCATTCGATGTGTCCTTAATGACTGTACAATACCCGTGTACTTATCTACCGATGTGTAAATGTAAACATGTCAACGAATCAACGTTCAACCCTCGCGTATCATGTTATTGCCACAGGTCCCTCTGAAGACACCCATAACAATACACAAGATTGGGGCTCGCGTAAGTTCCCGTTCAATGCACTTCTTTTTATCGCCGTGATTTTTCTGCGCTTAGAAACGAAACACAGGCTCGCCCGTAACACGGTAGCATGGAGGCTGAGGGGATCATAGCCAGCCGAGCGTGAAGTTTATGTATCAACCTCTGGGCTCAGCGCCCTGTAGCGTGAAGATGAGCTGACGAAGATCTAATGGTCGTGAGTCGTTCCTCAAAGCCGCCGGGACTTTGGGCCCGCATATGTCCACGAAGAGCTGACGGCGGACGCTATATAGCACTCGTGCATCATCGCAGGACCGTTAGACTGGACACCCTTTGAATAACTTAGCAAGATTTTACACTTGCCTTACATGATCGCTGCGCACTGAGAAACGTCCTTCAAGACAGGATTCGACTCTGAACCAAGACGATCGACGAACAGTCCCTCGAACGTGTGGCAAGCCCCTTCCGACGCGCGAGCCCCAAAAGACTGGCCATTCCCACCACAGTCAAATCGTACAACAGACGTACACATAATGATGTTGATAAACGTTACAACTTCCTTCTTGCGTTCGCCCCCCACCCCTAAGCGTATATCCGCTCCTGGAACCCGGGCAGGATCGTGGCGGTGTTGTACTTGGGGTCGTCGCGAGGGACGTCCTTCGTGCGCTGCCACTTCTGCTTCGCGAAGGTGAATTCTATGATCGCGGTGCACCGTCAGTCGAGGACCTGAAAGGTAAGTAAGGGAGGGGAGACGTACGCTCGACGGTGGGCACGGGGTTCCCGGACCTCTCAAAGTCGTTCTGGGTGTAGCCTTCGCGTTGCAGGACGGGGGAGTCACGAACGGTGTTGAGCACGACGTCGTTGTGGGGCCTGAAACCGGGCCGGATCAGCGCGAGGAAAAGACGCGTAACAGGAGCAATGGCGTACCGCGAGAAGTAGAGCAGGCCGAGGCGGTCAACGTGCTGCTGGTCCTTGGGCGGGGACACCACACTGCGGGCTTTATGAGTCACAGGTGCATCGGAGAGGGGAGCGAACTGGACGTACCGGTGGACGGTGCTCCTGACGTAGCCGCCCGTCAGGAAGGAGAGCATGTCGCACGCGTTGACGGTCAGCGTGGCGTCCTGAGGCTTGACCCAGTGCCATTCGTCGTGGACGGGGTCACGGATCTGGAGGGCGGCGACGGGCTGGCGGAAGAGGAGTGTGAAGCTGCCGAGGTCGGTGTGGCCGCGGACCCAGAGGTTGCCGATTTGCTTGTTCTCTTCAGGCGTGTACTTGGAGTACTTCATGTAGCGAAGATGATCCTGGAAAAGATCCGATCGTTGGCCAATGAAAGGAGAGAAAAGAGCAAGAGACATACTTCACTCTTAACCTCGTACTTGTGGATGTTAGTGAAGTAGTCTTCGGGGAGCTCGAGGGCGATGGCGAGGAGGGTGTGCAGCGGGTCGAGGACCTCGGAATGGAGGGCTCGGGCGAACTTCTCGATCTCGTCGATGTGTTCGGTGAGGACGGCGGGGTGGGATTGTTCGAAGTAGCCGTTGAATTCTGCGAGAGTTTTTGTTAGGATCATTGGCAATCAGAAACCCCGAAAGCCCACGCACTGGGGATGTTGTACACTTCGACACGGTCGCGGATACCCGACTTCTCGTTCAAGCTGGATATCAATAAGCGCGGTTCAGATTAGGCGGCGAAGGCAAACCTACATGCGGCGACCACCAGGAACGTATCCGTTGAACTTCCCGTCGTCTGCCCAAGTCTATGTTAGATCGCGAGCCATACACCTGACCAATTACGCACCAAGACCCTCCGGAACATACTTGAGCTTTTCCTCCAGGGGAAGCTCATAGAACTCGCGTCCGAGAGCGAACTGGCGGTTAACATCCTCCTGAGAGATGTTGAAGTTCTTCACGTAGAAGAAGCCCTTCTCGCGGAGCGCTTTGATGAGAAAAGCGGCGAGCTCCTTCTTGCCTTCGGGGGTATGGTAGAGGGAGAGGTCGAGCGTGACAAGTTCGGCCCATGGGAGATCTTCCTTAGTCTCCTGGACGTAGGAGTAGGAACCTGAACGGCAGTCAAGACGAGACGATGACAGTGTGAACCAACGCGAAGTTGCGACTGACCGAGGGAAGACGCAGGGACCGGCATTTTCCGATTTGAGATGTAGTTTGAACGTTGAACTGCGATGGCGAAAGGACAAGGCGAACTCGAGGGTTGTTTCGAACACTTCCAAGGTATTTGCCTCCACAATTTATGTATCCCCCCCGTGCGTTGTCGCTGACCAAACGATGACCGAACATCTAGGTGGACGTAGGCCGTCAACGGACTTAGTGGAAGGCCGGCGCCATGTCCTCATCGTGGTTCGCGATGGCGACAGCCACCTAACTCGTTCAAATCTCAGGATATGAGTGGACGATAGTGCCCCACCGTGCGCAATATATCATCCCGCTAATTGAGGACATCGACCCGTGACGCTTCATGCTCATCCGCCTCCTCGATGGTGTCATCACTAGGAGGGTACCGTGAGCTGATTTTCACCACTCTTTACACCTCTTTGGGCGGTGAATTCCACCGCTCGAAGTACTCGTTTTCAGTACCATGGAATGAATTTCAGTCCTGCACGGGGTGATTTTCGTGATGTGAAAATCACCGGAAAAAAGTACCATTTCACCGCTTTTTTGTCACGAATTCTCACTTTCTCGTAACGCCGACGCGTGAATATCAGCATGAAAAACAGTGAAAAGCAACACCCCATGGTGATATACAGCAGCTTTCATCCTCAAAACCCTTGGCAGGATCCAGCACTTTACGCGTTCATAAACAGACACATGGCATTATGAGCTCATAATCACACTACAATATACACTATATACAAATCTATGCACACCGCTGGCGGTACCCAACGAGACCCTCTCGCGTAACCACGTCTCCTCTTCGTGACGTCCACCCGCACGCCCCGGGCCCAAATGCGAATGGCTGGAATGGCTGTCGGAGTGTAAGCAGCAGCATCGAAGCGATGCGCGCGTGGGGCGTGGCCTGTCCAAACATTTAATATCGCTCCGTGGCAAGGGAGAGAAGGCGGAATACTCACCCCCATCTGATACCCTAGCATCCCCCGTTTTGTGTCCATCAATGACAGTCCCCGGCCATGCTCTATGTAAACAAAAGTCAGCAGCCGAAGAGACTGTCGCCATCACCGAAGAGAAATGAGACGGTGCGAGAGCACCGGCAACGGCGGTGAAGAGCCGCTGTCACCGATGCACAATGCATAAGAGGCCATATGGCCTGGGTTTGTGATGTTGAGTGAACCGTGAACGAGCCGCTTCATGCTACAAAGCATGCGCGGGACGAGCCGGAGGAGGATAGAAGGAAAAAAATAGATCAATACGAAGACGTACCGTTGCAAAGAGTTGCCCAGACTTAGGGTACACTTTATGTGTCCTTACGAGAACATGGAAGGGGAGGGTGGAGAGGGAGAGTGCACGACGACTGAACCCGTCGCCGAGTCGTTGAGGAAGAAGCTGAAGCGCTGAAGTCGAACCATGCGCGTGAGCTGGCGACATCACGGATACGTGACTGACCATCACTGGTTCGTGACGATTGTTACGAGTCCGTGACCAAGGAACCGCTGATGGAAATCACCATGTAAAGCGGTTATCACGCTTGTCTGAAAAACAGCTCCAAATCACCACCTGTCGAAATCACCCCAAAAATCACCTTAATTCGGAAATTCACCACATCAAACGGTGGGAAACAGTCGGACATGTCCTTATAGTGTCAACGTCCAGACTCCAGCGCCTCGTTCATTCTTCTTACACCCTTCTTCCCCAGGGCGTGCCCTTTCCTCCCTGCTGCGCTCCTGACGAAGCGTACCGCTAAACAGCATATTCTGAAGCTCTTATCGGAATCCGGATGTCGTGACACAGTGCATCGTCAATTGAACACAAGATGGGAAACAAAGCAGATCAGACGCGGGCAGGATGGTGTCATGCGTGGGACCCTCGACGGCGGCCCTCGCGCTCTGTATATTCCTGAAAAGCGCTCTGCGAACGGACGGCGGTCTTTCGACGACCACCGTCTTCATCGTCCTCAGAAATGGCATCCGGCGTCTCCGTCTCATCCGACCACAAAGAGGTATCCCGCTCATGGCGAAGCTATGTCTGGTGCGTCTCACCTGCTCTACTTCCGGAGTTCTATACTTACAGTCAATCACCTCGCGATAGGGACACCTGGGACAAGTCACCAGAGGAGCGCAAGTTTCTACGACGGCTGGATGCCTGTCTGATCACGTATGCCGCGCTGTCGTACTTTAGCAAGTACCTCGACCAACAGAACATCACGGTGCGTACTCAGCTCTATCTTCCCTCGACCTTCGAAGCTTACGATAATGCACAGAACGCGTACGTGTCTGGAATGAAGGAGGAGTGAGTGCCCTGTAGACTATGTACTTGGATTCTGATTCTGATGCTCTGTGGACTCCAGCCTAGGATTGTACGTGACACACCCCTTTGTTTTCTCTCCGTTTCTCACATCGATGCAATTGGAAGGCATGGGAACCAGCTGAACTACATCACGACGGCGTGGACATGTGGCTACGTCATTGGTCAGATCCCGTCGAAGTGCGTCTGCTCTATCTTCTCGCCTCGAGGCTCGTTCTCATCCGATTCCCAGTATGCTCATCACGCGCATCCGCCCGTCTATATGGGTACGTGCTTCAGTCTGGTGCTCATCCACGCTTCACTGTCTTGACGTGCGCACGCTTATCAGATCCCGGCTATGGAGCTCACCTGGAGCGTCCTCACGATGTGTCTCGCCGCCAGCAACAGTTTCTCAAGCGTCGTGGCTATCCGCTTCTTCGTCGGGCTGGCCGAATCGACATTCTACCCCGCCATCCAGGTATGCACTTTGACCTCCCCCTCGCTCCCGCTGAATGCGCTGATAAATGGCACAGTATGTCATCGGAAGTTGGTATAAGAAGGAAGAGCTCGCGAAACGGGCGTGTATATTCCACGTACGGCGTCGCATTCCGTCCGTCTCGTCCTAAATATTGACGGATTATCGACAGACCGCCAGTGCGGTGGGGCCTATGGTTAGCGGCTTCCTTCAAGCCGGAGTATATAACGGACTCAACGGCAGAGGCGGCCTCGCGGGATGGAAATGTACGTCGTCAAGCCTTCATATGCTCGCTTCAAGACTGACGTGAACCCGAGGGCTCTTCATCATTGACGGCGTGATCACCATCCCGATTGCCCTCCTCGGCTTCATCCTCATGCCTGATCTGCCCACCACGACCAAGCCGTCGTACGTGTATACACAAGAGCAGCTCGATATGGCCGTGAGGAGGATGGAGAGCGTGGGGCGGAAGCCGCCCGCGAAGTTCACGAAGAAAAAGGTTTGGACCGACGTTTTGCGTTGTCAGAAAGTGATAAGCTGAGCTGATCGATGTTCGGTACTAGGTGTTTGGTTTTTTCACGACATGGCATCTATATGCCCTTGTTCCTTGTATGTCGGCATCGTTCTTATATCTATCCCTCGCAGCTAATGCCACTCATCGTCCAGTATACGTCTTGGTCGGTGTCCTCTCCTCCCCCTCCCCATGGCCTCTCTCATGTCTCCGTCGGTACGACAGTTCAATAACGGTAACGGCGGAAGTTCTTCCATGATCTTCTGGTGCGTCATCATCATTCCGCTTTACTACTTCTTCTTGCTCGACGTCTGATATTCTGTCGGACCGCAGGCTGAAAAGCTTCAACACCCCCGGACACACTGTCTACACCATCGGTCAGATCAACACCTACCCTCTCGGGATATACGCGACGCAGATCATCACGAGTACGTACTATTATCGTTTGCATTCATTGCGGACGCTGACGATGGCATTGCAGCCTTGACATATGCGTGGACAAGCGATGCCATGGGTGCGCGCTGGCCGCCCATGCTCTTCGCTGGGGTGAAATTACTCCCTCATCCTCTACCCGTGCTTCCATGCTAACACCAACTCGTCGTAGACTTGGTCCATGATAACGTACATCGTTCTCGCGGCGACGCCTGTATATTCCAACATTACACGGTGAGCACCTCCATTCTCCAACATCAAACGCTCGGCTCGACTGAACTGCCGGTAGACGGTGGATTTTCTACTACTTCGTACGCTCTTTCGCCTCCTTAGAGCCCGAGAAGAGAATGCTGAATAGATGAATAGACGGGCTGCGCGGGCGGACTTTCAGGCCTCATCCTCGCCTGGGCGAACGAGCTTACAGGAAACGACAACGAGAGTGCGCCCCTTTCTTTCTTCTCCGTCTATTGCTACGCTCACGCCTACCACCAGAGCGCTCCTTCGTGGTTGCATCGTGTAACATGTGGGCGTACGTCATACAGGCGTGGCTTCCTATGTAAATGCTCTTCTTCTCGGCGCTGGCGCCCTAAGGACCTAACACCGTTGTATCTCAGTGTCATCTTCCCGCAAGTCGAGCAGCCTCGGTACGCCCACATTCCACCGTCACCTCTGCTCCCTCTCTGACCTCCACCTACAGCGTCTTCCGCGGTAACGTCACGACCGCCTGCATCAACGTTGCCATGAGTACGCCGTGTTTCGATACTTCCTCGCGCACGCCTACTGAGTCACCGCACAGTGTGTTTCGCGATGATAACGCTCTATTTCTCGCGCCGGGACGAACGTCGGGCGGGGAAGCAGAAGGTGGACCAGCCGGACGTGCCGGTCCTGGAGGACGGGGTGGATACGGAGTCGATTGATTCTAAACATTAGGTGAAGGCTTAGTTCTTTGTGGGTGGGCGGGCGATATGTATTACGCGCGGGCATTGTGTACCTCGTATTGTTCGAGAATAGAGGCATAAATATCTGTATCAATCTCACGGCGGGCGACGGAGAATCTGAACCCGACATCTAGATCTGTCACTGACCACGGTGACCTAAGATCGCGAAAAAAAAACAGCCTGGGATGATAATGCTACACCTACACTGAAGCCTTAACAAGCGTCACAGGCATAAACAAGTATGGGAGAATCAAGTCAGATTCGGTCCCTCCTGCGATTGTGGCGCAAACACCAACTGCATCGACTCTGGGATTTCCTCGTTTATATTCAAGGGGCAAACTCCAGACGCACCTTCGACGACGTCCGTGGGAAGGGCGACGTCGTTTCCGCTCGATTGAGAATTTGAGTCCGAGTCTTGGATGTCGGTAAGCGCGAACGATTCGCGCGCGTTGAGCCTGATATTGTGAGTTCATTTTCCATCAGAGAGAAGTGGGACACGGGAGCTCACAGGGCGATGAGCGAGTTGGCGTACACTGTGCTGGAATCAGAACGTCGCGGACACCGTGCAATGAGCAAGAACGACACACAGTTGTTGATGAAGTTGATTATGGACAAATACACCAGGCTGTTCGGCATGGCCAAGAACCAAGAACGATTGACAACCTTCGTTTCTCGCACATCGACGAGACTTATGCATATGAGAATACTTAAGCAGGTCAAATACACGGCGACCCTCGCGGCCCTGCTACCTTTCGCTGGTTGCGCGCGTCTGGTTTCATGCACGCAACCCCAGCGTACCCCCGAGCGCCCATGCGCTGGCGCAGAAGACGGAAGAGTTCGTCAACAGGCAAAAGAGTCTGAAGAGGAATGAGCGGAAGGGGTTCGCCGAGGTCACGAAACAAGAGTTGCTGCAAGGGCTTCGTGCCGGCAACGTGCCGGGGTCGCGGTGCGTCTTCCATCGGCCTGTCGTACTGGTGATATAATGGCCCTAACGATCAGCAGAGGCTGGGCCTGTTCACGCTGCGATGCGTGGATTACCACTATGCGTTTCAGCAGGATGTGGAGCAAAAATGCTCCGGCATCTAAGGCTACAAGAAAGAGTGCCCTATCTTGGTCCTATCATCGGAAAACGTCCTCAAGCTTCAAGTCGCACAGCGATCTGGATGAACGGGGGGTGGAGAAGGGAATGAGCAGGAACATGTCACCATGTGTACAACACGGTTGCCTGTCCCTTTGATATACACACTGCATGCACACTCCGTTCTCGCTCCTCGGGTTTTGTAAGTCTTACCTCCGCCTTCAGGGACAGCGCCGCTCGATCAACGTGAGATACCGAGTGTGCAATCGCAAAGTAGCACGAAGCTTGAAGGTGCCGCTACATAAGTAACTAAAACTCGAGCTCAGCGCTCAGTGCGTGGAATGGCCTCGACGTCGAGCGCATGACGCCTCCATTCGTAGACAAATCCTTTAATACAAAGAGAGACGCGGTGGAGCGCTGCGTCACGTCACGACACAAACCGCGAGACAAGTGAGCTTTCTGATTGGTTGTGGGACAACAGCCACGTCATCGTAACGCGACACGTGACAGGTCGCGTTGACAAATGCACGTGGCTGCTTGCGTCATCCTAGGCTTGCGCGTCGGCCGGGTCGCCGCGTCGCTCTTCGTCTTGACCTCCACCACGTAAGGTAGCCCGCAAGCAAAACCTGGGCCATCACGTGCAGGCACGTGCTCGTAAAGTACATGCACATTAGAACAGCGACGAGAAGACAAGCCGGAAAGCGCAGTACAGTACACACAGAGTATCATACATGTACACAGGCGGCGGTGACATCTATAAATATACAAGGATCTCCAAGAAAAATTACAAGACGCGCGTGGACAAACGATATATGCAACGAAGGAGATGAGGAGACATTCATCAACGCGAAAAGACAAGGCTGCACGCGTAAAATGGTGAGATAGGGGACGACGAAATACGGGGGAAAATAGGTTTACAGGGCAAGGTCGCAAGCCGCTGAACTGGGAAGGCGCGGTACAGGGTCACGCGTGCAACGGCAGTGCACGGCCATCCTTCCCGCGCACAGACCGTGAGCAAGCGGAGCGGTGCGCGGCAGGGGGCGTGTACGACGCGGTGGACCAGTGGGTGTCTCGCGACGACGTTGAGCAGGGCACGACGGGGGGATGCCCGACGTCAGGTAGGTCAACAGTCTTCATCTTTGGCGCGTTGAGTATACTCTGAGATGTCGGTGTAAATCTGTGTGCTGAGGAGGGGTAGATGTACTAAAGGTCGCAATATGAGTGTTTTATTGCGACGAATCGAGCTGGTTACGCACGAAGGGCGGCGACAACGGCGACGGCGACGATGGTAGCGCTCCCCGAGATCCAAACAGCGCAGACGGCGTAGGGTGAGTGCTTCCTTTGGGGGATGGAAAGCCGCGGACGCCAGGAAGAACGGGAGAAAGTTGGGCGTGCATTGCGGTTAAGTTAGACGGTAAGCGGGATGAGTGGTTGTGGGGAGTGCAAAGAGCAGTTTGGAGGGGCGATGGGACTTGCGTGTGCACTTATATGCAGTTATTGGGCGGTTATCCATGTTCTAGGGCAGGTAGCGAACGGCGAGGGTGAGGAGGGAGCGTGCGACGAAGTTGACGAGAGTAAAGCTATAAGTAACGGTCCGAGCGTGGCTGGGTGACTCACCAAGCTTTAGGTCTCCGCTTCAAAGCAGAATATGCGATCATACACACATGGAAAGCAATAACAGATTATGGGCGCATGGTGTAGTTGGTTTATCACGCTCGCTTAGCATGCGAGAGGTGTCCGGTTCAATTCCGGATGCGTCCAGTGGCTGGGAATGTCTGACTCTTTTGTTACTTCTGACTGGCAACTGCTCTTAGCCTCTTCCAAAGTTCCAAGTTCCAACTTGGGGACCAGTGGACCACTGAATCCCGATCAGTGATCACGATCACTGACCACTTGGAATTTGATACATCGGGCACCCGGAAAACGTGTCTACGAAGTCGAAGTGGACGGGACAGTGGTTGAAAGGAAGAGGTAGAACTTGGACGCTGGTGACAGGAAGAGGGCCCAGGGGAAACTCTGACAATGGTTCAATGTATCGTCGGCTGCTGTTGCATGACCACATATTAAATATGTATCCCTAGGGATGATCCTATAATCTTCGATGCCCAACTTCGAATTCGTGACTCAGTGACCAGTCCGGCTTGATAGATAAGATAACCGAGATGGCCGCCCTTCTCCGCGAAATATCAACGTTCAACAAGTGCCTCGCCGCCGCCTTCATCCCCCTCCCCAACGTCGCCCGCAACCCCGACCCCCGCCCCCTGGTCATTGTGCTCTGTGATGGCAGAACATGTGCGTACACACGGCCCTCGATGAGCTCGTAATACTGACTGTCTCCCGTTGATTGCAGAGCACAACCACCGCCAATGGCCTGCTAACCGCCAACAGCGACGGCGTGGCGATCCTGGCGACGATAGAATATCTCCCGCTCACCGACCTCCTCACCCTCCGCGTCGTCTGCCGCACCACCCGATCCCTCGTCACGACCGCCCTCCGCCTGCGCTGGCACCGCACCCTCCGCCGCTTCCTCGACGACCCCCTCCGTTTCCGCACGCTCCTGCGCACGACCCAGTCCGTCGTCTCCGGCTCTGTCGTCCTCTTCTACGCCCTCGCCAACACACATTTCGCCGACGGCTGGCGTCCAGATGACATGGACATTTACTGCCCACTCGTCGCCGCCGTGCCCCTCCTCGACTACCTCGTCCAGCACGAGAAATACACCGTGCACGGTCGGCACGTCAACACGCCCTACGGATCCGCACCCACCTCGCGCGCACAATCCCCTGCTTCGAGCGCGACCAGCGTCAGGAACCGCGCGAGCAAGTACGCGCACAACAGCGGGATCGCGGCCGTCATCCATCTCGCGCGCGCGGACGGCACGAACGTCGACCTCGTTTGCAGCGCCCGCCCGAGCGCGCTCGCGCCCCTCCCGTCCTTCTGGAGCACCCTCGTGCTCAACTACGCGAGCGCGGACGCGCTCTGCGTCGTGTACCCTCATCTCACCCTCCGCGGCCGCGCGTGCCTCAACCCGCGCTTCGCGACGCGGGCGCGGACCGCGCGCTGCGTCGAGAAGTACACCGCGCGCGGGTTCAGCGTGAGGGGGTTCGGGGAGGAGAGGGAGGGATGTGCGTTGGAGCTGACGAGGCGGATGTCCTGTCCGCATACGAAGCGTGCCTTCGGAGATGGGGGGTGCTTGATTTTGCCGATGGAGGAGAGGGCGGAGGGCACAGATGGGGCGCGGGTGGAGGGTCTGACGCAGGTCGTGTCGTGGAGGTATGGAGGGAGCATATGTGGAGGGGGCTGCAGGGTGTCGTCTAGTGGGTTCGTGGTGGTCGAGCCGGCAGGTTCGAGGCCGCCGTGACAGCCACAGGATGTTATATGGGCCGTTCAACCTGAAGCTTGGTATCGTGAGAGCGTGTTGTACGATAGACGTCGCGTCGATGCATTACTCATGCATCACATCTTGTACTTAGCAAACCAGCAGTCAATGTATGATCCTTTATCTGAGACGATATCGATATTGACACCAGCAGTATAGCGACACGTATGTACATTATCGTCGACCCCGCGGGCATCCGGCCTGAACGAGGACCAGGGAGTCGAGTCGGATGAGAGCATAAAAAGCAAATAAACACAAGCATGTGCGAGCATACTACCGATAGCAGAAAGCGCGAAAACAAGGAGAAACCATAGGAGGGCGGATAGTGACGTGGATAGGGAAGGGGAAGGGGGGCTACGAGGCAACCGTCGCGTGAGATAGATCGCGGGCGTGGTGGGTGTAGGGCTGGGATGGGGCGGGATGGCGGACGGTGGAACGCCGTTTACCGGCGGGCTCGGGGCCGTCGTGGCTCCGCCGTGTCCTTGCAGAGCTGCCGCTGATCGTCGAAACCTACCCCCGCGACGGATCAGCATCGGCAGGACACACGGATGGATTTCACGCAAGCACATACCTTTCTCGAGTGCGTCGAGCGCATCACGGCCTCCTCCATCGCCACCGCCGCGGACGCATATGCGAATTGCATGTCTTCATCGTGTCTCGCGTTCTCCTTCTGCGATCGCAGCGTCAAGACCTCGTCGCCGTCGCGGGATTTGCCTTTCGTGCTGTTGGAGACGGTGCGGGCGTGGGCCGAAGGGACGACGGTAGAGGCGCTTTCACACCGAGGACGATTTGATGGATGGTAGGTGGGGAGAGGGGGACTATACAGCGTGTTAGGCCAGTGCGACGAGGAAGGAGAAGGGCGAGCGACGTACGGAGCGACGAGAGACATCGGTCGTCGATGCATCGATGAATGGTCCGCGACGCTTTCGCCGTCCTGTAAACGAACCGCCGGTGAGCAATCCATCCACCCAACCCAAGATACAAGGCGACGCACATCTCTCGGTTTCGGTGCCTTCGCATCCTGCAACACTGTCGGCCGTCTATGCATCGAAGAGCGGTCAGCGATGCTCTCGACGTCCTGCGAATGAAGAGCCGATTAGCACACGCCTGAGGCCAGACCCGAAGAACGAAGGACAACCCACGTTTCCCAGTTTCGGCTCTTTCATGCCCAACAACACTTCCCTCAGCTTCGCCTTCTCCCTGCCCACGCGCCCCCTCAACGCGCCGTACTCGGCCGCAAGCGCCTCCTTCGCCGCGAGCGCCGCGTCCCTTTCACGCGCCAGCGCGCCACGTTCCCGCTCCAGACCGTCCATCTTCGCCCGCATCTTGTCGAACAGGACCACCATCGTCGACAGGTTGTCGCGCAGCTCCTTGTCCGCGTCGGCCTGCGTGCTCGCGTGCAGCGGCTCGGGCGCGGGTTTCGGCCTGGGCGCGGGTTCGACCACGGCATGCGCGGAGCCTAGGACGACGGCGAGCTCCGCTTGCGCGCCCACGAGCGCGGCGCGCAGCCGCGCGAGCTCGAGGTGGGCGTCCTCGGCGTGCTGGCGGTGCGCGTTGCGCTCTGCGCGCGCCTTCTTGAGGTCTGTGCGCAGGAGGGTGATTTCGGACTGAAGGAGGTCGCGCTGGCGGCAGACGTCCGCGTACGCGTCTTCGAGGTTCGGGGTCGCGGACTCTGAGGGGGAGAAAGGGGAAATCATGGTGTGGAATAGGTTGCGCTCAGCGCGAGTGATGGATGTATATGAAGAGGAAATAAACACGGGTTGAACTTGGTGGTCGTCGTCGAGAAGAAAAACCGCGAATTGACGTTGATGCTGTTGCCGACGTCGTCAACCGGGAGATACACTACGTAATTACGCGTCGGTACCGCTAGGCGGGCCGACGCGGCGGAATGTCACGTGAGGGCGGGCGACCGACGAAGACCGACTCCAGACGAGGTTGCTTGAGCTTCCTCAAGAACTTTGAACTTGAAGCTACATGTTTATCGAATCAAGTTTATTCCTCGACAGGCTAGCCTAGGCTGCAATTATTCTACTTCCTGCTCCCCTCTTTTGCCTTTTTGTCCGCCTCCACATTACCTTGGATCCCTTTGTGCGCTGGTACCCACTCTATCCTCACCGCTCTCCCTCCGTCCTTCTTCAAAAAGTCGTCCACCACCCCTCTGGCCACCCTCTCGTCCAGGAGTGTCTGGACCGCTACTCTGTCGTCAGAGTAAACGTACACCTTTTTGATGCCTGCATTGGGGTGTGCATCCACGTAGTCCAATGAGCGCGTAAGGGCGCGACGCAGCGCCAGACTCTCTGCGTTGCAGAGCTTCACCTTGGGACCCGTCCTGGTCAGTCTGCTAAAGCCGACGTCAACGGACTCAGCCTTCGTGCTCACCTCGGGATCCATCCCGATGGCCTCTTTGAAAACCGTTACGCTTCCGTGATAGGCGACGATGCCCGCGCCCGCGGCTCTGGCAGTCTTCGATCCATCGGAATAAGAAACGAGGGTTTCCTTCTCTTGTCGCAGTTTTTCTACTGCACCAGCGCGATTTTTCGCGATGACGGCTCTACTCATTCCTCCTGCCTTCGCCGCCTTCGCATTGATAACCAATCTGCCGTCAAACTCTGACCTTCGCGCCTTTACGGCTGTCGAAGTCCATGCCGCAACTGCGATTCGAGCCGATGAAACCGCTCCAGGGTTCATGTTGAACCTCGTACCAATGGCTTGACGGATAGTGAACATTTGTGAGGTGAGGGAAGATGATGGATGTGAGGGCGACGGAGGAAGACGGGTAGCGTTCATCCACACCCATGTCAATGACGACGCACGAATTATAGTCGAGCCTCAAGAGTAAGTAGTCGTGGGGCTTCTAATTCCGAATCGTGCTCGAATAAGTACCCTGTTTCCTGTAAATGCAATCTCAGTGGGTATAGTAGGGAGTTGGTAGCGAGCAAGACGTCAACTCGTCGAAGAATACCGGAAAGCAATGACACGCGCGACGGCGAGGTATTGAGAAAATGTCGGAGGAGTGACTACCTTTTAAGTTATGTAGGAGTAGAGGGTGCCAGTGGCATGCTGCACTCCTCTTCTTCGCGTGCGCCCTACTACAGTACGTATGCTGTTCGAACCGTTTTTGTCGCGACCACCGCTACTTTCGCCACCATAATCCCTGGAACGCTATATCAGACGGGCATGACAGGGAGAGGGTATACCCCAACTTACTATTACTGCCCCACCCTTGTCCTCGTGTCCTCGCCTTCCTGCCCCTCGCTCTGTACCATCTTGGCCATGCCATCGCCAGCTGCGTCTTCCCGCGAAAGGTACGATGACGGGAGACGGCGTGACGATGGAGTGGGGTCGTCCGCGGCCTGGTCGGGAGATCACTGGCGTGACATGACGAGCTCTACGACAAACATAGCTTACCTGCAAAGACCAGCATCATTGCCCCTTTTGCGGGCTCTGTGGATGCCGTGCTCCAGCACGATCTTGAACCTGCGGGTCTGGCGCGCCACGGCGGCCTCGTTCGGCCTTGAACCCGGGCCACGTTTCGAAGCGAGGAGGATGGACCGGCGCGCGCACGCCGCACGCCGCACGCGTCATAGCCATCAAACTCGTGGGCCTACCACTCGTGTCGATTCCCTGGGGCGGGCGCGGTTGGAGCCGACGAGCACTATGCGCCGTCACTTGCATAGCTCCAGGATATAGGCCAGAGGGCGATCATGCCTGTAAGTTGCGCCGGTAAAATAGCTGGAGTGGGAGGAAGACGGACAGGTGAAGTGAGTTGATGCCATGCCCGTTGAAGCTTAAGTCGGGCGCCCTCTGCCCCGGCTTCCTTCAGGCCTTCAGGCGTCATTCGTGCGCAAGTGAATTGGGAGCGAACATCGACAGAGCTCTGGACTGCACAGAAAAGGCGCGTGGGCATGCACGTCCTGATGTGCAGTACGCGGCGGGCGCCATGGTCCAGTTGGGTATGGATCGGTGCCACGGAAAAGGAGCGTGCGGGAAAACTGACATCGTGTGCTGCGCAGCTCCTAGGCAAGGCGGAGGTTGGGGGGCGAACTTGACAAAAGGACCGCGTCTCAGGGATCAGGTGGGGGAGTCGTATGCTGTGTCGACGCGTGGTGCTGAGCCGAGTTTGCGCGAATGAAGGTGCGCGGGCGATGGGGACCGACTTGCCAAGGTACCTAGCGTGGGTCGTCCGCGTCAGGGATTGAATTGTCCTAGAAGTACCGAGCGAGAATATGGATGGAGGTGGAGTGCTTGGCTCGTGGCTGGACTTGAAAGAAGAGATATAAGAAATAACTAGAGGGGGATCTATGCGCACAGCGCACAGCTGTCACGCCGAAGAGCGCTGTACCGTCAAAATCCTTTCCTTCCGAGTATCGCCCGATATTTGTTTTAAGAAAGCATCGACGCGAGCATATGATGTACACATACCTTGAAACTCAAATGCTATGGCAAAGGCTCACCTTTCTTTTCCTCCGCGGATCACACGAACGCGCGCCCTGTCCGTAAATACCGCTTCCAGTCCCGTTCTACCCTTCCATGAACGCTACCGCCTTTGAGTTTTGAGTTACATTCGAGCGCGAAGGCAAAGATCGCCGTGCTGGACGGTTCGATTAGTACGTTCAACGGTCCGCGATGTGAAGGGGACCCGAGGGCCGGGTGCCGCCGTGTGCCGTCTGGTGCCGTCCCCGGAGTATCAACTTCATGAGTTGTCGCTGGATCGATATAGAGCCGTTCTTGTTCTTAGAGTACCATGTAAGACATGAAATAGCAGTAGCAGGCAGCAGACTGGTCCTAGCGTCAGAAAGGCGACGAAGTCATGAATCATGATGCATGCATGAAGGTTTACGGTGGTAGTAAGCGGAGTTGGAAATCGGAATTGAAACTGTACAGCACAGCCACCGCTTCCTTTTCTTGTGTCCTCCGTATCTGACTCTCTGCGTCGTACTCGCTCTTACTTGACCTCCAAGTCTGCCCTACGTCAAACTGCTCCTCCCTCGCGCTCATAAGAAGATGAATACAAATTTCCTGGCTATATCTGCGCCGCCAATAATTTCGGGCTTTCAATTCGCGCCGTGTATGTTCCGAGTCCTCGCTTCTTCCTCATCGCGAGGGACTATGGCCTCATCCCACTCAATACCCGCGTCTCTCGTCGGTTTCAGAACTGCTGACCATGGGAAGATATCTG
Organism: Amylostereum areolatum; assembly: GCA_012932865.1. NCBI lineage: Eukaryota > Fungi > Basidiomycota > Agaricomycetes > Russulales > Stereaceae > Amylostereum > Amylostereum areolatum. The sequence goes on from SAXG01000040.1 coordinate 77,265, forward strand.
CACCGGCGATATTCAGGCCTTTACTATTAAATGTAGTTCAAGTCTACTCTCTCCGATCGATCCCAGGCTGTCTCGGACTCTACCCTCGCCCGACTCGGGAGTCGGAGTAGTCCAAGCTATGGGTAGTGTTTCTTTGTCTACTCGCTCTCTTGGCATCACTGGGGGCTGTCATTTTTAACATGGTAAGTACGTCTGGTGGGATCCTCGGTATCGTCGTAAGTGTGCAGAGAACGCTCGGCGACTGTACAGGCTTGAGCCATCGGCACCCTTCATTCACGTCTTGTGCAGGTGGGTAGTTTGGCATCCCGTACTTTTGACCTTTGGGTTATGCTCCGTTCAGAACATGCTCAAGCGTTTCCGGTGTGTAATACAGACTCGAGGAAGTCAACTTCCACCACAATTGCAGCAACTTCAAAGCACGATCCCTCAAAGAGGAACAGTACTTGTTCCCTTCTCAGGTCCCGCTACGTATTCCAATCACGTACGTGTCCAGAACCGTTTATACCCTGGACGCCATCTCGCCCCCTTCATCACGGTCTCCGCTCTCCCACGGAGGGACACCGCGTGCGGCCGCAACTTCTTGTAGGTTGATTGGACGTGAGGCGCGGCTGCCGCGGTTCTTGTGATCCATCGAAGAAAGGTTGGCTCAGGACGTCACACGCTGGACGATTCGTGCCCTGGACGCGCTCACTGGATTTAATTTCGCTTTGTTCTTCGCGTCGTGGTCGGGGCTGGACCTAGTATCTAAGGCGGGTATTCAAACCTCGTCTGTGCGTCTCAAGACCGTGTCAGAAATACTCCCTAGTTATGAAGAAGAGGCGGATGCACACGCATGGACAAGACCGCCTTCAAACCGCACCATTCTAGTGCACTTGGGACCGAACTTATTTCGCGGTCGGTGCTTGACATCTTGTTCGGAAGACACTGTGACTATGAGAACATACGCATCGTTTCTGGCGATATTCCTTCTCTGGCGTCTCCATCTCCGCATGGTGATGTACGTGCTTTTTTCTGGATGGGATTAGATGGCGCTCAGATGGCGAACGACGGCGATTTGCGCTCAGATGTTCAAGATTTCATTCATACAACAAACGTGGATGAACTGACAATGTCAATCACAGCCTAGCTCTATGAACATTCCTGGAAATACTTCCACGGGCATCATTCCCCGCGCATCCGCTGAGACACTTCCAGCCAAATCGACCACATGTATCTCTTGTTCTTCTGTCGATGTCATCAGCGCCAACCCGGAGGAAACTAACACATGTCGGCGTCTGCAACTTCGGACCTACGGTCCCCGAGCGATCTGGACATGCTCGCGTTTTTCTTCCACTACTCCGGCCGAGCTATGGCCCAGATCTACCCGTCCAAAACTAGGGTATACTCGAGGACACGGATCGAGAGCCCGTTTAACCCGGCCGGGAACCCTGATGTCCTCGATTTCTACGGAAGATACGTTCTAAGTACTAGTTCCCCCGCACGATGACTTCGCTCAGCGCTCCCAGGTGCTGGTCCTCTCATTCCCCCTGATATCGCGCCTTCGAAAACGCACGTCGGGTCGAACGTCACGTAACTCTCTCCACCCGAGCGTGGTCGCTTACTCCAAGGTTCAAGGGTAGTATGTATACACTCGTTGTCCTTGAGGACGATGTGTCCAAGCACAGACTTCCTTTCTCACTGCGTTTGATGCACGGAGATCGAATACGTCCCTGCTGCTGCTGATGGAGCCCCCTACTGAATGAAGGTCGTGGGCAGGATCGCTGGCTGCTGTCGGGCACGTGCCCTGCATGCTTTTCCTTGGGTCAGAGGAAGAGCTCGAGAACGCCCGTAGCAAGTCCCCTTCACGCAAAATCCACCGCGCCATGCCCGTGGTCATGGCTGTCTCTGCGGGTGCTATTCGCGTATTCTCGCAGGCACGGAATCTTGGGACAAAGCGCTCCGTGCATCCGTCCAACATTTCTCGATGACCGTCTTCCAAGCGCGCTAGCTCTCCCTTTGCATTTCCTCGCACAATTCTCACACCGCTGGTCTTTTTCTCTATATAAACCCTCCTCCCGCCATCCATGTTTCCTCACCTTTCCAGGCCACCACCGCTTCCACACACATCCCTTCGTTCGACCCCCCCGAGCCCTCTTCATACTTCACCATGTTCTCCTTCATGAAGATCGCCACCATCGCCGCTCTCGCGTTCGGTACCTTCGCCTCTGCGGTACCCATCGTCGAGGAACGCTCCGTCGCCCCCGCCGTCGAAGCGCGTCAGGCGCAGACCCTTAGCACTGTGTTGACGACTCTGCAGAACTCCCTGACTCCCGCCGTCGCTCCCCTTAGTACGCGCATCTCTACTACCGGCTGTTCTGCTTATTCACTGACGTGATGGTACAGACTCTCTGACGGCGACGACGGCGACGCCTGAGTCGGTGACCGCTATCGCGGCCAACATCAACGTTGCCCTCCAGGTCGCCATCGACTCGGTCAAGAAGTTGCCCAAGGGTGCCATCGGCGGGCTCGACATCGTCGTCTCCCTCTCCGTCATCCTCAACGTAAGTTACCTTCCTTCTCAGCCTTTCTTTTCCGCCCAGCTCACCAATGGCACAGCTCATCTTCGTCCCGATCGGCAAAGTCTACGGCTTCCCCGGCGTCGACCAGGTCGCTCTTAAGGTCATCTTCGTCGGTATCGGGTATGTCTGCCTTGACCCCTCGCATCAGTCCATCCTTCGCCTCTTTCTGACGGTGAATATACAGAACCCTCGTCGCAGAGCTCCTCACACTCGTTCTCGGTGTCCTCGGTGGTGTCCTCGCCCTCGTTATTAGCCTGCTCGTTGGGCTCATCGGCGGCATCATCCCGATCATCCTCGAGCTCAACATCACGGTCCTCATCAACGTCCTCCTCCTCTGATCGTATGGCGAATGCGCTGTTTCTGTGTGCATCTCGTGCACGCAAAGGAAGGGTTTTACTTTCACAAAGTTTTCTTCGTTCTACCGGTTCGTAGTACAATCATGTTATTCTGGGAAAATTTGAAAAGTGCGGGAATATAAAGAGGGTTTTCGATGTCTTCAGTCTTCCGTCGTTTGCGTTTGGTGCTTCGAGTTCGAGTCCTTTTCAGCTGCCGAACTCTGCAATGCTCCTGCATAATTGTATTCCATAGATACATCCGCAAACCGACCGTCCAAAAATACTACATAGATTGGTTCATACAAGTACAGAAAGAACCACTTCAACCTTGCTTCGCGCCTTTCCCTTCACTCCTCCTCCTCCTCGGCACTCTGTCGGATCAGATGGATGTTCACGGGCGGACGCTCGATCGTCTCTGTCTGCTGCAACGATATCACGCGTCGCTTGTCCTCGCCCTGTGCCTGTGGGTCTTCATCGACTCTACACGGAGACGTGAAGATTATCGTCGGGTGGGAAAGGTAAAAGAGGCATGTGCGCACGTCGCGACGAAAGAGACTTTGGTGTAGTGGACCATCGGAGCGGCACGAAGACGGATCTTGGACGAGTGCTTGAGAGTGTAAGACCCTTCCAGTTGCCCAGTAGGCGAAGACGACTATACCAGGGGAGCGAGTTTCGAACGGCAAGTTAGGTTCTACACCATACACAGGAAACAATGACCCAGCGCACCGTGCTCGTGCTAGACAGCGATTCCCGTCCGCCCTCCCACGTAACTTGGATGCTCTTCGATGCATTGATTTGCGTGTTTATCTTCTGCTTCATCTCCCCTACCCCCTGCGCTTGCGATTCCACAGATATCTCCGCGCTCGATGCAAAGAACGCGTCCAGAGCGTCGTTGCGCGCGTCCTCCGAAGGCGCGGCATAGATCGTGGTGAGGTGGGCTTGAAACCAGTCTTGGAGGCTCGACGTGTTATATGAGGACATTATTGACGACTTGATGGAGTAGAAGGACCTGTAAAGGATGAGGGCCAGTAAAAGCGGGAGAACGGGATAGATATAGGAGCGGGAGAACATGGTCGAAGGGTTTGCTGCGCGACGCATATGCGGTATCGCGTGACGTCATCGGCGCCAAGGCAGGGTGGTACTTACTGGCATTTTATGTAACGTAGTACTTTTATCATAGCGCTGGCTAACGTAACTACATTGCGGTATCATAAAGAAAATGTACTGTGGCCGACTGCCTCGCTGAGAGCAACCGTGTATAAAAGAGCAAAGAAAATACTTACTATGCAAGTATCACTGGCAGACCGGAAGTAACGTCGACATCCGTCTGCTCACTCCATCTGCTCACTGCCCTACTGTGTGATTCATACTTGGGAGTAAACTACTCGTTCGTCAGTGGCTTGTTAGATCAAACTGGTTACGAGTCTAACTTGGGAGCCCTGTGCCCATACATCTAATTCTATACATATAATTTAAGAACTCGCGCCCTGCCCCCCATTCAGTTTGAGGACGCCCGCCCGAGCTTGAGGTCGCCGGCCCTTTTGCCCAGCTACAATACTGCACACTACTTTGGTTTTGTTGCAATACGCGCACGCTCTCGCAGGCCCTTCGAGGCAGGGTCGGTTCGATTTTTTACACTGCTCGCATGGTAAACGAAACCCCTATGCAAGGTAAACAACGCCTGTGGAGTTAGCTAAAATACACCGTATACATTGGGCGAAAGCTCCCACTGGCTCGTCTGCTGCATCAGATATCTGCCGTGGGCGTTTCGAGACGATCCCTGGTCTTCGGTGTTGAACCACGCGTCGAGCGGTCTCTGTGCCTTCGATACTACAGTGTTGCTACCGGCGGGGACCTGCTCGGCGAAGGACTTAGTGATACGACGTGCGACTCAGAGCAAAAACGAGTTGCGAATACTTCAACGTCGTTTTCCATGGTAGGCGGTGGAAGATCATGATGGGAAAGGTCGGAACTCGGAAGACGTGACGGGAGGTATCATAGACGGAGCTGGTGGACGGCCGGTGCTGATAGAGGTTTGAAAGTTGGAAGGGCCAGCAAATGGCATCGCGTCCGCCGTCTGTACACTATCCCTGGCGCGTGGCGCGTTCGAGTCTCCCGTGAGAGCTATCCGAGTACGAGTGAATCCTGCTACGCTGAATCTCTAAAAATGAAGTACGTACCTTTGATTGGGGGCTTTCCCCCGTCCTCGCTGAGCACGATTACATTCGGTTTACGCTGAACAACTCAGGCATCCCCTCAGAAGATGAGACTCGGGTGAGACTCGAGCGGCAATGCATCACATACCTCTTGGTGAGAGGCCCCCGTACGTTTCTCGATAGTACCCCGCCTCAATTTCTTCACCTCCCACTCCAGCTCTGCCTTCTCACTTTTAACCTTCACAAGAGCATCCTTCTGCGCCCTCTCGGCCTTCTTCGCCGCTGCCACTGCCTGAGTTATCCTGGGTTCTACCTCTGCAACCCTCCTCTCCGCCTTTGTCGCTCTTGCTAACACTTCCGTTTCCCGTGCGAGAGCTTCGTCGTGTACCCTACGTATATCGACAAGGTCCTGCTCCAGCCGCGCAACATGGTTCCGCAACACGTCACGTTCGCGTTGGGCATCCTTGACTTGATACTCGAGTCGTTGAGGGGCTTCCATGCCTTGTGCGTCACTGACGGGGAAGAATAGTAGGGGAAATGGGGTAGTTCGCGTGGCCTGATGTTGAGATGGGATAGGTATCTTCAGGGTTCGGTTATCCTTAGAGTCGACGTAGTGTCGTGAGTAGAGCATCGTAGCCAGCCCGGAGCCAGCGCGATAGCCGGCAACGGCCGGTACATATATGGAAGTAGACGTAGGAACAAATGTACCAGTAGTGTACAATGTACATACAGTAGTTGGATGATCGTGGAAGGGATGCTCATTGGATGTATTGGATGCTCTACCTGCGAAGGTGAATTTCTACGTGCACGGACCCTGTTCGTCCGCATCCACTCTTCTCTTCTCCCTCTTGTCCCGTATCTTCTTCTTCGCCCACGCCGCCCACGCCGCCCACTTCGCAGAAACGTCCGCTTCAAATGCCGCGTCGTATTCAAGGCATCGCAGTTCAAACACGCCGAGATGCTATCCCATGTCATTTGGTGAGCACCGTTTCTCCAGTGACGAACGGAGAAGAGAACCGCTCACCACAACGCCAGCGCGCAGCCCCTCGACGACGTCGTCCTCGGTCAAGCCTTCCGGCGGCGGTGGATTGTCCTTCCTGCTCGCATGCTTCGCCTTCCACTGCTTGTGCGTCCTCACGATGTCCCCCGTTTTCGCCTTGACGGCGTCATCCGTGGGCGTCCGCCCGCGCGCGTTCTTGTGGAACCAGACGCGTGCGGCGAGTGACGCGAAACACTCGCGCACACTCGTCACTAGGATGCGTGCCCATTTTCGCTGACTCTGCACCCCGCCAGTCGGTCGTTCAGCCACCGAGCATGGAATGAAATGAAAAAAGACGACGTACCCGCTCCGAAAACGCGCAAAACTCCTCTTTCTTCAGACCCTCCTTGCACCTCTTCATGACGTACTCTCCGAAATACGCCCACCGCGCCTTCCCTCCCTCGTTGACCTTCACCCAAAGCGCCATCTTCACCCTCCTTCGTGCTAGTTCCTCCATATCCTCACGCAAGCTGACAACAGTCCCCGGCTCGCCGCGCGCGCGTGGAAGTCCTGGGTTAGGATCCATTTCTGGCCAAATCATATGTCGCGCCTTGCCCGGGGGAACGTTTTTTGGGGCGGAGATCTGGCCGAGAAGTTGGCGGGGCGCGCAGGAGTAGGTGTCTGTGAGGAAGAGGCGGCTGACAGGTGTGGGAGAGGGAGTAAAGGTGGGGATAAGGTATGGCGGGATATATGTGACGCGGGGAAGGAGCGGGTTTGGGGAGGGCCCGGAGGCACGAGGCAGTTGTTTGCGTCGTTTCCTGGGGGCGGGTGAATTACTGGAAGATGGACCGGGGTAGGAGTCGGAGTCAGAGTCAGGCCTATAGATGCGTCGAGCTCGACGTTTGGTCTTGCGCAGGGATGCCTACGAGATGAAAAGGATGATTCAGTTGTCGTGAATGCGATATTCAAAAAGCGTCGTACCACGCCTTCAGCATTCGATTCCGTTTCGTCGTCGTCATCATCATCGTCGTCTTCATCCGAGCTCGTCAGATCTGAGAGGTCTGACAAGTCGGACAAAGTCCACATTGGTTCTTCGGCATCTGGGAGGGCATCGAAGTGCTCTTCGTTGGACTGCAGTGGTACCGGTGCTGGAGGTGGATCTAGATCAGCTCCTGAAATTCCCGTGGGCCCATTCGCTATGCTCTAGGTCAAACGAAAATGTGAGTCACCCGCACGATGATTCTGAAAATAACGGGAGTATGCGAACCGGCGCGGGACTCGGTAGATGCCATGCTGCAAGCGGTGACGAGGGGTCCACGGACGGATAAGGTATCCTCTCGGAAGTAGCAGATGCTGAGCGAGGGGGCGTGGATGGATTCCTGAAAGTGGGGACGGGCTTCACATCGCGCGCGTCATCCGACCAAGACGTGATGTCAAGTTTGCCGCGCGGTGAGGCTGGCACAGCAGGCGACTGGTCGGACGAGCACTTGAAGGATTTCGCTGTGTTCCTGTCTTCAGGTATCGGCTTTGAGTCAGGCGTGCGCCAAAAGGCAATGGAAGGGGGGTTCAATTGCTAAAATGACGAGGTTATCAGCTTGTCGTGTAACCTTGAATGTCGAGAAGTAGAACGCACCACGGTCGCTGTTTGGATGCCGGGATCGAGCTTTATCGGCCTTTCCTCGACTTTCAGACGCTTCGCGTGGCGTGGAGGGCCCATGGCGAACGGGTTTGCGTCGACGGTATGGCCAGCAGAAGAGTAAGGCCAGGGTCGTTTGTTAAATTTGACCTTCGGCATCTCATCGGCGGACAACTGCAGACTGCTTCCCTTTCGATAAACTATGATCAGCGTACATATATGTAAGTCAAAGAAAGTGGACGCACAGTGGAAGAGGAAGCCAGGGAAGGGCCGTGGACTTTCGATTTGGTAGCTCTTACCGTACGATTAGCCTGTGTAGCCTGATGTTCAGGAGGATCGGGTAAGGAATGCGATTGTGCCGCCAAAGAGTGACGTGAATGTCCACCTCATCCTTGATATGCACGTCTTCATGGGGACTCCTTGCAGCAGTGTTCTCGCCGTCGTTCTCGTCGTCACTAATTTCGATGACCTCGATCTAAAACATTAGAGTAATGAGCAAAAACTGACGAGCAGAAGATAGTAGGCCGCGCACCTCTTTTTTGACCACAGCGACTGGTACACTTTTCCTAAAGGACTTCGTCTCGAGTTGTTGAGACTGCGAGTGTACACGTCGACGAAGCGTCTTTAGCTCCCTCTCGACGCCCTCGTTCTCCTTCCGCATCTTCTCCATATCTGCGCGCAACTTCTCCGCCTCTTCCTGGGCCCTTTCAACTCGCGTCTCAGCAGCCACCCTTCCACTGTCCGCCAACGCCGCCCTCGTCTCCGCCGCGACCACTCTCGCCTCCGCATCTCTCTGGGCTTCCTCGCTATGATCCAACCTCGTCAGAGCGTGGCCCTCGCGCGTCAACGCGTCATCGTGCTCTTGACGAGTGTCGGCCAGGTCTTGTTCCAGCCGCGCGACGCTCTTCTGGAGTACATCGCATTCACGTTGCAAATCCTTGAGGCGGTATTCCAGCCTTCGGGGGCCGACGGCTCCCTGTGGATTCATGATATGTATCGGGCGGAGTAGCGTTTATTACCGATGCGAGCAAGTGAAGTGTGGGGATGGTGGCCTGAAAATGAAGAGTCCGAGCGACGAGGATACGCCCTCGGCACTTCGGGCCGATACCCCGTCTTTATAGGGTGACGAATAAGAATTCCCTCTAATTTCCAGCTCGTTTCCAGCCATCACCATGGCCCATGTCATCGTCACCCCAGCTCGATTCTCTGCACCGTCTTTGTTTCCCCAGCTGCTAGACGGTTTGAGTCTGCCTCACGCTGATAATCCACATTCCAAGCATTTTAACTGGCACGTCCGAATCAGACCTATAAACCCAACTAAAGACAGCACTCGAATGTGGAGGAGGCTGGCCTTGGAACTCTCTGGCGACTAACGTACGTGCTAAACTCCTTCTTGGCGATGTATGTACGACATGCTGATCAGATCGCGTGCTTTCTGGCTACCCTAGGCGGGATTTTCGCCATATTCCATCCACGAGCAGCCTCCTCCGTCACGACACTCATAGCGCATGCACGGGTGCGAGCGGCCAACTGTTTGGAGGCAACAAGTTCGGATTGGCGGTGGTTAGGATGATCTCGTTCGTCACCGACCCGTGATCGACGTCGCTCATTGAATTCAACGCCTGGTTCGTCTCACTTCTTCGTTTTCCCATAGCCTTTTGGCTGACGTTTGGTCTTAGGGAACACAGGCGCGTTCTCAAAAAACCACACCCAGCCAGGCACGCGCGCGGAGAAGGTCATGGCGCTCCTGGTCGAGTGACTCGAGTCCGGGGCGGTATACTGCGTCATCGGGGTATGGAAGCCTTCACGTATCCTCTGCGACAATATTGTCCACTAACGGAGGTCGCGTATGCATATCTAGTGATGTACCAAATCATAGGCCACTTTGAGGCATAAACACCACGCCAGCGTCGACACTCCGGTTCAACAAGACTGGCCACTCATATCCAACCCATCGTTTGTCCTTCTCCCCACGCATTCCATCCATCCACGCACGTCCTGACGCTGCCGCGCGGGGCATCTACCCCACGATTGTCATCGTCCTGGTCTGTCTCGAAAAGACACTGCGATCGCAACTTCATCTCCGGCCAGCCGCAACAGCCAGGGAGCCCCCTTCCCATCGCCCCACGCATACCGTTCCGCCACATTACACACGCGGACTCGGGTCGCACCACCACGGCTGTCGGCGCATTTGGGGCCGGTGAGAAGGGAGTAGACATCGAGGAGGGGCTCGACGGCGCCGATGGAGGGTGAGATGTACCCAGTCGAGAGAATTCGGGGTCGTCCAGTGGGGAGGGAGCGAGGCGGAACTTGGGGGCTCGACGAACGCTTGAAGGCCGTCATTCCTGGATCGTGTATTGTACTCATCATGTTCGTGGGCAATTTCCGCGGAATCTGGTTATAATATTGATCTTGCGTGCGTCATGCGTCGTGCGAGTGCTTGTTTGAAGGAGCCAGTGTACAGCAGACAACCTTTCACTTCCAAGCGAAAAGGTCACGAAACGAATGATATTCACAAGGATTCTTCGTCATAAAAGAGTGAAAAGAAGGAGCGCAACGTGGACGATACCACCGTGAATTATGCAGACCCATGTCTAGAGAAGAAGGATGGCGAGCAAGGGGCCAAGGACGGCGGCGAGGCCGAGAAGGACCGGGAGGAGGGGGCCCAGAAGGCCGAGGAGCAATCCTACTACAATGACGAGCACACCACCGACAAGGCCGAGGACCACTGCAACGAGCGCGGCCAGGGCCGCTCTACAAGGAGGTGAGATAGATTGTTCGGAAACAGGAGGTGCGGGACATACCCGAGAGGGAGAAGGATCGGTTGCAGGGCAAGGCTGTCGACACCGGAGGTATTGAAGAGCGTCCCAAACGGAGCGAGAACGAGCTGCAGAAACCCGGTATTAGAGACGAGGTACATTCGAGCGTGAACAGGTACTCACGTTCAGGATGTTCGCGAGGAGAACCACGACATTGCCAGACCCAACCGCGCCGTCAGGAAGGGTCAACGCCGCGTCCACCGCGGACTGGATCATGCCCGCCATGGATTGAACAATGGCCTCCAGGGAGTCGGCCGTCGCGCTCTCGGCGGTCATAGCACCTGTTGAAAAATCAGAAGACGTAAAGAAGGAAACAGGACCGTGACTTACTGAGAAGCTGGACCTGGGGAAGCAGGGCGGTCTGAAGGTTCAAGAGGATCGTCGACATGTCGGAACCAAGGACCTCAGGGGTCAGCGTCGCGTTGGGGGTGACGCCGGTCGCGTTGGTGGCGATCGCCGTCAGGTTCAACGGCGAGATGGTGACGATATGAATGCCGGCCGCAGGGACGGCGGCGGCGGACACAAGTGCGGCGAATGCGACAGCAGCAAAGGTAGCGATCTTGGCGATGGAGAACATGGCTGTGTAGAAATGAGGGAGTGGAATGCGGTGGTCCGGGGGTGAGGACTGATAGAGATCACTGCCGGCCTTTTATATGCCTTCATGGTATGATAGACCACCAAGGTTGAACGCTAAAGGGTCGAGGTGCTATCATGTTGCGCACTCCTCGAGGCTGCCTTCACCACACGACATTTCCGAATAGAGCGACTCGATGTCCACGTGGAATTACTGTAGATCGTACGCTTCAGCAATTCGATCGACCCAATATAGCACATGTCCACACACCGACGAAGAAGCAGTCGACCGAGTAGTATAGAGATGCTTGGATCGCGTTGCGTCGCTTCGTCTCTCCAGATGAGGAAGCTCGAAAAGTATATGTGTCTGTTAGAACCCGCGATAAGTATGACATCGACCTTGGATAGCGACCACACGACGGACCTCATCGAAGCCCAAGCTCCTTCATAGCCACAAGTCCTCGTGCACCCAGAATGCCACGAATGCACTCCTCAGCACAGTCTACGTCTGGTGTTAGATGTATGCGGGAATGTTTGTGACGTGGTCATTCACCTGCAACGTCGAGAAAAGGCCTCTTCCGTAGCGAAACCTTCCCGAGGCATCCGGCAGTAGACTTTTCCATGCTATCGTCCGTTACCAGAATGTAGCGGCGTCCATCCTAGGTACGGCGCGGAAGGTTGGGTGATTATTGAGAAAGAACGCGGCGGACCTTCTTGTGACCCTTCAATGAATTGCGAAGACGTTCGACGTTGCTGAAGCAATAGCCACCACTGTAGGTGGGAAGTATATAAGAATGGTCCAGGACTAAAAAGTGAGTAAACGCACCATATGCCGATGTATGCGATTGCACGGATTCTTCTAGCGATCGGTGTTGATGTTCACATCAAATGGGAGGTGAAGGCCAGGAGTGCCACAGTGAACCAGTGTGAAGCAGGGATAACGCCTGTGTGGGGAAGCATCGTCGGAACGGTAGAGAGGATTAAACAGAGCGCGCTGTGGTAAGTAGGAAGCAATAGGTGCTTGTCGTCGTTCTGCACGATGAACGCGACCGCTAATCGGAAATTGCCGACGTCCACCCGTCCGTCCAACCAGGTCCAACCCCCAGGATTACTGTGTCTGGAGGGCGAGTAGGGTTGGGCCAAGGGCTCGCAATGATTTGATCATGTTGTTTGGACGGTAAGTATATGCGTTGCGGTTTCGTCTACCGACTGTGTTTGCTTGATCCGACGTATGCACTGCATGTACTACCTGCCACGTTTACCTCACTCGCCTTTTGGGGGAAATGTACCACCGTGTTAGAGCTACTCAAATACTCGTGACTCAGATCAGGCTTATATATCTTCTTCGACGCAGTGACATCTAGTACGCCAACCTATGCCTTTCCGACCGTAGAGATCGGGCTATACGACGAACGCTATATCCCGTCCCAGTAGCCTTTCGTTTCGCTCTCGAAAGGAGAGTTCTTTGCTGTTCCCCGATATGGCGTGACTGGCCTTTCGTCAAGCCTCGCGATCACTATAGCACAACCGAAGGACGCGCACGACGCATTTGCTACCCTGGACTCAGCTAATTGCGTTGAAGACGATCGGATGCATCGGGACTTACGATGGCATTGAACGCCTCGGCGTTTTCAACCCGTCTTCATCATTGCATTTGCGAGGAGCCCGAGCTGGTCATTTCAAAGCTCCGCTCCCGAAGCGAGAAGACAACTTGAGACGCTGCATCGGTATCAGTGCACACAGAAGTACTTTAGATATCTGAAATTATCTACGACAATAGGACCATGCTTTGAGGCGGAGAGTTAGATCCAGTCTTCCCATAAATTTCAAGCTGTTGAGAGCTAGTGGGAGTACACTCCGAAGATGGCTGCGTTTGGTGGGGGTATGTAGGGATGCCAGTGTCGATTGTTTGAATTTGAAGACGAATCACGACGAACTCACAGTTGGTTCGGTGCGGGTAGCGTTCGTGAGCCTCGGGTTGGATATCACCTGAACATCCTCGATGGGTGTGGGTGATTCATGTGCCATCGTTTCCTGCGCCATCTCCTTTCCTACCTCGCCCTTTCCCACCTTTTCCCACTGTCCATGGCATCGCCGCTCGCCCCACATCATTCGCCCGCGCCATGGCGTCACGCTCCAACACAAGGGCTGCGTTTCGTGCCTCGAGTTTCTTGACGCGCTTATTGAGGGAACCGTGCACGGTCCAAGTCTCGTTCCTCGCGCTATGCGTATTGTGGAAGTCGACGACGACGCGTTTGAGTATGTGTCGGAATGACTGGCGCTCGCGACCGATGCCGTCATGTACGCGTTGTCAAAGACTTCGCGGGTCATGATGACTTGAATTCCTCGACACGCTTCTTGAATCGCGCACGGCTCAGGCCGCGTTTCTCTTGCGACGCGCCGGTTGTGTACGTTGAGTTTACGAGGGTGGAGTAGCCCGCGACGTACCTTCGCGTACTACAAGGAGTAGTCTTTGGAACGCACAGTCTCATAAGCGCGATATCAGAGTGCGTAAAACTGGTGCGAACGTTTAATGTTTATACATAGAATGCGCATGAAGTTAGACCCCAATGTCACGGTGCAAAGTCGTGCGAGGGACAGCGCGGCGCGATTTCCTAAGTTCGTCAGCCTACTCCCAACAAATGCCACACCTCAGGCACGAAGGCGCGCATCGTGCGTGAGATCCAGTCTGATTGAATCGGTATCTGAATGAAGAAAATACCGTGGAGGACTGGAGTGTGAACGTTTGAACTTCCAATGGGGTGCCAGTGGGTGGAAAGAGCGTGAACGGACGGACACCTGACGACAACCTGACAAGATGGGCCGCAGATGGCCGCCGCGTTCTTCGGTAACTGCCGAACACCCCGCCAACTTCCGCTAACTTTCCCCGGATCCCAACGTCCAGGACGACGCTCAGCAACGACCACGGCGTATTGAACATCTCCAAAGATGCGCACCAACCACTTTCACTCATAACTACAAGCTCTTCGTCAACTCACGGCATCTGATGACGACTAACTTGCGCCATCTCTGGACTCACCCGCGCCGCGCCCGCGGTCACCCTTCAGTTGACAAGGTCTCTCGACCAGCGTACCTGCATGAACCTATGGGTTATACCAACCGGAGATATGGCAGAGATCGTGTCTGATGTCTCCTGCCCAGACGAGATAGTTTTGTGACTGCAGCTCGCGTGTATGTCTTCGCTTCTTGCCAGTCGTCATTCGTCAAGACATTGTGACCATCGCATACGCCTTGTACACACACCGAAGCATTTATTCACCACGTTGCCCCGGATAATCGCCCAATGGACCTCCTCTCCCACCGGTGACAGTTAGTGATCCGCACGATTTACGGCAGACGGTGTTTTCTGTCCTGGCCCTGGTGTGTGGACTGTTTTTAACTTTTCGTATGCGCGCTCATGTCTGGCACACGATATACCAAGGCTATGCCCGAGCGATGGTATGATGACCCTGGTACTTGGCTGACATAGGAGATTGATACATACGAACATCCTCGAGACGGGACGGTTTTGAGCCAGGCCACGACGCGTGCCGACTCAGTGCTCTTGTTCCACCAGGTCCGTCAAAGTTTTGTCATATTTCAAGAGGGTGATACTTACCGCGGGTGTGCTAGACGCCAACCCCTTTACAAGACCCCTCACAGAGGCACATGAACCGCGCGCCGTGATGCCCCGTGGTCCTCCACGTTCTCGTCCCATTTGGGAGAATGGTCCACTCTAGGTACGCGCGCATGTTTTCCTCCAAGAACAACGAGAAAACCCTCATTCTTGCTGCGCAGGATGCATGCATATTCAGAGATCGTCGTGGATTCGACAGTGGCTCCGAGGAGCTAAGGCGGGCCAGTGCACCCTGACTTCGGGGTTTTCTCCCACTGACAACCGACTGACCGACCGACCAATCCATCGGTCAGTCCGCGAATGTGTATAAAAGCCTCCCGAACATTTATCTATTTCTTCACCCCCAGGACGCCTGAACTCGCTCTCCTAAGACACCGACATGTTTTCCTTCGCCAAGATCGCCACCTTCGCCGGCCTTGCCATCGGTGCCCTCGTGTCCGTCGCCGCCGTCCCTCTGGCCGCGACTGCTCCTGCGGTCAGCGTGCGCGCCACTGCCCTTTCGTCTGCGGACTTGATGGCCATTGCGACCAAAGCAACTGGCGTCACCGCCAACGCGACCTTGACCCCCGCGGTCCTTGGCTCCGACTTGACCACGATCCTCACGAACCTCCAGGCGGCCCTCACTCCGGAAATCCAGCTCCTCAGTAAGCCTCCTTGCCTTTTCTTTACGCACACGCTCCAACGGCCGTACAGACGGGCTTACTTCAGCGACCGCGACACCCGACGCTGTGGGCGCCATCGTGCAGTCGATTGCCAGTACAATCCAGTCCGCGGTGGACGCGGTGACGGCTCTTCCTGCGGAGGCTCTTGGGACCGGAAACATTCTCTCCCTTGTCGCGGGCATCCTCAACGTGGGTTCAACTTGAATCCTTCTTTCCATGGGTATCTAACGCGTCCCTTTTCCATACAGACTGTCCTGTCTCCCTTCAGTACAATTTTGAGTCTCCCCGGCGTTGACGCAACCACGCTCCAGGGCTTGCTGGCTCCTCTCGGGTAAGCCCGTGTTGTTTTCATCTTGCATGCACTCCTCACGTGCATTTTACAGCGCTGTCCTCGCTGCCCTTCTCGCAGCTGTTCTCGGCCTCGTCGGCGGCTTGCTCGCGATCCTCCTCCCGCTTCTCCTCCTTCTCCTGGGCCCTATTCTCCCCCTTCTTCTCAGCCTTGGTAGCGTCCTCGCCCCCCTTCTCTCTATTCTTCAACTTTGAACGGGGATTGCGGCGGTTGAATCTCTTGTAATCACGGTATCGGTACTGTTTTTGTCGCTCTTACTATCAGTTGTTTGTTTCTTTTCAAGCTCTTTTGATGTTCACGTTTGGGCGCGTTTCCTTACGGGCAATGAATCATGAATGTTAACGTTGTTAAACTCTGAATCCATATCTAGTACTCAACACGTATTCGTATAAGTACGTTTATCTGAAGGCTTCTATTATCTCCGCGCTCGTTATATCCTCTACCAGTACGGCATACCCTTGCTTGCCGTTTCGCGTCCACCATCCCGTGTTGTAAAGAAGACCCGTTCCGACGCAAGGGCGTTGAACCTTGATATCTTCGATGCCCTTTGTGAAGGAACTATTGCTCGGCGCCGCTCATGGCCCATATCGCGTTCCTACTGTTACGAAAGGGAGCATGCGACAACGGGCCCGTTTACACGGTGTCTGGGTGGAATCAAAAGATAGAAGGAAGGGAAAGGGAGGACTATCTACCGAGAAGCGAGGCTGTAAGCGTTGAACGTTGAACATTGAGGGTTAGAACTGTCTTCAGGTTTTCGCGGGTCGTTGACAAGCAAGTTAGCGATGTCACGGCGAACAGAGCGGCAGCAGACTTGAAGCGAGTCGTTCTTCTGAGCAAATCCATCACACGCGATGGGAAGTAAAACGTACCGCGCGCCGCTCGTATACTTAATACTAGTGCATGGTCAAGGTAAGTGGGAATCTGAGTATGTACCGCGCACTCAGACTAACCGCGGACCGCGTTCACGGGTTATTGACGTCCATTGCAGACCGCACTAGACCGCAACGGACGACAGATAGGTATGGTAATGAACCGAGCGGACCTTTCGAAGGCGACGATTACACTTCTTCAAGTGAAATTGCGGCCGAGCAGGTGTCAGCCTTACGTCGTCGGAAGGCGCGCGGGGCGGCGATACTGTGTAAGATATGTTCCCTAAACAGTGACGTTAGACATAACGCGTCACAAGGACGAGGTGGGGACGCACAATAATGAACCAAGAGCGCGGCTCGCCGAAACCGGGATCTGCATCGAGAGGTTGAATGGAGCCGTAAAAATGGTGGCGAGCGTCGATGCGTCACTATGACAGAATGCAGTCTCGTTAGGGTTACAGCGTTGCAAGGATGGAAAAGACTCACGATCGACAGGTATCCAGGAGAAAAGGGCACGTCCTAAGTGTCGGTGAGCCATCGTCGAATGAGATGAGGGAAACGTGTCGTCATCTGGGTATTGCTTGGACCCAAAGGTCCTGAAGGACCGACGCGCAATGTGAGACAGCCCCGAGCCAAGAACGTGGCGCCGACCCGAAGCGCCACCTAAAGACACAATGGAGCGACCCGACGGGATGGTGATCAAGTAAGATCTGTGCATGCCTGTGGCTCAGTGAATGCGCTGACATGGGTCGTCGAGGAAAAACCCTCCTGACCAGAGCGACAAACTCACCTGCTCTCCGTGTACCGACGGCATATTCCCCACAGTTTCCAGCCTTCCATTTCACTAGAATCGTGGACTCGGAAGCATACCTGTGGCGAGAGGGAGGCACTCAGAGTCCAATGTACTGGACTCGTCGACCGACGACGAGTCACGAAGCAAAAACCTACATAGAAGAGAGTGAGAAGAAAATATGAAGAGTGAAAGCCTCTGGCTCTCGTACGTGGACATATCCGGAATTGAACCGGACACCTCTCGCATGCTAAGCGAGCGTGATAAACCAACTACACCATATGCCCGATGTTAAGAGGCTCCCTCTGCCAAGGCTGGAATTTCTTGTATCGCTGCCTCTCATCTACTGTATCACGTTCTCTCTGTATCTCTGTATTTCCTCTTTATTAGCATGCCCACTCCCTACGAGTCCTGGGCCGTCCCCCCGCGCGTAATAGCATCCCTCTATCCTCCCGACCTAGTCTCATCTCCCATCTTACCATCCCGTAGTCTTCACTTACTATAGCGCGCGTATTTCGTTCAGAAGTTAAATGTCGTTGGAATAATGCAATGTCCATTTCGACGGAGGTGACAGAGTGAGAACTTCTGTAAAGGGGGACCGGGGGAAAGTTGGTGATTGATTGCGCCGTGTGCGCACGACGCGTCGACGAAATCATCACCCCCCCTCCACAGCGGGACTTCCCCCTTCCGCGAGCGTGTTTACATTCAAGAGATATTAGATAAAACATGTTCTGTACTTACTGTGGCAGCCAGAATAAGATACCGCACGCGCCAACCTCGTACTACGAACTCGTACGCGTTGAGGTCTCACCACAGCCCGACTATGGGGATTCACATTGATCCATTTGAGTATATTTATTTGTCGGGTGGTGTGGGGGAGTCTAATCAACGGTTCAACGCCGTACAGCGGAGGGGACGACGAGAAAGGGCACGTTGGGCGTTCGTCCTGGGGGAAACACGTGGCCGATTTCAGAGGTATATCGATCACGTGTGGTATTCTTTTTTTATTTTATTTGTTTTTTTAATACATTTGTATCCCTCACGTGTGGTATTCTCACGCGCGCGGGGGACGCGTCACCTCGAGGCTCGAGTCACGACGAGTGCTTCACCACTGCCAATTCGTAACCCCTGCTTTCCAGCCTGCGTATTCGATTTGCGACCCGGGTGAAAGTGACCCAGAATAATTACAGCGTATTTTATGACCGGTCTGAATTACGGGCTGGAGGAGGGGGCCTCAGGTACGATATATTTTGACGCGACGTTCACAAGAATTGATGAAAAGCAACCCCTTTAGCGCCCTTGCCTCTATCATTTTCAGATCCAAGAAGGAAGAGCTCATATTGTCCCCCTCTTTAGGGACCCCCCCTCGTCTCTCCTTGGCTTCCTTCCCACAGAAAACCATGCTACTATCCCTAGGCCTCGCGACCCAGACTCTCTGCGCCTCCACCCCAAGATCCGAAATCCCCACAAGTCGAGATGGGCGCTGACATCATGAACTACGAGGATCGATCTGACGAAATGCCCAAAAAGGATACTTCTGGCCCTGAGGAGAGGACAAAGGCGGATGACAAGATCCATGGCACGTGTAGCTCATCTAGTCGCTATCGCTCCTCCTCGTTTTCTTTCTGCTTTGTCCTGTCTATACCGGACCTTCGAATGATCTGGAGCCCTGTCTCACTCGGCGAGCGACTGTACGGACTCGATGGTGGGCCTACGACAGCGCATGACGATAGAGATAGCGCGGACAAGCGACGGGGGAAGTCGAAGCCCAACTTCATTGATGTCCGCGTGCACGGAGTTCTTACCATTGTTTGTGGGTGTCGATGGAGAAACCCGAAGCCCCCGAACTCGAAGAAGCAGGTCGAATAGGCACCTTCCGGGACGGTGATTGGGATGAATATGGAGTACGACGTCAGCTTTCCGACGTCGACTCGGACTCTTCGGTGCCTTTGGCTCGCGTCCGGAACAGGCGTGTGTGTGCTTATAGGTGGTGGGATACTCACATAATCAGCCCCCCCCCCCCGCGAGCTCGCCGATCTCTCCCTCCGTGTCCACCAGAAGCGCGTATTCGTGCCATCCTTCGCCGTGCGCGCTGACGCCTCTCCGCATGAAAGGAAATTGGCAGTGACTAGTGAAGTCTCAGCACAGCAGAGGCGCGATGTGCCGATGACTTTTTTCAAGGGACGAGAGAGAACCATCGGTATTTCCCGCAAAACGACTCCCGATTCCATTCTCTCCCACCGTAGATCCACCGTGGCTATTGTCCGCCCGATAAGGTCCGTATTCACCGTCGAATCTCGTCGCTGACGTATGCTCCCCTCACCCGCGTCTTGATGTTTAGACTCTGCGTGAAAACATATCTCGGTGCATCCTCCTTGTGATGCCGCCGAACGCTTGGCCCCAATGGCTTTGTTCTCTAGACGTTCAGCAATAGCCCCGCCAAGTACGCGTGCTCAAACTGTCGCGATGAACCTGTGGCGCGTCCAACTACCCAGACAAAAGCTCTAAAACGTTGGGCCGGGTTTCTTTCACGGACCCCGCCCCCGCCACCCCGACAAGCGCCCCCCCCCGCGCCCCTCAATGCTGCACTCCACGGTTTTCTGGCCGTAGTACCGCGCATGTGATCTCCTTTGTCCTCGCCGAGGATTGCGCCCTCTTTCCCGCCTTTAAAGTCGCGGCTGCTTGACAAGCGAACCCTATATCCAACTAACCCCCCATCACACACGCTCTCTGAATTCTCCTGTATCCTATTTGCCTCTTCGTCGTCGCTCTCACATCTCTTCTTATCCAAATCCATCATCGCGATGTCCAACACTCGTTATACCTTCGGGCCCAACGCTCTCGGGCTTTACGTCGGGAAAGCCCCTGCGCCGTCAAGCGCCACTGCCAGGGGACCGCGCACGACTGCTTGGGGTCAGGGATCCACCTACGCTCCCGCGGTCAGCATCTTCTCGTTTGGTTTTTTGTCGTTTCGTTCCGCTCATCAGGATCGTAGACCTCCGCCTCCTCGACGCCCCATCATCACGCCTACCCTCCCTCCGCCTGGTACGCGCCCCGTATGAAGAACATCGACCTTCCTCCCGTCGATGGCGCGATGGGACCTGCGTAGGCTCGTCGTACCGTAACGCGTCGAGGGCGTGGACGCCCAGACTCGAGGTGCTTCTTCCCGAGAGCTCTCCATTCCTTCAACGCCCTCCCTTCTCTTTCTGCTTATGACTGTCGTTCTGTTGAATTGACTCCGTAGAAGGCCGGACTCCTTCGCACCTGGGGTGTATGGGAGTCACGCCGATCTCCTCCTCACTAGTACCTTGTATTTCCGTACGCTACTACGCCCCGCCGGCTTGGTCCCGGGGGCCGCATTCTCGCGTGTATCGACCGTCGTTACTGTATCTCCTACATACTCGTGCATTCTCTGTAGCGTATTTCTCGTACTTCAATAACTCGATATATTGTCGCTGGATAATAAGACTTCATTCCAACTCCATTCGCATACCGCTCTGGATTCTTATTCTTCCTGTTCGTGTGAGCCGACACGTGATCGAGCCTCTCTTCCCCGCGTTCGGCTTCCCGCCTTTTTGTCTTATGGTCTTGTCCGACTGCGTACTCTGCTTTGACCCCCACCCCCACAAGACTCCCAGTTTCCAGTATCTAAGCTCGAAAGAACAAGCATCACTGCTCGCCGATGTTCGAGCGAGTTTACGACCACCGCCACGTCTCGACTCAACGGGATTCCAGTGGTATACTAACGACGACGGGTACCCTCCAGGTTCGTTTTGCTTCCATCCACGTAATACTCAAAGGGCATGCATATAAACGAATGACATGTGGGTCCATCTATAGATATCCATTGAGTCACGCCGCTATGAACATTCTCCAAGTGCCCGGGAGCAGGGCGGAGCCCGGACAATTGACTCCAGTCCACGTCTCAGCACCAGCGTTCAATTGTGGGGCCAAGTTCTAACGCGCCTTTCTTTGGGGCCAGTAGGAAAGAATGGCACGAGAACACGGCTGGGTATCAAGGATGAAGGGGGCAAGGCCCCCTCCCGGGTCGGTCTGACAGGTAAGTGACTACGCCTTCCCCCTTTCGTCAATGCGTTCTGACTCTGCATACATGCGCGCAGATTCGTATCGAAGGCTTCTTTCCTCGCTCATTTGCTATGAGGGCTCCTTCGATCGTCCGCAAGTTTGGCTCCGAGTGTCTTCACTCGTCCAAGTCTTCACCGATGCCGCTCTCGCATTTGCTATCTCCACGCACTTTTGGAACGGTCTCCTCGACCTTTCTGCAGCATATTTCTCCACATGGACCTGACTGTGGAACGCACGACGGCTGTTTTGGTGCGTCTCGCCTTTCCGCTCTCGCCAGCGCAAAACACTGGTATGTCAACCACATTTATCTAGGGCTTTATAATTGCTTCGACGACCGTACCCAAGGCATAGGCGTGTTCGACACCGGGATAACCGACGGGTTCAGCGAGACGGTGGGCAAATTTGATGTTCATTCGTCTTCAACTGGACATGGTGCGATGCTCTTGGCTGACGAAATCGGGTGTACGGCGACCTTTTCTGCCTGCATCCTAGCGCATGCACCCCAGGCTGCGAGGCCTCCAGGTCTGTTATTCGTTGCAGGATCGGCTCCAGGGCATGTCTCGTGTACTCAAGGTTCGACGAGGGTTGAACACCGCTCGTAGCGCTCGTATGCAATATATACCTCCCATCCCACCCGTGCACGGCAGCAACTTTGTCTCCGCTTGTTAGTTTGTACCATGGCTTCAGTTCACAGTTTGAGCCGTATATTCCTGAGCAGGCCCACCGTTCTCGACGATACAGCGGTGTTCCCTCGACGGAAAAGCAATCAAAGATACGCGCATAGATAGTCCCCCGTGGCGATAGAGCCTACACATGATTCAGGATACAGAATGCCAAACAGAATACACCCCTTCAATTTTTTCCGTGCCCCAGCCGCCGCACATCAGGCCATCCCATGGTACGTTTTCCTCGGCCTTCCCTTCGCAGCGATCTCCTCGTCCCCGCTCGCCAGCTCGCCGTCATCGTCGTCTTCATCCTCCTCTCCGTCCTCATCCTCGCTGCTATCTTCCGAGTCCTCCGACCCAGCCGCGTCCGGGTCGAAATCGCTCCCGTCTTCGTCGTCAAGGTCGATGCCTTGAAAAGCGCGCTCAAGATAGTCGTCGTCGGCGGAGCCCGACGTGGTTGCGGAAGGGTCTGGCATGACGACGTCTGAGTCGGCCTGGTTCTCGGAGGTGGAAGCGTTGGAAGTATTGGAGGGCTCGGAAACGCGGAGGGCCCGGGTACGGCGCACGATTTCGGTATCGGTGGACGCGGTGTCTGCGACCGCGGACTGGGGAGCACAAGAGGTATGAGGAAAGAACTCGCGACGGCGGGGATACGGACGGGGGACGCGACGCGACGTGCTCACCTTTGCTGTGTCCGTTCCTGCAACTGACGACATGTTCAAGGGATCGTACGAGTAACTTCGGTGTAGACTGGTTGGAGAGCGCGTCCAACGACAGGAGCGTGTGGAGGATGAGTGGTGGTGGTGGTGGTGGTGGTTCGAGTTCAAGGAGCACTGCGCCCTTCCTCTGCCCCCTTCACGCTTTTATACCCGGCCTAAACCCCCATCAGAACGTCGTATGAGCCTTTCTGATCGCAACCCGGCCATTGTGTCGCGCATAAACGAGAAAAAGAGAGAAAAGGGGGGTCTTGTTGAATGGGCGGAGTGAAGGAGAGGTTGAAAAATCGATCGTAGCGACGCGCCCGCGGGTTTCGTACGCGACGCGTTTTCTCACGTGGCACCGTCGCACGACCACAGTTCTACGCGTTTTACGCGTCGCTCCGCACATAGCAGCGGCCTGTAGGTCGGGCAGAGTAAGGCATCTCTCTTCGCACCTGTTTCTCGACGCGAAGATCCGGAATTTACTAGCACAGAGTACCGAGGACGGTCAACGGAAGCGCGCACGTGGCTGACCATTTTAAAGCGGAGATGGAGGAAAGGTATCATATTCCCAGGTCCGCTGGCGCAAAAATTCGCCACCAATTGGTCACCAAACACAATTTCGAACCCTAAATTCGGGTTACTGCGCGACGGGCGCGAATTCCCCAGCATTTTGGCCGTGCTCGTCGTCACCAACGACGACCGACGCATCCCGCCCCCCCCGCTCCTTCCTTGATTTTCTATGCGTCTTTGCTCCCCTGACCGGTGACCGCTACCCATGTTTCGTCTCGCCGGCCGAGCGCGCTACGTCGCGGCCATCGTCGCCGGCCTTCTCCTCCTCCTCTTCATTTTCCCGCAACCTGCCCGCCTTCTCTTCCCCCAGGACCCCGTCACCGTCGATGCCGACGTCCTCCTCTCCCCGATCCCGCCATCGGACCCCCATACTCCGCCCCCGCGTATCCTGCTCGTCTCCGCCTTCTTCCCCCTCGCCAAATCCAAGCACACCATGGACGACTACGCGTCCTGGATGGAGCACTTCCTCTCCCGCATCACCACCGACGTCTACATGTTCTGCTCCCCCGACGTCGCGCCCCTTATCACCCGTCTCCGCGGCGACCTCCCCATCACCCTCAACACCACCTACGCCACCCCCTTCGACATTCCCCCGCTCGCCGGCCGCGAGGCCCGCTATGAGCAAATGCACACCTGGGACCGCGAGGCCTTCCGCCACTCCCCCGCCCTGTACGCTGTCTGGAACGCCAAGCCGTTCTTCCTCGCCGAGGGCGTCCGCAACGCCCGCGCCGCCTACGACTTTGCCTTCTGGTCTGACGCCGGCAGTCTCCGCGGCGACCACCCCTACCGCGCCTGGCCCGACCCCCGGCGCGTGCAGGCCGTCTTCGAGGAGGCGGAGCGGGAGAGCGCGGCGCCGGACGATCTCATCTTTATCCCCCTCGCGAACGTGCCGTCGACCAAGTACATGTACTGGACGGAGGACATGGGCCCCGCGGACGCCAGCGTCGACGTCAGCGAAGGTGCGTCTCTTCCCCTCGCACCCGCCCTCCCCCCCGCTGATCCAGATGTCTTCAGGCTCGTTCTTCGGCGGGAAGCCCGCCGCGGTCGAAAATTACCGGCACCTCTACTACGCCTATCACGACGTCTACCTCTCTCGCTCCGTCTTCGTCGGCAAGGACCAGACGCTCATCAACCAGCTCCTCCTCCTCTTCCCCGCGCACTTTTTCACCGTCTGGCTCCGCGACCCCGCCGCCCCCGCCGCCCGTACCGTGCCTTGGGGCACGTCCTCCCCCCTCGGCGCCTGCGGAGACCATTGGTGGTTCTACCAGTGGTGGCTCGCGGCCGAGGCGGACAGGGAGCGGATGGCCGACGTCTGGTTCGAGCGAGAGCACCCGCCGTGGTGGAAGGGCACCGCTAGGTGCAGGGACACGCGCTTGCTCACAATGGAGCAGCTCTGGCGTACGGTCTTCGGGCGCAGCTGGGCGCCGCACCCGGCGTACATCGCAACCTGGGGGACGCATTAGCGTTTCGTTTTTACGTTCGGAGAGGGGGCGGACTGTGTTACTTAGTTTATTTAATCGTGGATCTCGATAGGCGTCCTTATTGTTGTTCTCCGTTGGGCTCTTTTGTGTTCAGGAAGGTTTACTAGACAGCGCGCGGGGGAAGATATGAAATAAGCGTGCTGTGCATTCAACGGTGAACGACAACGGGGATAGCGGGGAGTACATCAGTAATACAGGATCGTAAAGGTAAAGTGGGGAGGGGGGAAGCCGTATTATACGGATCGTACAGGCATCTACGCTGGGGGCTACTAAGGTGTCGATGGAGGGGGATG
Organism: Amylostereum areolatum; assembly: GCA_012932865.1. NCBI lineage: Eukaryota > Fungi > Basidiomycota > Agaricomycetes > Russulales > Stereaceae > Amylostereum > Amylostereum areolatum. The sequence continues at coordinate 102,424 of SAXG01000040.1, forward strand.
GTATCCAAGTGATAGGGATGACCGGTGGTGAAGGAAGCGCAGAATGGAGAGACAGGGGGAGGGGGGAATGGGAATCCGGAGAGCAAGTGGTTTGGCGATGTGGGAAGAGGGGATGGGGGGTTCCGGAATTCGAGAAAGCGCGAGCAGGCAGCGAATAATTACCGTATAGAGTAGGAGAGGCATATGGAGCGTCGAAAGCATGAGCGAAAACTGAGGGCGATCTCTATTCTGCGGGCGGAGTCCTCAATCGCGGTAGCGCGAATACTGGTCGTCGACTATGTAGCCGTGCGACTGACGCGGGGTATCGAGCGCGTGGGATTCAGCCGCAGGGGACCCGCCAGCAGCTTGTTGAACGGAGGCACTGGGGTGCAGGTGCATTCCGGCCATGTCCGCGGCGAGGGAGGAGTGGTCGTCGTCGACGTCGGGGAGGTCGGCATACTTGCGCTTGGGCGCGCAGAGCAGCTCGGCCGGGAACGAGTAGTAACAACGATCGTCCTGGTCGTAGATGTACACGAGGGACGGGCACGGGGCCTGGGGCGGGGTTGCGGGACGCCAGTAGGATGACGAGGACGCCGATGAGAAGGTAGAGGAGGTGGTAGAGGAGGTGGTAGAGGAGGTGCGCTGGCGGACGAAGGGTGGCTCGGCGGGCAGATGGGAGACGTTGCACTATGGGGAGAAGTCAGGAACGGGTTCAGGCAACGACGGACGGGGCGACCGGAAACACGTACCGATGTCAGCTCCTGGCTGTGGGCGTAAGGCTGGTCCCAAAGCTGGGGAGACGGCGAGCGAGCGCGAGGGCTCATGGGAGGGAAATTCGGGAGACCGTGAACGGAAAATCCGACGGGGGAAAGGAGCTCGACGGGGAACTGCATTGGTGATGAAATTGTGGCGGGGGTGAATGGAGGAGGGGTTGTGGCGGCGGGTGAGGGAGGTTGCGAAGGGGTCGGTAGGATGTCGATCGTGCAAGTGTTGAACACCTGTTCGTAAATCTGGGCGTCTCTTCATGAGCGATGCGCGCCCAGGCCAAAAGAAACGAAGGAGACTCACGATCAGATCGATGGCGGAGGAGGTTCGCGGGGAGAGGAGATGATGGTGGTTGAGACGAGAGAGGATGTGATGGGCGAGCGCAGGGACTTTATACAGGGTAGCACGCAAAGTACAAGCAGGACCGAGCGCGGGGGGGAAGACTTCCTGGGGAACAAAAGGGGCGCTAACGCGCGCGTCGTTTATATCCCTCGCGTTCGCGACGGTGGCACGTCACGTGGCGGCCACTTGAGTCTTGCGGTGCCGCGGCCGCAAGGTCGAGAAGACCTTCGGAACGAGGCTGGCCGCCTCATGGGGTGCCACCACCACCTCCCATGGCATGAGATGGCACGTCCTCGTCCAATCGGACCGCGTTCTCTTCAGCCGGACGTGTGTGGAAATATCCCAAGGAAAGTCGAGGAAGGGCAAGGGATCGGGATTCGCGGGATGGTACGGTCGATGAGCTGTGCGATGGACTTGATGCAAGTACACGAGGCTGGATGTTCTCCACTAAGTGCTGTGTTCCGGCCGTATTGTTTTTCTATCTGGAACTTGAAGTTGAGGCGAGAGGAAAATGGCCCTGACGGCATTCCCCGGGCCTCACTAGACGATGAATTGGGAGTGGAATCCTTTGTTTCGTTGCCACAAGAGAGCTGTGATGCGACGCCGTCGGAAGAACAACACACATGTTGATATTGGGGAAGGGGATGGCTTGTCGCCGTCGTCGTCGACGTCGACCACGATTGCCAGAGCGAGGACAAAGATCTAGACCGTGAGAAAAGCACGTAGCACGTGCGGTCAACAAGCGATCAACGCGTCGCGTCGCGTCCCACACTGCCACTGACAGTCTGCCAGTCTGTCAGTGGCCACGGGCAACAGCGGTGCGCAGTCGTGACGGTCACGTGACCTCGACGCGCCCAAATCCCAGCTCAAAGATGGCGACGCCGTGTACAGTCCAGTATGTACAACATGAAGCTCTGAAAATATTTACAGAATATCACAATGATGGTAGTAGTATATATGTACAGTAGCTATACAGAATCATCTCGGGAAAATGAAGTAATGAGTATTCTCTCCAGTTCTTCAACTTGAAGCTGCTCATTGTCGGACTCTGTTTCCACTCCAACCTCCTCCAATTATTCACTGGTGTGCGGAATGGTTCCTGAGGATCAAACACATGCCGCACAATGCGGTGTGCATTGCTTTTGGCATCCACCGCTTCTCAAATATGCCATAATGTTGAACTAGACAAGAAATCCGGCAGTTGCATAAGATAAAGACTGTGGCTTGAGATAGGATCAGCCTTCACTAGAGCACCCCATAGCATTGCCCGCGAAATTTCGCGTCGAGCGTGGCTGGATCGGAGTAAAAGAGTTCTGAGAGGGGAGACATGACAGTGATTATGTAATCGTCAAGGTGTGCGCGACGCGTCTCATCGAGAGCACTGTGGTGCATGTCCAGGCTTCCACATCGCGCATTCAATCAAATATAAGATGCATATGAACCTAGGAAAGGAAGGACTACAAACGTATGCACGAAAATCCCGAAGATTAACCCCTCTTGAAGACCACTATCATATCAGAGACATGAATATTCCTGTTCTCACACATGTTCGTGCATACGTTCAAAGGTACCGCTTTTACATGTTTTATCGTGTGGTCAACATATTGCACTTTTGTCGTAGGATGACGGTGCATGCACCGCCGCTCATCGTCGAATATCTCGAGCACGCGTCGGAGTTTGAATTTGGTGCGCGTTGCCCGTGGCCACTGTCAGCGCACCCATGAAGCTCGTTCCCCCAGTTCGCGTCCTGCTTGTGCTCGGAGGTGGATTGGAGTAAGTAAGGACCAACCGTAAATCACACTAACCTTAGCCCTCACATAATGAGACCAAACTGCGAACTCAAGAACTCGTTCGGTGGCACTGTGCGCGCAAGCCGACGAGGGAGCATCATATGCATGGGTAGTGGTAAAAAAAAACAGAGCGTATGAAGGGAAGACAATTGCATACTATAAAGCCGAAACATGATTAACAAGCACAAGGTATATATGAGATCCGCCATCGATCAACGACACGCGGAAGGTACTATGAGGAGAGAGGTGGCGCTGTAAAATGAGGGAAAGGGAGAGGTTTACGGTCTGTATTATTGCAGATCATGCCAGTCGGTGGAGCTCTCCGAACACCTTTGCCCCGGGCGGGGAGAGAAGACGAAGGCGGCGGACGGCGTGGCGGAAGGCAGCGGTGACTTTCTTCTCGACGCCGGCCTTCGCCCGCCGTTGGGGCCTCTCGGAGTGCTTCGGCTTCAGCGCCATCCAATCCTCCATCGTTTTCTCCGCGAGCCGGATGATGACGCCCCATTCGCTGACCCGGGGGAAGTCGGTTCGAACGTCGTCGTAGAAAAGCTCGGGCGAGGAGAACGCCAAGGGGGAGGATGGTGCGGTCGAAGTCGGGGAGGGGTGCGTCAGAGGCGGGAGGGTGAGGTCGCTTCTGAAGATATCCAAAGACGCGACGAGCTCCTCGTTCGAAAGGCGATAATCACCGTGAAGCGCGTCCTTGAACACTTCCTTCGCGCGCTCGATAGCGTCTAGCTCCGGCCCCTTGAACGTCTTCGACACGCGTTTGTGCCATGCCTCGTAAGATGAGAACGGACGTGCCGCGGTGTACTGCAGCCCAAGTCAGGTTCGGTGACACAGAACAATGGGAAGAAGAACGCACCCAGTCGGCGACCATCAACGCACCCAGACAAATCGACTCGCAGACCATATCCAAGGAGGATACGTCATACCACGCCTTCGCCCGCTCGAAGTATGCGCAGGCGATCGCCATGATCGACACGGTCAAGCCGTGGGACCGAGCGAGTTCTTCGAGAAGGGAAACAACACCCCAGTGCGAAACCGACGCTCCCCTTCGGACGGATTCGACGAAATAAGCAATGTCGCGCGCGAAATACTCTGAGAGAGCGACCGAATTAGCACGGCATTTGTGGATGAAATGTCAAAGAGAACGTGCCAATCTGATCGCGGTTCGGTTTCCGGCCGATTTCCTTGAGGACGACGGAGTCGTCCTTGTAGATTTTGTGCAGTCTGTCCATGGTTGGTGTGAGGGTATCGCGGGGGGAGGCAGTGAAACGGGGGACAGGGGGGGGAAAGAACACGCGGAGAGAATGGGCGCGCAGAGAGAAGGGGCGGTGGCTTATATAGAGGGGGGGACCCTATGACCAAATAAAGCGAACTATAGCGCACCCCTACAGGTTTGCACAATGGACAGTGCGAAGTGGTAAACCTGTAAGCCGGGCAGCGCACAGGGACTCAATGGACTTTGCCGGTCGGCGGAGCCGTCGTCGCTGCTATTGGTCGCGGTGAAGGGGATAAGGGGATAAGGGGGTCGTGGATGGGACTTTGTCTCAGGCGGGAGGGACAAAAGAGAAAAAGTTATGTGGGGCCCCGTGGGCGTCGTTCATAGGTCGTCCGCCGTCCCGTCGGCCGCGAGGGTGATTATAACGCAGGGCGCCCCACCGCCGAGCCAGACTTCTTTCACCATATTTGTATTTGCCATCCGCCGTGCGTCCCGATAAGCAGCGAGAAAAGGCGGACAATAGCCCGCCACGCACATTGAGCCCTCGTTATCCACGATTCTCCTGGTCATGTCGTCATTGACGGAAGCCTTTTGTGTCTGGACTATTTCATTTACAAACCTTATCCATGTCGCCTGATGCGACGTGCCGAACGAGCTTCTTCCGCGGCGGCTTTCCAGCAAGCTCTGGGTGGCCAAAAGAGGGAAGAGGGACAATGGGAGCGTGGCCCGCGACGTGGTGAGCGATGGCTGGGCTGCTCTCGCTCTGATCTAGGGTTCAATCAGTCTATCCGATGGGTGATGGTGCATTGGTTTCTTTGTCTTTCGGCCGCAGGTGAAAGAAAGGTGGGGAAGTGAGGGGGGGAGAGTCATCGACCGCGTCGTGGGCGGTTGGCGCACTGCTGAATATCGAATTTCGGATCGTCCTATCGATCGTGTCCAGGAGAAAAAATCTTGTGGAGTGCGCGTTACTAGGCTGCTTTCAAACGTATTCCTTCATGCGCGCATTCGCAGGCTGAAAAATGAGGAAAACAATGGCACCAAACTCACAATGCCTCGAGTGCCATGCGCGGTCGTGGGTAGCCTCCCTCCACTGGAAACGCTGGTGGGATGGCTTCGACGAGCGCTCCTTTCCGTACAGAGTGAATACGGTGATAGGCTATAGCTTGGGCACGAGTCCAACACGAGGCGGCGGTTTCAATATGGGCCCGGACTCCAGCAGGCGACTGGCGCGACACATTCAGACCACAGATTTCTCTCGACTTGATTATGCAGGTACATTCTAGGGTATTTAATTCAAGGCTATGTGAGCGCCCGCTGCTCGCTAGAAAGATACGGAGAGGAGGAAGAGTGATCACAGGATGACAGTACCGTTTCGTAGCAAATTATCAATACCCGGCGCGCGTTGTCTTGAAAAATTCATTCCTATCGATAGACCGTTATGTAGAAGAGGAGCGTGTCGGGAGGGAGAGATATGGTTCTTTGACCACGATGTGAGGGACAACGGCGAACAAAGACTGCCGGGGGGTATCGAACGAACGACTCAGTCGCCACAAGCAAGCCAGTCGAGGTGCGAAAACTGACTGGGAACTTCCTCCGGTCTAATCCGAATATCTCCTGTATCTCCCGCTACACGCACGTGACAAACTGCGCTTTCTGGAGATGGGAGCGCTGGCAAAAGGCGCACACAAGGTTCACAGAGGAACTTTAACGGACGTTGTAATAACTCTAAGTACGGAATGCAGATATTCGAGCTCAAAACAGTTAGTAAGGCCAAACTCAAGAAAACGAAAGGTGACCATGCAAAATACACTCGGGCATGTTCATATAAGTAATGAAATCAAGCAGCACCGCACGCGCTGAGGGTGGCAGTCAGTCCAAGGCTCTGCAGGATGGAGACATCGACAAGGCCACTGAGCAGATTTCCCAAGAGCGCGATAAGCTGGGCGAGCAACCCGCTCACAGGACCTGTCAAAAGTCCAGCGACAGCATTGATCAGGTCCGAGAGAAGAAGACTACGCGGAACAGCATCAGCATGGGCGCACGATAGCAAACAAAAGGGCCGGGACGCACTCCGCAGTCGACAAGAGCGTCGTGAGCAAGCCTTCGATACTACCCACAATGTTATCCGCGCTATATAAGCTCTGGACGACGACCTGTTCAAAGTTGGTTCAAAGTTCATGAGTAAAAAGCGTGGAATGAGAGGCCGGAGAACGTACGTTGATGAGGTCCGCGAGTAGGTTTGCGATGGCCGGAAGGTCCCCGACAACGATGCCGGTCCCGTCTTTGGGCAGTTGGTTGCACTTGTCGATGATCGCGCCGAGCTGGACGCGGATTTGAGCGTTGATGGTGTCGATAGCGCCTGCCGACACGGTTGTCGCGTTAAGGTTGTCTAAAAAACGGTGTTAGAGCCGGACGACTTTCCAAAGATAGAATACGCACAAAGGGGCTGGCAAGTGGTGGACAGCACGTTAATACCGCCTCGCAGGATGTCTTGAAGCTCGTCGGCGGTTGACCGACGCTGGACGCCGGTGGAGGGCCCCTCCGTAGTAGGAGTCGCAAAAGAGAAGGTCCCAAGGGCGAGGGCAGCGAAAGTGGCGACCTTGGAGAGCGAGAACATATTGCGGATGACTGTGAAGGTGGGATGAGAGGGAGCTGGGCTGGAGAATGAGAAGGGTGAGGGAAGAGCTTTTATACGTGTACTCATGGACCCCCCGTTCTTCCAGTGAGACTTCCCTGACATGACTCGACATGAGCGAAGTCGCACGCCGCCCCAATTTTCATCGTTTCAGATGGTAAGTTTCTCAATATGATCTGGGCCGGTTCTGCGAAGAATCTGCGAGTGCATGTCAAGGAGAACCTACGGGCGAATCTTCGCCCAGTGCAGGCATCTAGGACGGTCGGGCTTGAAATTTGAAAGATGGACAACTTACCTGACGTCTTTTCCGACGCTTCGACATCCTTTGATACTCTGATCAGCAGAGTATCGCGATTCGAATGGGGGAACACACCATGAAAAGTGGCTTGTCAGTGGCGCCTCATTTGTTCCGCCGTCGTATACGTTGCGTTCAACTTCGTTCAGGCACTTCCATGCTTCAGCCTCGCTTTATTATGTTCCAATGTGTCCATCTTCTCCGAGGCGCCACGAAGAGAGATTCGAATGAGGCGGCCGGAATTGCTCCCCAGAACTTGAAGAAGCACCTGAAGAAGCACCAGACACTAATACCCCGCCCCACATCTCCCTCGAACAAGAAATCCAGTCCTCAAAACCTTCCAGTGGTTCCGAGGCGCAGATCGACACGTGTCGTTCGAATGGTGCTGTGGCGTCGTTGTGTCTTCTTGACCGAGAAGAGATGGGGAGAGCTGTCGTGCAAAGCAGTAAGTCTATGGCACCGGCGGAGTCGTCGACCAGTCGCCGTGGTGGTTGCACTCCAGTCTTACAAGTTTGTACTCTTGAATGCTGTAAAGAGCTACAGGTCCCAGTCACCACCAGTCAGTGTCACAGATTAGAAGGAGCGACGATCGTTTGTCAAACTGTCACTGTGTTATCTGAGCAGTGAGAAACTGATCTTGTCTCGGAGGCCGCTCCCCTTCTAAGTACCGCAGACGTCACCAGATTGGGTTCACGGTGCCAGTCCTGAAAAGCTCGAGGGGGTAGCAGGATTCGTTTGAAAAATTCGAACATAGCTTATGATAGCGTGATGAGACATGGGTGTGAAGCCTTTTCGTCAAGCGTGTGCACATTCAAGTTGCTGGGCGCAAGCCTGGGGTCTGAGGAGTTCGATTCACACCGGCGTTTGCCGAAACCCTAATAAGGATTTCACGTGACGCACCACGGTGCTAATTCCAAAAGACAACAAGAGTCCTCGAGTTAAGTACACTGTGTATGATACGTAGTCCCATGCGCTGTACGACGACTAGAAAAACGAGAAGATTGTCCTAGGAGGTAAGATATAAACTGCGATTAAGTGCCCCAAACGTCGAGCTCGCGTCAGAACGTGAAGCCGGATGCTCGAAGCGTGGCGTTGAATCCAAGGGTCTCCATAAGGGGAGGGTCGCGAACCGGGAAACCAAGGAGGGCGGTTCCGATGAGGTTGAGAAGCTGCTCTTTCAGCCAGGCCGTAGGGCCCGTCAAAAGCCCCGCGACCTCGTTGACCAAAGACGCCAAAAGACCACTACGCCACCCAAAACCGTCAGCGCGAATGCGTCTCATGTATAGAGCGCACAAAACGTACTCCTCAGTCAAGATCAAGCCTATAAGCAGTGCCTCGGAGCTACCTAACGAGGTGTAGGCGCTATAGGTGCTCTTGACGATAGTCTGCGACCGAAGCGTCAGCGAGAGACCCAGGAGGCAGGGTAGGCGCGCACATCTATGACGTTCCCAAGATCGTCTGCGACGGTGTCGATGTCATCGAGCTCGAGAACGGTGCCATCCTTCGGAAACACGCTGCTGTTTTTGATAAGGGCGCCAAGCTGGATGTTGATCTGTGCGGTTATGATGGCGATAGTGGCCGTCGTAGCATTGCCTGAATTGATTGTGTCTGTTTGGGGCATGAGGGGTGAGTGTCGCGCACATGAGTGAAATAGGGAGCATCACGCACAGAGAGGTTGAGATGCGGCGACCAGCCCAGGAATACTGCTCTGCAGAATGGTCTCAAGTTGCTGGGCAGCTGTGCGACGCTGGAGACTTGCAAGGCCGTCGCCGATGGTAGGTGCGGCGAAGGAGAATGTCCCGAACGAGAGCGAGGCGAAGGTGGCTATCTTGAAGAGGGAGAACATGTCTGGAGAGGGAGAGATTAGGAGCTGGGCCAACTCGAAGGGAGACGTCGAGGGATTTGAGGAGAACAAGGATCGTTTTATATGAGAGCATGACACGTTCAACGCCCGAAACTGTGACAGCGTCCAACGCGGCCTGCGGTCCCAACTAACATCGCCTCCGATCAGCGAGCGCTTTTGAAACCAAGCGAGCTTTCTTGGTTTGTATATCGGTGCATCAATGCTTGTCGATTCCAAGACGAGCAGGCCAGTTGAGTTCCGCGTGTCTCAGCGGACCGCTTAGTCCTGTTGTTACGCTCAGCATGATATATCGAGCTCAAAAAAAGTGGCGCGCACACCTCGTCATTGAGTAGCGCATCCGGTGGCTTAGTGTAAGTGCTGCGGGAAGCCTCCCCGCTTTCGGAAGTTACAAGAGCCTGTGGTCGGAGAGCCGCCTTATGCTAGCAAGTGGAATGATGGTGCAGAAAGGGGGGATATGCGGTGTTTCAACACGTCCAACATCCGGACAGCATCTCTCCTTCCTTAGTGAAGAATTCAGATCGCTAAAGGAATATTCATGACTTCAGTTACGCACACCGATCAGTCTGATCGTCAGCGAGAGTACGTTGAACTATGAGGGGAATACGCACCAGTAGACGCCGAATGTTGAGGGAAGAAAACCCTCAGCGCTGTGCACGTCTCGGTTGACCCTACGATGTCCAAGTCTTCCGAGTAAGACAACATGCTAATAGCTCTATCAAAAATGAAACCGGCGTCAAATGCTGTTTCGTGCCTCGATGGAGACTCGAGACCCGTTGCGTGTAATACGCCGCCGTGTATACACTCTCTCCGTGTGCCAGTGTACATTCGCCGTGATCGACAGAAAAGGACAAGACATGCCGAAGCCTAGCTGTGTAAGGTACCGGTTGTCCCTGTGAACAACGACGTGGTCCGAAAGGTACGAGGAGTTAACGCCATAACTGAATGGGTCTGTTGGCAGTGGATGTAGATGCCAGCGTTGCTCCGGCGACCATCCGTCGATGTGGACAGAGCGCGCGATCATGTCTCTGTTGTAATCTTGCGACGCTCGAAGTGTCTTGATTATTCCTGTTAGAGGTGACAAGCTCGTACACGGGGAACAGTGACCCGAAGCTGCGTGAAAGGGTGGTTGAAGTGAACACTTCGGAAACGGAAACACGAGATATGTAAGTACCGGCTTTGTGGGAAACGTCATCAAACAGGCACGTGACCTGGTCTTAAAACGGTTCACGGTCTCACGACGCTCTCGCTCTGGGAAATGGATAAACATGATAATAGTAATCCCCGAGGAAGGGTAAAGAAGGCGTATATCAGCTAATGATATGGGTATACCAAATGAATGTCAAAGTAACGAGAGTAGAAGATCCCCACTGTCCGGTAACGCCATATACTAATCATCTAAAGAAGCGAAAGAATGTCGAGCAAAGGCGTAAGGCCGAGGGCAAGGATTACGGGGATAACGCCGCCAAGGAGGCCCACAAGTAGCCCGATGATGACCGAGAGAACACCACCGACGAGTCCGATGACGACCCCCAGGAGTGCGGCGAGAACCTCGCTGTTTGAGTTCATTAGTTTCGTGTCGGTTGGGTCCACAAATGGGAGACAACATACCCGAGAACAAAGAATATAGCGAGAAGAGCCTCTTGGTCAACGCAGGGAAACGCGATGATCTTGCCACAGGGTATGAGGACAATCTAGTACACAACGCTCGTCAACGTGGGTGGCAGAGGAGACGGAAGTGCGTACATTGATGATGATAGATATGATGACGATGATGTTTCCCGAACCAATCGCACCGGGAGGAAGACAGTTCCCGGCGTCGACCGCAGCCTGGATCGAACTCTGTATAGATTGCACGATGGGGTTCACAGCGTCGGCCGTCGCGGTTTCGGCCGTCATCGCATCTGGTGAACACTGTCAGCTTCGTTGTCGAAAATAAATATCAGTGGAACAGCATACTGAGCAGCGCGACCTGAGGGACAAGTTCTGCCTGCAGGTTATTCAGGATCGTCGTCATATCCGACCCGTCGATGTGGCGGGGCTGGACGGCGCGCGCGTCGACTTGAACCGCGACGGAGCGATCTTCGATCATGGAGGGAGCAGCAGCGGCGAAAGTGCCGAATGTAACCATGGCGAGTGTGGCGAGCTTCATAAAGGAGAGCATGGCGGTAGGCAAAGTTATAGAAAGGAGAGTGAGTTAAGGAGTGGATGTCCTTGGACGACGGAGAGGAATATTCGGACCAGGCTTTATAGTCACTGGGGTAGGTAGAATGCCTGAGTGTTATACGTACAGAGGAGGCCCAGGGAGTTACACTTTGGTTCGCGATGGTTGGATTGCCAGGCTCGAAAGCCGTACATGCGCGATGTGGTCCATCATGTTAATGTGAGAGGTCTTGGCGCTCACCATGTTTACGAGACATGGTCGAAACACACCTTGGAACCAATTTATTCCTTGTCGTGCGTTGGCCATGAAGCTTGAGCCATCCCGTTCGGATCACTAAGGTTGGCGCGTCGGAGACGGTATGCCAGTGATGCCGAATGACCTGAATAATGCCTCCGAGAGAGCAGGCCGCGGTGACGGTCTCCTTCAAGACGGGGATGAAGGCGACCGCGTCTCGTATTGACAGAACAACCTGGTGAGGAAGCTCGACAATCACAACTGGCGCAAGAGAGTTCATCGCCGTAGGGCTCCCTGGACACGGATCACACGATCCGTACTGAGGAGACTTCGCACGATGCAGTGTCAAGCCACGTCAGAGGGTTGAATGAGCCGTTGACCGCGGATCTCGGAGGGTAACTCCATGGTAGTTGCCTAGAGGTGAAAGAACGGGTACAAGGTTCGCAGTGGTAGACGCGGTTTAGTTCGGAGTTTTGGATTCGCGAAGCCATTTTCTCCGTCGAAGGTCACGTGCGCTACCTCTGATTTCGCCAAGTTGGTGCCTCTGAGTAACTCAGTTTTAAGCCCAACCGTTCAGTGCGTTCAGCGTTCAAAACAACTCAGTCCCAATAAACGGGTAAAGATCAAGGAGATTTCCACAACTCTTCGGACTTTATCGAGAGTTTAACGACGTGAACATTCATGATTCATTGCCCTCCGTAAGAAAACACGCCCAAACACAAACATCAAAAATACTTCAAAAGAACCAAACAAGACAAACAGTACCGATACCGTAACTAAAAGAGATTCAACCGCCGAAATCCCCGTTTAAAGTTGAAGAATAGAGAGAAGGGGGGCGAGGACGCTACCAAGGCTGAGAAGAAGGGGGAGAATAGGGCCCAGGAGAAGGAGGAGAAGCGGGAGGAGGATCGCGAGCAGGCCGCCGACGAGGCCGAGAACAGCTGCGAGAAGGGCAGCGAGGACAATGCTGTGAAATGTACGTGAGAAGTGTATACGAGATGAACACAATACGGGCTTACCCGAGAGGTGCCAACAAGCCCTGGAGCGTGGTAGCGTCGACGCCGGGGAGACTCAAAATTGTACTGAAGGGAGACAAGACAGTCTGTAACCAGATAAAAAACGTTAGATACTCAAGAAGAGAAAGGTTTGAGTGAGAATCGGAACCCACGTTGAGGATGCCCGAGACAAGAGAAAGAACGTTGCCGGTCCCAAGCGCGCCCGCAGGGAGAGCCGTCACCGCGTCCACCGCGGACTGAACTATACTGGCGATGGACTGCACGATAGCGTCCACGGCGTCGGGCGTCGCGGTAGTCGCGGTCAGCCCGCCTGTGAGTCTGTTAAGAAAAAGCGCAAACGAAGAGGAGGGAAAGCTTACTAAGGAGTTGGACCTGCGGGGCAAGGTTCGTCTGGAGGTTCGTTAGGATCGTCGTCAAGTCGGAGCCAAGGACCGCGGGAGTCAAGGTTGCGTTGGCAGTGATGCCGGTGGGTTTGGTCGCGATGGCCATGAGGTCTGCAGACGAAAGGGCAGTGGCGCGCACGCTGACCGCAGGAGCAGTCGCGGCCAGAGGGACGGCGGCGACGGACACGAGGGCACCGATGGCAAGGCCGGCGAAGGTAGCGATCTTGGCGAAGGAGAACATGTCGGTGTCTTAGGAGAGCGAGTTCAGGCGTCCTGGGGGTGAAGAAATAGATAAATGTTCGGGAGGCTTTTATACACATTCGCGGACTGACCGATGGATTGGTCGGTCGGTCAGTCGGTTGTCAGTGGGAGAAACCCCCGAAGTCAGGGTGCACTGGCCCGCCTTAGCTCCTCGGAGCCACTGTCGAATCCACGACGATCTCTGAATATGCATGCATCCTGCGCAGCAAGAATGAGGGTTTTCTCGTTGTTCTTGGAGGAAAACATGCGCGCGTACCTAGAGTGGACCATTCTCCCAAATGGGACGAGAACGTGGAGGACCACGGGGCATCACGGCGCGCGGTTCATGTGCCTCTGTGAGGTCTTGTAAAGGGGCTGGCGTCTAGCACACCCGCGGTAAGTATCACCCTCTTGAAATATGACAAAAATTTGACGAACCTGGTGGAACAGGAGCACTGAGTCGGCGCGCGTCGTGGCCTGGATCAAAACCGTCCCATCTCGAAGATGTTCGTATGTATCAATCTCCTATGTCAACCAAGTACCAGGGTCGTCATACCATCGTTCGGCTATAGCCTTAGTATATCGTGTGCCAGACATGAGCGCGTATACGAAAAGTTAAAAACAGTCCACACACCAGGGCCAGGACAGAAAACACCGTCTGCCGTAAATCCTGCGGATCACTAACTGTCACCGGTGGGAGAGGAGGTCCATTGGGCAATTATCCGGGGCAACGTGGTGAATAAATGCTTCGGTGTGTGTGCAAGGCGTATGCGATGGTCACAATGTCTTGACGAATGACGACTGGCAGGAAGCGAAGACACGAGCTGCAGTCACAAGACTATCTCGTCTAGGCAGGAGACATCAGACAGGATCTCTGTCATATCTCCGGTTGGTACCAACCATAGGTTCATGCAGGTACGCTGGTCGAGAGACCTTGTCAACTGAAGGGTGACCGCGGGCGCGGCGCGCGTGAGTCCAGAGATGGCGCAAGTTAGTCGTCACCAGATGCTGTGAGTGGACGAGGAGGTTATAGGTATGAGTGAAAGTTGTTGGGGCGCATCTTTGGAGATGTTCAATACGTCGCCGTAGTCGTTGCTGAGCGTCGTCCTTGGGATCCGGGGAAAGTTGGCGGAAGTTGGCGGGGTGTTCGGCAGTTACCGAAGAACGCGGCGGCCATCTGCGGCCCATCTTGTCAGGTTGTCGTCAGGTGTCCGTCCGTTCACGCTCTTTCCACCCACTGGCACTCCAATGGAAGTTCAAACGCTCACACTCCAGTCCTCCACGGTATTTTCTTCATTCAGATACCGATTCAATCAGACTGGATCTCACGCACGATGCGCGCCTTCGTGCCTGAGGTGTGGCATTTGTCGGGAGTAGGCTGACAAACTTAGGAAATCGCGCCGCGCTGTCCCTCGCACGACTTTGCACCGTGACATGGGGGGTCTAACTTCATGCGCATTCTATGTATAAACATTAAACGTTCGCACCAGTTTTACGCACTCTGATATCGCGCTCATGAGACTATGCGTTCCAAAGACTGCTCCTTGGAAAACGCGTAGTACGCGAAGGTACGTCGCGGGCTACCCCACCCTCGCAAACTCAATGTACACAACCGGTGCGTCGCAAGAGGAACGCGGCCTGAGCCGTGCGCGATTCCCTCAAGAAGCGTGTCGAGGAATTCAAGTCATCAAACGCAACCCTTGCGTTGGAGCTCGATCGCGCCATACCGCGGGCGAAGGATGCAGGGCAAGTGGCGATACCGGTGGGAAAGATACGCTCAGAACGACTATTTTCCAGGTAAGGTCAGCCACGGAGATTGGTGGAGCTGGTAATGGAGATAACACAGAAAGGTGGCACATGAATCCTCTGCTTCGAGTGAGGATATGCTGATGGGATCGGGGGAAGAGGGTGTTCAGATGATTCGAGGCCCTCGCGAGGCAGCCATCCTCCGACTTAGTGTTCCTCCGATTAGCTCCGTGCGATTCGTGTATTACAAAACAAGGTGTCAAATTCAATACACGCATCAAATTGCATAGATAGACGTGCTACTGCGCCGAAGAAGACATAATGCATGAGCACAATCCGAGTCTCGAGCACTTGAGTAGCTTTATTTAAGCACCCTTCTCCCAGAAAACAAGCGAGGTAAAATGGTAAGTACACACGTTGGATTGCGAGTCACTCGCGCAGTTATAGTAACCGGAATGGGTGAAGCCACAACGCCGGAATACCGTCCAACCAACATGACAATCATTACGAACCCTTGCCCCATTCGTACAGCTCGCCCTCCAGACACACCAATCCTGGGACGATACCTTGCGCCCGAGAGAACAAGGCCGCAGGGAAATTCTTCGACGTACTGTGCGGATGTCGTGCGCGGCGAACAGTGAGACGTTCAATATCCACGCCGAGACGTACGAGCACTTGGATAGTTTCGACAAGGTCATCCCCTTTTTCTTCGTACGCATGATAGATTATGGAGAGGCGCCGCCACGGGGATGGATGAGCGCTAATATTCTCTGCATCCACATTGCTGTTCAATGGCAGAGTCTCCGCATTGCTGTTCAATGGCAGAGTCCAGAAGAGCTTGAAGTTATCGTGCAGGCGCAGGGTGCGGACGTTTGGAAGCAGAGCGTTGAGTTCCCCCCACGGAGCAAGACTAAACTCGTCCATTATGTCAAGGACCGCAATTTTTGAAGGCGATAATCCAAGCTCGGTGAGGATTTGTCTACATGTGCTCACAGGGTCCTCCTTCGAAGGGTGAGGGCGTTGGTCCATCGTCATCAAGTGAAAAAGGAATGTGTTTTCGCTGGATGTAGGGGCGATATCCCAGATCGGTACGAAACCGAACGCGGCCAAGGCAGGGGAATATACCTTGTATTCTCCAGTTCGAATAAAGAGTGCGGCAGGAGAGATAGCGTTGGTTTGAAGACCCAGGCGGAGGTGAACTCCCACCGAGGACAATAGCTGGCCTACGTCCTCGTCCTCTCCCTTCATATAGGTGTCCAGATAAACAACGGTCAACGGCGTGGGTGTCAAGGATGTCAGAAAACGGGTACAATTCTTTGTGGAGTTGCGGAGGGAGAGTTGGTGTAAGCTGGGAAGAGTGAACTGAGAAATGGGCTGCATCGACAGCATCTCCGTTCCGTCCGGAAATATATCGTTATGGAGCTCCAGGGTCCGTAGGTTCACTGATGGGCGGAGGAGATCTATGAGGGTCTCGAGACTGGGATGATCTTCGTCGCCCCAACACTCTGTCTCTGTTATTCGGAGGTGGAGAACGGCCTCGGGGTCCCATGGAACCATTGAGTTGTGTAAGAAAGGTGAACGTTCGAGAGAGCCGTCACAATTTCGCGATCGAGGTCGAACTCCTCTGTGATATAGAGGTATAATCTTTTCGCTCGTGGAAGATGCTTGATACAGAAGTCAAGCCACTCGTGGAAAGTATCGCGTTTGGCCCTCTCCCAGCGAGGCAGGACGAATCCGCTGTCGAACTTGACCACGTCCTTTTCACGTATTCGGAGGGTCACAGGGGTTCCTTGTGCCCGATCGAGGAATGTGTCGCGGGCGGAGGGAAGCGTGCAGACGTGGTCCGCCCATGGCAGTGGGTTTGCCAAGAGAGTGTCGCGCCAAAATCTGTATACGTGGGTTAAACATATCCATGCGAGCGCAGCGTGGTAGCCGTCTGTGGAATCTTGCGGAGTGGAGAGTGAAAATATCTCCATCAAAGTCTCCGTCGGAAGACGCGCGATTGGGATAGATAGATTGGTGTCCGACTCGAGGCATGGTAGAGTTATGGCGTCACGATACACACTTTCCACCCTATGCGTTAGACAGGAATGTCGTAGGGAAGGTTCAGCAAGGTCAGTAGATCATAGAGCCAGCAAGCGCACTGACGTTGGTCCTGACACCATTCCGCTTCCCCCAGTCGGCGACCCATCCACTATGAAGCTCTGCCCATCCTTTGATACATGATCCATTTGCATGTGTAGTCTCCTAAGCGATTATGGAGATAGATGTAGGAGTGAAGGAATCAGTGACCTCCAGAGCTTGTCGTTACGGCCAGTTAGACTCGGATGGGTGGTCGGCCGGGGGGTGGACTTCGGCAATTTCCGATGCGTCGTCAGCGGTCGCGTTCATCGTGCCGAACGACGACAAGCACCTATTACACTTTCTACTTACACAGAGCGCTCCCGGTCGATTTCATCTTCTCTATCGTTCCGACTCTGATTCTCCACAAAGGTGTTAACCCTGTGTTACACTGATTTGCCGTGTCACTCCTGGCCTCCACTCGGAGTCCACCTCCCGTTCGATATGAGCATCAACGCCGGTCGCTGGAAGAACTCGGGCGATTTCTTCCTATCGCATGCATTGGCATATAGTGTGTTTACTCACCCTCAATCATGTGCTGCTTCTTATATAATTTGCACCTATAGTTGCTACATTCTGGCTACTGCTTCAGCAACCGCCCAGTGTCCTCGCAAACGTGACAGGATCGCAAGGAGGTTCGCGTTCTTTCCCCAACAGAACCCAAAATTCCGCGCTGTACTTAGTACGCATATCATTGCATCCCCAGTAGCGCACGATAGCATGAGAAATCAACTTTTGGACGCTCTGGGAAGATCTCGCCACCGAAGAAGCTGTTTCTCGACATTGCAGGTGAATGACCACGTCACAAACATTCCCACATACATCTGACACCGGCTGTAGATTACGCTGAGGGATGCGTTTGTGGCACTTTGGGTGTACGCGGAGTTGTGGATATGAGGGAGCTTGGGCTTCTATGAGGTCCGTGTGGTCGCTATCCAAGGGTGGATGACTTCCTTACCGCGGTCTTCAACAGACACATACACATCCCAAGCGTCCTCATTTCGAGAGACGAGGCAAAGCAACACGATTAAAGCATTGCACTACTCGGGTCAATGCTCCTCCATCGGTATGTGGACATGTGCTACCTTGGGTCGATCGAATTGCTGAAGCGTGCGACCTACAGCAATTCCACCTGCGCTTTATTTGGAAACGTGGTGTAGCGAAGGCAGCCTCGAGAAGGGCGCGGCATGATGGCACTTTGACCCTTTGGCGTTCAACCTTGGTGATCAACCATACCGTCCACGAAGGCATTTAAAAGGCCTACGCACATCTCTATCTGTCCTCACCCCCGGGCCACCGCACACCACTCCCCTACTTCTACATAGTCATGTTCACCATCGCCAAGATCGCTACCTTTGCTGCTGTCGCATTCGGCGCACTTGTGTCCGCCGCCGCCGTCCCTGCGGCCGGCATTCATACCGTCACCATCTCGCCGTTGAACCTGACGGCGATCGCCACCAACGCGACCGGCGTCACCCCCAACGCGACGCTGACCCCTGAGGTCCTTGGTTCCGACATGTCGACGATCCTCTTGAACCTTCAGACCGCCCTGCTTCCCCAGGTCCAGCTTCTCAGTAAGTCACGGTCCTGTTTCCTTCTTTACGTCTTCTGATTTTTCAACAGGTGCTATGACCGCCGAGAGCGCGACGGCCGACTCCCTGGAGGCCATTGTTCAATCCATGGCGGGCATGATCCAGTCCGCGGTGGACGCGGCGTTGACCCTTCCTGACGGCGCGGTTGGGTCTGGCAATGTCGTGGTTCTCCTCGCGAACATCCTGAACGTGAGTACCTGTTCACGCTCGAATGTGCCTCGTCTCTAATACCGGGTTTCTGCAGCTCGTTCTCGCTCCGTTTGGGACGCTCTTCAATACCTCCGGTGTCGACAGCCTTGCCCTGCAACCGATCCTTCTCCCTCTCGGGTATGTCCCGCACCTCCTGCTTCCGAACAATCTATCTCACCTCCTTATAGAGCGGCCCTGGCGGCGCTCGTCGCAGTGGTCCTCGGCCTTGTCGGCGGTGTGCTCGTCATCGTAGTAGGATTACTCCTCGGCCTTCTGGGCCCTCTCCTCCCGGTCCTTATTGGCCTTGCCGCCGTCCTTGGCCCCTTGCTCGCCATCCTTCTTCTTTAGACATGGGTCTGCATAATTAGCGGTGGTATCGTCCACGTTGCGCTCCTTCTTTTCGCTCTTTTATGACGGACAGTCCTTGTGAATATCATTCGTTTCGTGACCTTTTCGCGTGAACGTGAAATTCTAGGTGCTGTACACGGTCCCTTCCACTAGGGACTCACACGACGCACGCAAGACCAATACACAATACCCCGTAGAAAATGCCCACGAACACAATAAGTTACACAATCCGGAAATGACGGCCTTTATACATTCGTCGAGCCCCCAAGTTCCGCCTCGCTCCCCTCCCCACTGGACCACTCGGAATTCTCTCGACTGGGTACATCTCTCCCTGCATCAGCGCCGCCAAGGCCCTTCTCGATGTCTGCTCCCTTCTCACCGGCCCCGAACGCGCCTACGGCCATGGTGGTGCGACCCAAATCCGCATGCGAGTCCAGGTCCACCGTGATGTGGCGGAGCGGTATGCGCGGAGCGATGGGGAGGGGGTTCCCTGGCTGGTGCGGCTGGTCGTAGGTGAAGTTGCGATCGCAGTGCGTCTTCTCGAGACAGACCAGGACGACGACGATCGTGGGGTAGATGCCCTGGCGCGGCAGCGTCAGCACACGCGTGGTAGTGGACGGAATGCGCGCGGGAGGAGGGACGCACGATGAGCTGGATGAGGCCGCCCGTGAGGAGGTTCCAGCCAGTCTTGTTGAAGCGGAGGGTCGAGGCAGGCGCGGTGTTTAGGTCTTCGAAGTAGCCTACGATTTGGTACGTCACTAAATAGGCCTACGTGACGCCCGTCGGTGAGTGATAGTGTCGTAGAGAGTATGTGAAAGCTTCCGTACCCAGATGACGCAGTATACAGCCCCGGACTCGACCAGGAGCGCCAGGACCTTCTCCACGCGCGTGCGTGCGCTCCCGGCCTGGAGGTTTTCCTTGAGCACGCGCCTGTGTTGCCTGAGACCAACGTCAACCAAAAGACGGATGGGAAACGAAGAAGCCATCCGAACCAGGCTTTGAATCCGATGAGCGATGTCGACCACACGTTGGTGACGAACGACAGGATGAACACCGCCAACCCGACTTTGTCGCCGCCGAAGAGCTGGCCACTCGACCCCGTGCATGCGCTGTGAGTGTCGATAGCGGCGGTGACTACTCGCACCGTCGTCAGCAGCGGTTCTCGTGGATAGAATATGGGGAAATTTTCACCTAAGGTAGCCACAAGGAGAGCGATCGAAAGCGCGGACAGAACGCGGTTGCGGGACCACAGAATCCACGCCCGCCACAGCACTATCGCGTCGCTCAGCACGATCTGCCGCATCAGCCCAAGACATAAGCCCACAATCCATCGCTGAGGACGAACCGGACACGTACGTTGATCGTGAGCACAACCGTGGGCACGCACACCTCCAGCGGGTTTCCCGAAATCTTGTCCGCATTGTCCACCCCTGGGAACATGCCGCCAGCACAGGCCGTGCCGTTCTGGATCCCGGAGAGGCAGGTCGACGTCACGGACTCGGCGCGCGACATGATGTTCGCGAAATCGAGCAGGTAGCGGAGCTGGGATGCCCAGTGGGTGGTCGCCGCTCCGAAGATGATGACCGTGGCGAGGAGCATCATGCGGTTCGTTGTGTCGCGGAGATCTTTGCGCCTGCGGGGGGGATGATGGTGAGTCAACCTTGTCCGGAGCCGTGAGCACGCCGAGGGCGGTGTTCACTTACAGCAAGATGTAAGTCGAGAAGATGAAGAGGAGTGAGAACGTTCCTGGATGGGTTGTGAGAGGTGAGGAAGGGGAAGGGAGCAGGGAGGCGCACCGAAGAGCACAGACTCGATTGCGAAGGGCTGGAGAACGGTCACGACTGCTTGGGTCGAAGCGTTCAACGACGTTCTGAGGCTGCCGATGTCGATCGCTCCGACGTTCGTGCTGCTGTTCCCACTAGCGTCCATGGTTTTCTATCCAGCGGTGTTGGCGATGCGGGTAGGGGAGGTAAACTGTGGCGTTCGTGCGTTTATACCCCCGCCGGAGCGCCTATCAACCACGTACTACAATCAGGAGCGCACTCATCCACGAGACTGTGTAGACTTACGGGAGGACAGGCAACCTGTCATGACGGTGGCGCATTTTCCTGTGCGTGGAGGTCCTGCGAGGGAGCACGCGATGGCGAGCTCTTGTTCCCGTTTCTGAAGATGTCGAGTCATGGCTACAAGCCTGCACGTCGACCCTCGATCCAGCACTCCGGGAACCTGCGCAAAGTTACTACCAACAGGAGTGTTCGCAAAGGGATTTACCCACGCAGTTGGGGATGTCGTCATTGGACGCGATGGGTGCGTGAAGGTGCCTGTGGCGGAAGGTGGACAGGCGTGGTTGTTTGTTTCATGACGTCCTCGGGAAAGTGTTATCGGATGGTGGGATGACCTGACCTGACGACCGCAGGATGTTTGGTGTGCTTCTGGAGCTAGAGAATTGTACGTTTCGAAGGACATTGTAGGGGTCGCACATGGTAAGGAGGATGTACCATGATTGAGAGGGCGCAGTCAGGTGTATCATCAATGGAGGGGATAGTCAGCAAGTGCATTGGGGATAAGATGAGGAGGCAATATTGTACAGTAGAGTGCAGATGGGCCTATGTGCTCGGAACGGAATCGAATAGAACGCAAGCACAACGCGTGGAAGGGCGATTGTCTGCGACGATGATGAGCGGGCTGAGAGGGGAGGATAGGATGGAACGCACGGTATATGTTACAGAGAGCTGAACAGTACAAGCAAAATCCACAAGTCCGAACGGGCGAATTCGTACAACAGAGCACCAGGTAGATACACATAAATAATCAGCAAATGATACAGTCAGAGTCGGGTTTCGCGAGGCGAGCCTCCAGTCGAGCGTACAAGGTCCCGGCGTCGTCGATGAAGGGTGATCCTCTAGGAACGAGATAAGCCGTCAGCATAACGCGACAAGTGGGGCAAACCTGCACGTACTCGAACTGTAAGGCGCCTACGCCCTCGCCTATGTTCGAGATGATCTCAGAACCATGATAGCCTGGTTCCAGCTCGGAAGAACCGGACTTGAGTCGGACGGACACCTCGGGCGGCGGCTTGACCTTCGGTTTCTTGTCCGTGGGGAAGATAGAGTCGGAGGGTGGAATAGAGGGGAGGGCCTTGGAGAAAAAAGAAGAGCGGGACGATGGGGGTGTAGAGGGCGTCTCAGGTGGAGGGTCCGGGATTGCGGACACCAAGATGTCGGGTGTAGAGGCGCTGACGAGTGTGAGCCGGGCGTCGATCCATGTGGGCGGGCTAGGAGCCTCGAGACCGAGGGAGAGGAGCCAGGCGCCGGTCTTGTAGTTATGAGCACGACGAAAGTCCGAGTTGACGAAGAACGTGAGGTAGAACAGCCGGCCTGGAAACACATGTGTGAATACCTTGGTGGGAAGCAAACGGATAGAAGAAAACGAACCTCTGGCGATAAACTCGACCTTGACCTTCCCCACCACTCGCATCCGTTTCTGGAACAGCGGGACACGCATGTCGATCACGAACGCGCCATCGGCGGCAGGGGGCGCGTCGACCATCACTTTGTCGCGTTTCTTGCCGTCCGCGTTCAGGATCATGGCCTCGCTCCCGTCGATGCACTCCAGCGCGTCAAATTCCACGCGCAATCGGTCCAGGAGCGCGTTGTCCGATGCGAAAGTGCAAGCGTGACGAACTTCGGAGATGGTGTGGGCGTTGAGGGGGACGGAGTAGTTGAGGATGGCGGTGATGAGGGTGTCGTCGGGTGCCGACTTGGGTTCGGATGGGGGGCGTATGAGGATAGCCCAGTAGGCGGCGGTGTGTCCTTCGATGAACGGCTCCTGAAGAAGATGGGCGAAATCGATCCGTTGGTCCTCGCACGCGGCCCTACAGCTGTCCAGCACACGCTCCGCCTCCTCGCTGCCGATCTTGCGTGCGGCCCTCTCCCCCTCCGGCGCTTTGAGGAGGTCGCGAATGAGGGCCTGCGTCGTGCTCCGGACTTGCTTCGACGTCTTGGAAGGCCCGAATAGCGTCGAGACGGCGTTGGGAAGCCATGAAGGCGACTTGGGGGACTTGGGCTTTGGGAATTTCGTCAATCGGCGGGGGGAGACGACGGACTGGGAAGGACCTGGGGTCGGACTGGTAGAAGAGGAAGACTCGACGGCGGACTGGTAGGAGGGCGGGGGAACATCGATGTCGGGCGGGGAGAGTTTTCCGGATGGCTTGGCGTTGTCACCTTCGAGGATCATGGTGCGCTCGTCGTCGTGGGTCGAGTCAAGTTGTCCGAGAGGGCGAGACAGCCATATACAGGTAAGTACGCGTCTGCCGATCCCGTCATTGAGTCATTCCGAGGACACAGCCGCACTGCGGCGCGCCTACGTACTTATAGACTCGACCGCTTTTTGTCCAGTCGAGTCCCTTTGGTCGACGTAGTAGAAATCATATCCTTGGGAAGAAGAGGGCGGAATAGAGCTGAGGAGGTGCTACTGCAAGTCTGCAACGGGAATTTGACTACTGTAACTGCTGGCGTTGGCGTTGATTTCGAGGAAAATTTAGCCTGTTATTCCAGTTAACCCCAAATTACATAATTCCCTGCACATCAGCGCCCGTGCCAGCCCGGCCCTGAGCCTTTCCCCAACTTCCATCTGCACACATCCTCTCGTTGATTCTATGTTGGCAACGAACTCGAAAGTTTGGTCTGAAGATCGTGTGGACCCCAAGAACTGGTATTGCGAGACGACAATTGGTCATTGATTTGGTTGCAATGCCGGCCATCCTTCGCCTTTTCGAAATCAGCATGGCAGCTTGGCCGACCGTTTCAACCCTACTCGTCGTGTTTTGCGTCTCCCGCGTTATCAAGCTCCGGTCGGACAAGAAGGTCGTTTCGCTTGAATACCTGGATTCTGCCCGCTCACACATTTTGAACCACGTAGAAAGTCGGAAAATTGCCAGGCCTGCGCTCGCTGGTCAGTCTGTCGGCGCATTGCTTCCAACGTCGTGGATCAACCCGGGTTTATCGTGGCAGTGGACACGGAGGAACCAAGGTGTGGTCCACCTCACCCTTCTTCATATTTTGTTTTCTGAACGTATCAAAACCAGTGTGTAAATGCGCTGGAGCGGGCACCATTTCCGTATCATCCCGTGTCCTTGGAGAGTCCTCAATCTACGTCTTCCGTGGAGGTCGCCCGTCAAGTCGTTTCTTCGAAAGGCCCCTTCGAAAAGCCCGTCGAAACAGCCCAAACCGTTCTGTACGTGTGCCCTATCTCTCGCGTTCACTCGCGTCACTAACGCTTTCGCTGCAGCCTGTGGGAGCCCAACTTATTTGCGGCGAACGGAGAAGAATGGAGGAGGCCTCGTCGTATCCTGGGCCCCGCATCTACGTCGGACACGTACGTTCATCCTCGTTCGTCCATTCATTTAAGCTCATCGTTAATCCCTGCAGGTACAAGCTCGTTTGGAAGGAATTGTCTACGCTGTTCAAGGAGATGGTAGAGAGCGAGGCTTGGGTGGGTCAGCGTGAGGTGACGTTATCCCCAGTGAACGAGATCGCCACCAAGGTTCGTTTACTATTTCCGAACTTTGCGATCGTCTACAACTCACTTTCGCACTGCAGTTTGCCCTAAACATCCTTTGGCGCTGCGGCTTTGGAAACGCCGTACCGTGGAAATCCCGGTCTGACAACCAGAACGGGATGGATTTCTCGGAAGCCCCGGTGATCGTCTCCCAGTCTTCGATCGTTCGACTGGTCGTCCGCGGTGGGTTTATAAGTTACCCGTCTAATGGTTGGTCCGTTTTTAACTATGCATTATCCGCGTATCTGACGAGAAGGCAGGCTGCACAAGGTTGACGCCGCCTACGCAACATTGGGAGCGTTCATGGGCTCTTTAATCAAGGAACGTCGCGAGAAGCTTTTCAACGTCAAGAAATACATGTCAGACAGCCTCATGATTCAAGCCAGCGAGACTGGAGGGAAGCTTGCGATGACGGACGAAGAACTGGTCAGTTTTCTGCCTGCCACATGTTTGGCACTTGGCTAACTATGTTTCTAGGCCGGAAACACCCTTCTTATGTTGTTTGCTGGACACGGTACACGTTGTTTCTCACCAGAGCCCTCGTAACCCCATACTAACACGGCCTTTTCAGAGACGACTGCTCGCACCCTCAACGCCACCGTAGGTTTCCTCGCCCTGTACCAAGACAGCCAGGAAGAGATATTCGCTGAAGTGGAGGCCGCGTTTTTGCAAGACCTAGAACTCGTACGTGAGCGCTACTTGCTAGACCGCGTCCACCCTCCTCTTACGCGACCCACAGTCCTTCGCCACGTTGAATCTCGTCAAAGTCCAAGCCTGCTTTCTGGAAGCCTCCCGTCTGTCCCGTACGTCTGCTTCCGCATCACTCCATCCATCCACTCGCTCACGCCGCGCTCCTGGACTCGCAGCGGCAGGTGCCATGATGACCCGTGAAGCCACCGAGGATTTTTGATTTGGTGCTCAACACCGAGGACACCGATCTCAACAATGGACGGTTGGCGCTCTCCAAGGGAAGGCGCGTCATAGTCGACATGCCGGGCATTCGTTTGTCCTACGTCCACTTTCTTCATGTTCCGACCGCGTTAACAATCCAACGTAGACTATAACCCGCGATACTTCCCTGAATTGGAGGAGTACCGGCCCTCCAGATGGTACACCACGCACGAGAACGACTTGTCGATCTCAGGCCTCATGTCCTCGTGCACCCAGGTATCGGAAGGCGCTTCGCACTGACGGGGGGCGACGTGCTTCCTCGCCAGGCTATTGCATGGATAGCGGCTCGACGTCGTCCTCAAGCCGGACGAAACTCAGGAACAATGGCGTCGTCGGGTGATGGTGGGAGTGGCTACGATGAGCCTGGGCGTAAGGGAGTAGCTGGTGTCGAACACCGTCTCAATGTATAGCTGACGACGGTCGTGTTTATGCATAACTCCACGGGACTTTTTGTCAGATAGAAAGTGGCTGAGTTCCAGGAAACCGGGTGCTAGTATCTGAACGCTTTCAGTATTCGACCATGGACCGACGCCACATATCCCCCGAAGACCACGGCTGTGTCTTCGTGAACCATCGCCCAAAGCCACTGGACATCTGATGGTAAGGTGCCATTTCAATCCCGTTGTCGTGTAGGCGCGCCTGAACTTAACTTTCCACAGACAATACAGTCGTCTCGCTCTCCTACTAATCTAATCGCTCTGGCCTGTAATTATCATATGGACCAAGCATTGTTCATCAAGTCCCCATACTCGGGCCGAGGCTTATCGCAAGATTATGTGTGCCAACCCTACGGCGTCGCCAGGAGCGCAGTGGGCACGTAGCGCGGCCGGATCCATCCTCACGGTGCTAACCCCCGTCCGGTGGGCAGCGTCAAGACGTATCACTACTAACCTCGTTTGTGGATAGTTTCTAGATTGATCAACAAGTTGACTGTAGGATCAGACTCAGGCGCGGAGGCGTGCAGGCGCACACTGGGGCCTTTGAAAACATACACAAGCAACAAAACATGTATATGCGACCCAGTAAATCGAGTTCACGGTCATTGTTCCAGCTCCTCCAATGTTTTCTGCCCTGTTTTACCCAACCTTCGTCTTCGTCGCTGCCGCCGTCTCCCTTGGGTAGATCGCAAAAGGCATACACTCGCTGGTCCACGTCCTCTGTCGAGACTGGACGAGGAAAGAAGACGTCACCCGCTTCCTTGGGGTCCCGTTCCTCAGATGCGTTGACTTCTTTACCACGCGCAACGACTTCATCCAACAATGCCTTCGCTCGGTCCCCGAGTTTATATCCAAGTTCGACCTTCGTCAGGTAATCGTTTCCCGTCATATTATACTTTTATTGACCTACTCATTATCTGCGTATTCTTAGCACAGCGTCTCTCAACCTCGAGCAAGGATACTTAGCAGGCAGGCGACGTTAGAACAAGGGGGTTACCAAATTGGAAGAGGTTACTTTTGATTGATATACCGGGTAGACATCACACGTCTGCCTCCCAGAGATGGCTCTGGAGTTGTGTTCCCATTGTCGATATATCGTGATCCGTATGCCTTTGGCAGGCGCATGCCAACAGTCTATAGATGCCAACTCTGAGGAAAAGACACTGGCACGACGTGGGAAGGTGACTCGGACATTGCCGCGGCAATACCGCCGTAGGCGACTGACCGAGTCGTCCTTAATCCTAACTTCAAAGCCCAAAACCTAACCCACGTACGCACTGTCTCAACCGCTGTGAATTCTTCCCAGAAGCCCAGGGATGGCGTTCAGTAGAAGGATTCTATCATGATGCAAAACTTCTACAACATCGCTCGGCGCTCTAGGAGCGCCCGAGGAGGTTCGGTTTCCACCGCTCACTTATCAGGCTACAGTACCGAACCACATCCGTCACTATAGGCACGAGCCCTTTCATCGTGCGGAATATAAACTTTCTCATCCGTCTGACAGGGTTCTGCGCACCTCCCACTCGTTCCACAACCTGCCGGTGCCAATCCCTCAACGTTCAACCTCGACCACCGATTCACTATCGATGCTTTCTTGGTCGCTGTCGACAGCGTTTCTCACTGTCGTGCTCGTTTCCTGGGTGCACAGGTTCTATTCCCACAAAAGGGTAAGCACAGTTTGATTCAGGGATCAGATATGGATTTCAAGCTGTGCGACACACACAGCAAACCGCGAATCTCCCAGGATTACGGAGTCTCATCGGGCTAAACCTCGTCGGGGCCTTGATCCCTACTTCAAGGTTCAATCTCGGCCTCAACTGGTACTGGAAATGGAGGAACCAAGGTGCGTAGGCAATACTCCGCATTTGGCGTCACATTTATGGCTATGTGTTGGTACTGGTTAGTGTACCAACGCGTGGGCTGCGACACGATTTCCATCATTGGGTACCTGTTCGGAACGCCCGCCCTTTGCACAATCTCCATTGAAGTTTCGCGGCAAGTTCTTAACCCGAATACTCCTTGGAGATCTGCCAGCAGCTCATAGGACCGGGCTGGGACCGCGATGCCGCCGTAATACCCTGTGTTCCGCCGGGACGCGAGCAGGCCGAGCCGCCGACGCGTTCAAAAATAACCTCTAAGCGCGTACGCGCCTTTATATGTTGAGACCGTCGCGATATATCGTCAACACACTGCTTCATCCCAAATGGCTCAGTTCGTCGTTCAAGGTCAGTGTGTACTCCTTTTCCGAAAATCTCTTCGGTTGATGTTGGGTGTTGCGGCAGGCCAAGTCATTCCAAAGGACGCTATCCCGCCTCTCGATGAAAAGTATTATGGTCTTGATGAGACGGAGACCGCGTTCTTCAAACAGCAAACGGGGATCACCGACGACGATGAACTGAAGAGACACATTTTCCGTATTCAGGCAGAAGCTTACGCGGTTCGTTCGTTCATCGAATGCAGACGGAGTGATCTTGACCGAAGCCGTATGGCCGATGCAGGTCTTCCCCTACCCGTGCATTCTTCGATTCTCCTGGACGAAGTACGCATTTCACTGTTCAGCGTTCATGGATCACAACATCCACTGATACATGTGCTCGCGATCATAGACTGAAGATTTCCAGACTGTTCCCATACAAGGACCTTCTTAACTTGGGCGCCAAACGGGAAGGCGCAATTTACCTCGACTTGGGCTGCTGCTGTAGGTCTTTAGACAGGATGATATGACCACGAACTCACGCATATCACTTAGTTGTAAATGATCCTCGAAAGGCTATCGCGGACGGATACCCTGCCCAAAACGTCGTTGCCTCCGATCTTTATCAAGGTCTATATCGTACACCGTCCTCTGCATATTTATCACTCATCTTCTTCTTCCAGAATTCTGGGACCTTGGACAGAAGCTCTTCAATACGACGCACGAGATGTATCCAGTCACCTTCGTCGCAGGCGACGCCTTTGACCCTGTTCACCTCGAGACCGTCTCTCCTTTTACTACTGCGTCGCCCCCTACGACGTCCCGCCCTATCCTCGGGGAGCTGAAGTCGCTCAACCCCCTGCGCGGACATGTTTCCGCCATTCACGCCTCCTCCTTCTTCCATCTCTTCGACGAGGACGGACAGCAGCGTCTCGCGCACGCCGTCGCCGGTCTCCTGTCCCCCGAGCCTGGCTCCATGGTCTTCGGGCAGCACGCTGGCCTCCCACACAAAGGCTTTCGCACGTCCACTCTCCTCGCGCGTGAGGGGTTTTGCCATGGTCCGGACAGTTGGCGGGAGCTTTGGGACGGCAAGGTGTTCGCAAAGGGCACAGTGAAGGTGGAGACGGAGCTGACAGAGGCGGAGAGACCTGAGAGTGCGTCCAAGTCTTACTGGCCTGCTTGGAAGGTGACCAGGCTGTGAACACGCGCTCTTGTGCGCGCTTCTTGTGGGTCCTTACGATTGTATACTTTGTCTTACATCAACGCTCGACAGGCGCCGCCTCAGTGCCTTCATCTTGCTCTGCGCGTCGCGCACCGTGTACTACTGATCTACTCTCGGTTGTTTCTTGCCAATACGCCCGGCATAGCGGTCTTTCTCCCTCGCGCATTCGTATCGCAAGCAATCTACCCCCTACCGCCTGTCCTCTGCCCTCTCACACTGGCACCCATCAGGTCAATTCCGATATAGTGTCCGTGCCGTGTAATTCTCTAGCTATTCATCTTCCGCTATGAGGACTGATGAAACGGCCTCTCAAACAGGGGAGCAGGACCGGGATCCGATGAATTGGCATGAAATGTACTAAAAAGTGTAGGAAAATACAAACGAGACACGTGATGGACTTCGAATTTGGCTGCGCTGCGGGAAACAGAACCTAGCCCCTACCTCGCAAAGTAAGCGATGAGTCGAATGCTCTACCCCGGCGGTTGAATCACCCATTAGAAGTTCAGCGTTACGTTCGTCCATCAGGTGCAAGTCCCACCGCAGTCTACGCCACCCTTTGAGTTATTTCGCCCATCGTAAACCGCTTTGTTGATTCCTTATACAGGCTGAGTCTCAAGTCATCATTTTTTCTCTTTCCCGTGCAGACAGGGCTGGTGTGGGTCGACGCGGCTCCGTCGCGTCAGTAGTGCTGAGTCTGTCACAGAGTCAGGAGCCAGCCTAACTCCCCGTCGCTCATTTATAAGCCCCGCTTGCTCGTCAAGATTCAACCTTCAAGGTTAAACCGGATACTCTCTTAGTATGCGACATGCCTGAGTTTCTCGATGCCGAGTGTTTACAAACTAACGAAGCAGCCGCCCTAAGTACTTATAAAAGGGCGGAAGACTATCGCTCTCAATGCACACAATAATTCGAACGCTCCATCCCCCCTCCCACCGACCTCGCTCCCGAAATGACTCACACCGATAGATATTTGGAGACTCCATTGCACCTCCGGTCTTTGGACACAAGTCTCTATAACCTGGGCGAGCAAGAATCGATCTTCCTCAAACAGCAAACAGGCATTCAGGACGATGAAGGACTGAAAGAGCACATCCTCGACCTCCAAGCTAAGGCGTTCGCGGTACACCTCGACCTTTTAGAAAAAAATCATTTTACTGACCGTCTAGATCCGGGGCGTGTGTAGGTCTATCCGTATCCGTGCATCCGCTATTTTGAGTGGACAAGGTTCGTTTCGCGAAGTCCTCGCCACATCCATAGTATGGTGCTGAAAACGGGATCGCAGCCTGAAGATCTCAAGACTATTTCCTTACAAGGATCTGCTCAAACTGGGTGCGGAGCGCGAAGGGGCGATATTTCTGGAGATGGGGTGCTGCTGTGAGCTTTTTTGTCTGCGTGGTACATGTCAATGATATGCCGACGACGGAGACTGGACGTGTAACCCTCAGTTGGCAATGACCTCCGCAAGGCTATCGCAGATGGGTATCCCAAAGAGAACGTCGTGGCCACGGATCTTCACCAAGGTCGGCTCTCGTGCCTTCCGCCGGATACTAAATCGGATCGCTGACGCAGGATATAGACTTCTGGAACCTAGGACATGAGCTGTTCAAAACGACGCCTGAGACCTTCACGGTCCCGTTCATCGCAGGTAACGCTTTCGACGCCACCTGTCTGGAAATCGTTCAACCCTTCACGAAGACGTTGTCGCCGACAACGTCCCGTCCGACTTTGACCACGCTGACGACCCTCAACCCGCTCCGCGGCCATGTTTCCGCCATCCACGCGTCCGCCTTCTTTCATCTTTTCAACGAGGAGGGTCAACTTCACCTCGCGCGCGCTATAGCGGGTCTTCTCTCCCCAGAGCCCGGATCCATGATTTTCGGCCGGCATGGGGCATTGCCGGAGAAAGGTCTCCGCCCCGCGAGCAAGGGCATGGAGAGGACCATGTTTTGTCACGACCCAGACAGCTGGCGGGAGCTATGGGACGGCGGAGTATTTGAGAAGGGCAGCGTCAGGGTCGAGACCACATTGGAAGCATTGGATGAATCCCTTAGTATGAAGGCCTTCGAAATGCTGGAGGGCGCGAAATTCTGGCTTTTGACTTGGAAGGTAACGCGATTGTAGACGCCGTAATTCGTGACTTATATCGTCTTGTCGGTCAAATGACTTCTACTATAATGTGTTCGTTATAGAAGGACAAACGACAGTCAGTACCAATGCGCATGATTGTCCCAGCGTTCCTGCTCCCCTCGAGAAGGGAGAATCTACTTCCCAGCCGCATCCCGTGGACGGGGTCGTTTGACCAGCCGGACAGGAACCGTGCCGACGCCAAACGCCATGCTAACAAAGCCTACCATGACCCTTTTTCGCCACTCCTCTCTCGACTCGCCGTTCTCCAGGACAACGTCCACACGCCAGCGCTGCAGCATCTTCGCGAGAAAACACGCCGTCTCCGTCAACGCGAACCGCCGACCCAGGCCTAAATATACAACAAGGAAGTCTAAGCATTTACGTCCTCCGTACAGACTTGCTGATGATGACTTACACGCACGCGAACCCATGGAGAACATGGTGAGATCACTCTCAGGAGCGTCGTACCATCTCGAAGGTCGATATTCTTCCGGTTCGGGGAAGTACCGGGGGTTATAGTCTGTAGCACCATCGTGCGACATCAGATATATCAGACGGAGGACTGAGTGAGGCCAGGCGTACGCATTCCAATGGTGTCGACGATGATGCGGGTGCCCTTCTGCAGGGCAATAGATGGCGATCCCGGGTTGTCGGTTTTCAGAATGACATCTTCAGTCGCATCACGGAACATGACCAATCCGCCGGCTGCGGGGACATTCGTGATGAACAACGGCTGGTTGACTTCGATAAGGATGTGGACATACGGAACAGTCGGGCAGCTTCCATGAAGCACGCCTGAAGCTTATGCATATGATTGTATGCTGCGAACGACTAGTGAAGAAGACTGAGTTACGAAGCCGAAATCAATAGAAATAGTATCCGAACGTACCAATTCGGGATCATCTTCGAGGACAGCGGCGAGTTCTTGAAAGACCTCGTCCTGGATATCTTGATAGAGAGCGAGGAACCCGAGCGTAGCATCTAACGCCTTCGCCGTCGTATCTGGTAGAACTCCTGTTATTAGTGTGATATATCTGAGTATAGCGTATCATCGTACCGTGTCCAGCAAATAGCATCAAGAACGTGTTTCCAATCTGAAATACCCTGTTGTGATCAAAGAAGTAGGTGAGACGCGACATCACGTACAAGCTCATCATCTGACATAGCCAGCTTTCCTTCTTTCTGACTTGCTTGGACCATCTTGCTGAACAGATCTTGTCGCGTCTCTGACGCAGGGTCCTGTCCAAACTCTTCGCGACGAGCTGCGATAAGCAGGGTCATGGTGTGTCTAAGCCATGTGTACGCCTTTTCAATTTCTTGGAGCCTGGTCGCGTGCATGAGAGTGAGGAGAGCTACACCACGCAAACGGACGGACCTTCGGATAGGGAGCCAGTACATCCAGCGCGGAGTAATCAGCCTCAATAGGAACGAGTCAGACACCGTGCCCAAGGCTCGTCCAAAAACCATGTCATCTTGACTATCGCCATCAAGGTCGGATTCCGTGTCCCAATGCATTGGCAAGCCAAATCCGCACCGTGCGATAACACTCAAAGCGAACTACGGAAGACGATGAGTTATTGGAGCCACCAAATATTTAGTTCTCACCCTAGCGGTCATTTCGTTCACAGCTGGTATGTATACTTCCTCCTTATCGTCCCACTCGCCCGAAGCAGCTATCTCGCCCATGAGGTCCGAAGACTCTCGCCAAACAAGATCGTAGCTATTGCGACCCGTGAAAAAGCAGAACAACCGATTGAACACAAATGGACTTACAGTTTAGTGGAAAATCCGGGGCCGATAACACGCAGATGCCGTCGCCACTCATCGTCGTTCGCCGACAGGATGTTTTGTCCCCACAGCCTTTTCACGACCGTATTCAGCATTCTTCAAACGGCGCGACACGTGTATAGACACGCACATGAGGATAGCAGAAGTTTCTGGTGACCGTCGTCAGATAGCACGACAAGATAGATCATAGTGACCGTGTAATTACAGTATAGAGGCTCGCGTACTGGCACTGCTCGAAGGAGAAGAATGACCAGACCATCGACGTTGCTCGCACTGAAGTTGAGGAGCGCGAACTGCCTCGGCAATAACCGATGACGACACGACAGGACACGACGACGACAAAGCCAACGTCGAGGCTCTCCATTTTGCCCTTCGCCAGCCTTCGCCGCCTCCACTCAGACTCTAAGTTATCCATCGCGTTGATATACGTCTGTAGAGCGGAATGGTATTGGGAATCGACCTAGGAAGACCTGAAGGAGAAGTCAAGGCAGGACTGAGGGATATTGCGGCTACTGTACCGCTACGTAGTTAGGCAACGTCCCCTGTCCCCGAGGGTGAGTTGCAGTTGCCTATTTCGCGACCTGTCCCCTGTCCCTCAGGCCGGGTTGCATGCTCTGAACATTTGCGAGAAAAACTCAAAAATCACTCGAGAACCGCTCAAAAAGCGTCCCAAAATCGTCCCAAAATCGCCGTATAGCATGAGAGTGTGTATATCATAGAAGACACTGTGTCTTGAGGCCCGAGGTCATTCAGTCACCGACTTGGGCAAAGTTTGGGGATTCACTACATGCATAAAGGTCTGTACAAGTACCATTTTCACATAATACGGAACCCGTACACACCCAATGGCGCGGCTGGCCTCGTCGGGAAAACGGCCTGGCGCTGATTTGCCCATGTAGTTGTTATGAGATCACGTGAATATTGTAGCGGATTACATGGCATTATATTATCTTACGAGTCCAAGTCAGGCTGATGGAAGTTGACATTGCATTATACTAGGACCAGATAATTCCAACACATTATATTGTCATCTCTGGCCCAGAGGGGGTTTACAACTCAAGGTAATTATGTTGTGCGTTGGCCATCCCAGTGGAAGTGGCCCAAGTGCTCAGAATTACGCGCACGATGTGGCATCGCTAAGTAGAATCGACCTCTGACGGCACACCACAATCTACCACAATACACAATACACAATACAGAATCAAATTAGTTGAGAAGGGCTAAGGACTCGTTAAGGCGTTGTAGCATGCTAGTATAGTATTCTCGACGTTCCGCTGCAGAAAGCTCTTTGACCGACCGCCCGCCCAGATCCGCCCATTGGAACAGTGAGCCAGCCGACCACGCTGTGAATGAGTACCTGAATCCTTGGCCATGGAGTGCGGTGTTGAAATGTTGGAGAGTGGATGATGGAATAAAGATCGGGCATCCTGCAACAACTTCGAACTCCAGACCAAGTTCTGGAAGAACAACCCTGCAGCTGGTCTTCGAATTGAAAGTACCGAAGGGCACGATGACGCAAAGCCCGGCGCCAAGGTTGAGGAAATCGGTGTGGTTGTTGCATATCACAGTCCCGGTGTTGAATGCAAAGCCTGCAAATGGATAGAACAGGGCCTCCACGCCTCGACAGCGTGTGGCAATGAAGCGGCAAACCGTGCAGTAGCGTGCATACAACTCAGGCCATTCGCGTCGTAGTACACCTGCTAAAGTATTAAAGCTTGCATTTAGACAGCCATGGGTCGGGCGTACCTTCGATGGCCAAGCGGAGAGGCTCTAGCATACGCCTAATTAATATGAGAACGTGTCGATGTTTGTGAGCGTAACGGGAGAGTGCTGGACGCTGTTGTAGGAGGAATCGCTTAAGCTCTAAAGCTGCGTTTAGGAAAGAACGACGCACCATCATAGACCCACGCGTAAGGGAGAATAGGCGTGTGGCAAAGTCCCCGCGAAGATTCTTCTTGAAGTTCACAGGTAGGGACTCAACTACCTGACGCGCGGAGAGAAGGAGGCCGTTGGACAGCGCGAAGGTAAAGCCTCGCCTGAAGTCAGCCTCGCTGCAGCGGAAGCTAAGCTTCCGGCCCTCTGCGTCCAGAACCTCAATACTCTCGCTAGCAAAGCAACCCTTGGTTAGCCAAGCTCACCGACCGATGATAAAGCCACCCACTCTACATTGAAGACCACGACTACGCGCCTTGGAGTCCGTCCGGTGCTAGCAGGGCTCGAATATCGCTTTCCCGTGTAGGGGCTTTTTCGTGGAACGGCCTTACCGTTTTGGTTATGCTTGAGGTGCGTCGCGAGGTTAAACGGCCGCTTGATGGTGCGTCTTGACATTTGCGTATCCGTAAGCGTAATGGTCGGAGGAGCGGGAGTCGCACTGGCAGGAGGCTGGGGCATTGGAGTTGTCGGGGTAACACGGGATGGGGTGTGTAGAGCGCGAGCGTTACGCTAGCGGGAGGTCGGAGCATCTGAGTCGTCGGGAGAGGATGTATAGGGCGCGAGCGTTGCACTCACCGTCCAAGGAGCGACGTTGGGGTGATTAACACGTAGTGCGTGAGCGTTGCGCTCAGTGAGAGGTTACTGGGGCATCCGAGTCGTCGGGACAGCCCGGGAGGTGCGTTGGGCGCGAGTGCGTGCGAGGAGAGACCCGAGATGGAAGGAGAGCTTGACGGAGTCGAGTTACTGGTCTCGAAGAACCAGGTCTTGTCGTCCCGAGTCAGAGACGAAACGGCTTACTTTGTCCGGCCCGCTTGCCGCTCTTGTCACATGACTGTTTTGCGAGTGCAACCCGAGCAATTCATATTTTGGACGTCCGAGTCACCGCGTCCTCCGCTCGTCCCTCTCCGCCATGCACCACCCTTTCCGCGCACGAGCACAAGCACGAGCACCAGCGCGAAATTCTCACGCACCGTGGTCAGGACCGACCGTCCTCCGCTCGCACCCGCTCGCTTTTCAATTGTCCGAGCCAGAAGGCAACGGGCTCGTCCCGAACGTCGTCGAACAAACCGTGCGTCGACCCCCACTTTCACGCTTATTAATTGTCGCTATATATATATATGCATTATTCGCACAGATCCGCGACGCCGACTCGACCCTCATCATCACCCAGCTGCTCCTCCTCGAAGCCGATCCCCACCGTCATATCAACTCCCCTCGCGGGAGCGTCGCTGCCGGCAGCTTGCCATCTACGACACAGTGAACGCGCCCTCGTCCATTGTCTCCCCGTTTCGACGACTAGCGAGGTAGGTTCGAGCCTGACGGTGCTGCCCGAGACGACGTCCCTGCTGATACGCACGTTCCTCCTTCAGCCTCGTGGCCAATGCCAAATTCGTCGTGCCCATTGTCTGGCACGTCATCAAGGCGGACTCGAGCACTGGCGCCGTCTTGTACGCCTACCCATTCCCTCGCGTGTTCTGAGTGGTATTGCTGATTTTGAATCTATGTGCGCTGCAGCTCCTTCCAGGTGGCGTTGCAGATCAGCGTGCTAAACAGCCGCTACCCAGGCGCCGGTCTCTCGTTCAAGCTCCAGAGACTACGTAACAAAGGCCTGTTCGACAACGTCGATGTTGAGAAGTAAGCCCTCTCACCGACTCGTTCCCTCGTGTGAATTCCAACGATCCGGACAATCTCGTCCCTTTGTTAGGTCTTCGAAGTCGTGAACATCGGCAACGACGAGAAGTGCATTATCAAGGTTTGAAACCCGTGAAGAAGAAGAAGATCAAGCGCGAGATTAAAATGTTGCAAAGCCTCGCTGGCGGGCCGAACATCGTTGCGCTCTTGGATGTCGTCCGAAACCCATTGTCGAAGATCCTTAACCTGATCACAGCACAACGTCGATTTCAAGGTGTTATACCCGCGCTTTTCCGACCTTGATGTTAGATTTTACATGCTGGAGCTGTTGAAGGTGCGTGACCGTACTGATGCTATCCTTTCTCCGCTCAAATGTCGTAGGCATTAAATCTCTGCCATTCCAAGGGGATTATGCACCGGGATGTGAAACCTCACAATGTCATGACGGATCATGAATGGCGCAAGGTGCGTAAATCCTGGCGCTGAATTCTACGGTGACATGTTTGAACCACACGTTTCCTCTAGCTGCGTCTGATCGACTGGGGTCTCGCTGAATTCTATCACCCCAAAATGCAATATGATGTCGCGGCACTTTAAAGGTCCCGAGCCTCTGGTCGACTTACAGGAGTACGATCACAGCCTGGACTTGTGGAGCTATGAGTGCATGTTTGCCTCGTTTTTGTGGCCCATACTGATGACTTATGCTCCGTACCTATAGATTTTCAGGAAGGAGCCTTTCTTCCACGGGCACGATAACTACGATCAACTTGTCAAAATAACAAAAGTTCTCGGCACAAATGAGCTCTACGCCTACCTCGCAAAGTACGATATCGAGCTGGACGCACAATATGATGAGATTCTGGGACGGTCGGTATCGCTGTGGCTTCTATACCGACGTGACCTTGTTGATTGGCACATCTCCAGCTATCAACAGAAGCCTTGGACAAGCTTCATCACTTCCGAAAATCAGCGGTACATCACAAACAAAGCCATCGATTTTCTGGACGAGCTACTCCGTTATGACCATCGAGAGCGGCTCACTGTATGAGAGGCACAGGCACACCCATACCTCGGTGAGCCTATACATCATTGGCTTCTACTCCAATCTCACAGCTTTTTGCAGACCTCGTTAGAAATTCTGCAGGCACAGACGTCGAGAGCGAGGGGCCGGGTGCATGACACGCTGTTTTTTGTGACTTACCGAGGGGGATCCGGGGCAGATCGTCACACCTGCGTCAGCATCCTCTCTCGCTCTGTGTGCGCACGTAGACGGTCGTTCCCTTGCTCGAGCTCGGAGCTACGTGACGACGCCTCTTGAGCCGCCTGTTGACAACCATCTATACGTACGTCTCTCCCCCTTCCCTTCATCGTCCTGGCCCTAACACGTATCATCCTTCCCGCGACAACATTCCCCATCCTCCCCTCTGCCAGCGCGAGGGTCCAGCGTTCATGAGCGGTAAGAATGAAGCCAGCCGGTGCTGAATGTGTTTCAATTGCTTCGATACCGTACTTCAGGGCGGTCTTCAGTCCCGGGTCCGTCCATTCATGTAGTTACTGGCCAGACTAGGTTTCCACAAATAACAAATGTTGAATTGCATATATGTATGGACACGAAGGTCGATAAAAGTACAGTTACAAACACAATACAAGTCCCATGCATCAAGCATGCTACCATAGAAATACGACTAAACGGGCGTGGAGATAGGAGGGCCAACGTCAGGCAACGACTGAAAGGGGATACAACTTCATGCTTTCGGAAGGATATTCGGAAGGATATGGATGGATGGATGGATGGATGGAAAATGCTACACGTCTGTGGATGAATGTGAGTGGATGAAATAAAGGACAAAGGGACAACACACCCCACTCAAGCGTTCGACCCAAACAAGTCATCTTCGGAGAAATCAAGGTTGAGCGGGGCCTCCTTGAAGCCGTCTGCGGGCTGAGCACTGTGATCGTCCTCGAAAGGGCGTTTGGTGGCGCCAAAGGAGGCCGCCGTCACCGCCTGGTCAACGTCGATGCCATAGGCGGGAAACATCTTCCTGTAAGCCTCGAGCTGCTGGACGAGGGAACGTTCCATGGCTGAAAGGTTGCCAGAGAGGTCAGGGGGCGGCGGCTGAACGGGCGAGTGCATCTGGCTCAGCAGGGCGATGACACGGTCAAGCAAGGCCTTCTGCAAGTGTAAGCGTACGCTTCTACAACGCGCACAGCACCTACTTGATCGATCGTTGGTGTAGAATGGCCCGACGGGTTGGAGGAGCGATGGGAGGTGGACAACGGGGGGAAACGAGACGGGAGGATGGGCGAGGACGAGGACGAAACGGTGGCCATTGTGAAGGGTGTGAATATGGAGATGCAGGTTCGAAAGAGGACTTCATCAATTCAAAGCCTGAAAGCCAAGACTATAAGCAAAGCTACTTGTTTATTAATGTTTGCTTCGTGGTGGAACTACCTCTTACTAGAAAAGCCGAAACAGGATCTTTCCTCCGGGCTCGCAGCTATGATCTTGATGCTCCGTCCGAAGATCCGGCTAGTTCGGATTGCAGTAGGCCATTGTTCTGCCATCTTGAACTTAATATACTTACAGCTGATACCTGGTACTCCATTCAGATCGATGGAACAATGTGGCAATAATAGGCTGCTGGCGCTGCTCTAGCTTCGGCGGCGATAACATCGACATGCTGGGGACGTTATATCGTAGCGGTGGGGCGCAACGACAGCCCAACTTGACCACTGTTAGTCCCAGCTAGGCCAATG
Source organism: Amylostereum areolatum (assembly GCA_012932865.1). Classification (NCBI taxonomy): domain Eukaryota; kingdom Fungi; phylum Basidiomycota; class Agaricomycetes; order Russulales; family Stereaceae; genus Amylostereum; species Amylostereum areolatum. The sequence continues at coordinate 141,945 of SAXG01000040.1, forward strand.
CTGGCATTCCTGTGTAGCACCGTCGTCATCGTTGGCCCACGTTGAACAGGTGCAGCACATCGGCTGGCTACATCAAGAAATGCAAGGGTAGCTTTAGCACACCTATAAGCCTTGGACAATACGTCGAAGGTATGCCTCACGCTGACCGACACGGTCCAGCTGACTCGCCCATTCTCCCACAGGCGACGTCGACACGTAACAAGGGCCCCCGTCTTCATGGCTGGACTCTAGTATTGGTGCGTAGCTTTTGCTGGATTTTTTATTTACATCTAGAAGGCTTATAAAACGTCGCCGTTCGACAGACAAAGCTGAGCATCCCATTCTCCCACTTTCACGCTCTGCTACCAGCGTCACCCACCTCCGCCCCTCCTATCCCCCCCATACTCGACGCTCCCCCACCCAGGCCCCTGTCGTCCCCCATACTCGCCGCTCCCCATCTATCTTGTTGCCTCCCTTACTCGCATGGCTGACACCGAATTCGCCCTGCACTGGCAGTACGCCCGACATGTCCACGATGCCTCCCTTGCATTGCAAGTTCAAGTTCAAGCCAATCCTGACCTGTCGTTCAACGCCTTCAATCAGCTCTCAGTTCTCATCCAAGGATTCTGCATGAGCTTGCCTATCCCTGCGGCCAACGTACCGCTTGCCAACGATATTCCTCGGGTGGTACCAATTTTAGTGCCAGGTGCCGACGTCCTGAACCCTAGTGAGTGCAGATAACACCATGGTTTGGCTGCGCGTGCTAACCGTATACTCATTATCAAGACCACGCCGTCATGGATCCTATCTTCGGCAATGACGACTTCTTCTCGTTCACCATCCAATGCTTTCTGGTCATTCTGTGCACCCACTACGACGGCCCTTTCATGGAGGGTGAGCATTGGGGGAGAAAGAGGGAGGGGTATAAGCATTGCCTCTCCACGATCGGTGTCGTGGAAGACATTGGCGGTCATGGTCGTATTAATGTGCATAGTAAGTCTCCGTCTTCTTTTCCTCCAACACAACATCACTTACACCCCAATCTCTCTAGTATACTTTCATAACCTATCAGCCGCCTGGAGGGACCGCATCGTCATCCTGGTAGGTCACCCGTCTTCGTTCATGATTGTTATGACGGCTGACCCTTTACCAGGCATGGGACCGAGCCCGATCCTTCATCAGCATTCCCCGTCGGGTCGTTGAAGACACCATCCTTCGCGCCCCCTTCCGACAGAACGCCCCTCCATACCTTACTACACTTGGCGTGGGGTACAACGTCGTCAACAGCCATGGCAACATCAACCTTCCTCGGCTTGTAGCCCTTCAGGGTGAAGATGGCGTACAGTTTTTGAGGGAGACTCGACGAGTAGGTGGCTTTTTTTCTAACCAGCCTGCACACTTTTTTAACATCTATACACATAGAACAACGGCACCATTGTCACCCGCTCGGCACTCTACGTCCCTCAAGTTGCTCGTGACATCTTCATCATGTATATGTCGGAGAGCCGTCGAATTGGACGGCGTCCTGGGCCATGGAAAGAGCTACTTTCAAAGCCCCAAACAAAGAAGCTTCCCTTCTATTCCGTGGTTGCGGCTGTGGTACGTGGTTTTTTGCGCCGCTTCTTGCTACTACTTACCGACACCCTCAGCACGCCTGGATATTTGAATACCTCGAGGAGAAGGCGCGCGGCCATCTCCTTCCCCACGTCATCATGGGACACCTGGACCACTACGTCGAATTGGTGAAGGAGATCGCCGACGGCATGACATGGGGGGAGTCGGTCGTCTTCCAGCACCGCGTGAACCTGTGGCTCAATGCACGGGTAGGTTGTATGCCTTCATTGCTTAGAATCTGATCTGACGATGAGCTGGATTTAGAGCGCGGATGAGCAACTCTTCTCTAACACCATCGTCGTCACCCCGGCTCTTGTGACTGCCACCATCGTCATCGGTCAGGCCCAAGGGTGGATCAACGCCGAGGGCGACGGCGGCCTGTAGGCGTCAGGCAGGCCGTCGGTGGCTGGGGTCATCGTTGCTGGGGTCAGGTTCGCATTAAAAGCCGTATATCTTGCCGTTCTGCTTCGCGTGTATGTTAGTAGCTGCATGTATGTACCATATCGTCTGAAATTTGTCGGTTCAGTTCATCGAAATGAGTTAGCGCGCCACGCTATTGCTTGTCGACTGCAGGCCCATCAGAGGCGCCCTGCGCCTTGAGCCTCCCCCAACCATCCTTCACCTTGCTCGGCCATCTTTGCATTACTCGGCCGTCTTTGGTTCAATTCTACTCAAGCCCACCTCCTCCACTCACCCTTTTGGACTATGTTCAGACAGGGCGGATCCAGGCAGGTCGATGACGTGGACCGCTACGGCAATTTTACCTGCCCCTCATGCAACAGCAGCTTTGAGAGGCAGAGTGGGCTTACAAGGCATGAACGCACATGCCGTTCAGCCCTTGGTAGACTCGAAGGGGCCCTTGAGTCAGCACGGGCAGCAAAACGCCGCAAGCTGCATGCTGCCCCCGCGCTGCACACGGCAGAGGAGGCCGGTTCATCATCAGCTGCAAGTACTGGAGGCGTTGATCAGGCGCAGGACGTGTCTGGAATGGACGTTCAGGCTCTAGATGCCGACGCTCCTCCGGAGATCTCGAAACAGGTGAGAGTTTGCTACGGGGGCGGGCTCAAGCTTGACGTTTAGCTATAACATCGCAGGCGTTGCCAGGCGTGGTGCCAAACCCCTCATCGGCCACATCGCAGGATCCGCAATGGATCACCAGACACGGACATCCAATCCACGAGCCGAAGAAATATGAAGACGTCTCTCCAGAGTCCATGGTGGCTGCCATCATCTCTGAGCGTCGGCCCACGTCCCCATCTACACCCATGGAACCGTCGTCAGCCCGATACAACACAATTCCCAATAAGTTCGGGCTCTTTAGACGGTACTTCTCAAACTGTCCCCCAAGCCATGATCCAGAGGAGAATATAGCTTTAGATGATTTGGTCGACGCACAGCCGGGCCATGATCGCATCCTCGATGCTGAGCTTGACCGACGCAGCCTCTCCCCTGATGATAGCACCCACAAGCCTTCCTCTGGGAACCCGTTCTATCCATACCCCAACGAAGCTGCCTTCAAACTTGGAGAATGGTACTGGAACGGCGGAGAAACAAAGTCAAAAGCAGCCTTTAAAGCGCTTCGAGAGATAATCGGAGACCCGTCATTCCGTCCCGAAGACGTATCCTCCATAGACTGGGATAGGGTCGATCGACTGCTTGCTATGGATGATGACGATGCGCCAGATACTATCCCGGAATGGCAAGATGGCCCTAGAGGAGGACTTCGACCAGGTTGGCGAATGCAGCCAATCTCAATTCTGGTGCCCTTCAACCGAGTAGCAGGTGTGGACGGCTCGGGACCTAAAGAATTCACAATTCCAGAGTTTTATCACCGTCCCTTGGTCTCAGTAATCCAGGAGAAGCTCACCAACCCCTCAGCACATCACAACTTTCACTATGAGCCCTACGAGCTCCTTTGGAAACGGAACGGCTCTACAGATCCAATTCGGGTCCAGGGTGAGCTTTACTCCTCTCCAGCATTTCTTGAAGCGCATCGTGTGCTTCAAGAGGCACCAAACGAACCGGAATGCAGCCTCCAGAAGGTCATCGTTGCCCTTATGCACGCATCCGATGCCACACATATCAGCCATTTTGGCGACGCCCAGCTCTGGCCGGGCTACCTTGTTTACGGAAACGAATCAAAGTATTTCCGTGGAAAGCTTTCAAACGGCCTGTGTGAGCATATCACATTCTTTCAGAAGGTACGGCGCCTGCTTCATGCTGTAAATTCGGCCTTATCTAGCCAACTCAGCTCCCAGATTCCTTCAAGGATTTTGTTCGTCATCATACCGGCGACAAGGACCCTCCCCCTCCCCTTATGACCCATTGTAACCGAGAGCTCATGCATGCACAGCTTCGAGTTCTTCTCGATGACGACTTTCTCAAGGCATACAAGCATGGCATCGTTATCGAATGCCCCGACGGCATCCTTCATCGTTTTTACCCCCGAATCTTCACCTACTCAGCAGACTATCCGGAGATGTAGCCTCCTTCTTTTCAGGCTGTGAGCGAACTTGAAACTAACGGCCCTTGCTTAGGATATTGCTTTCCAGCATTCGGAACCTTGGCGGTTGCCCCTGCCCTCACTGCCTTGTAACCCAAAAGGGTACAATCAAAATGGGAACGTCACAGGATATGGAAGACAGGTTCGACCTGGCTCGTGTGGATAGCAGCGCCCATCGACGGCGAATTGACCAAGCTCGGAAATTAATCTATGAAAAGAGCAAGGGCATCAACAGCAAACCAGTTGAGGATATCCTCAAAGCCGACTCTTACGTCCCAACCGTTGTATGTGCTTTACTTTTTCGGCCTGGACGTATGCCTCAAGCTAGCATGTGCTTTGCAGAATGCATTTTCGGACCGACTGGGAACCCACATTCCGGACTTCAACTATTTTTCAATCTTCGTTGTTGACCTCATGCACGAGTTCGAGCTTGGAGTGTGGAAGCACGTCTTCATGCATCTTTTACGACTGCTGCAACATTTCCATCCAAGTGCTCTTCATGAACTTGATCGAAGGTACCCCCTGAGCCGTCCCACCTATTTTTTCCAACGTTCAACTTCAAACCATCTCAGATATCGTCTTGTTCCCGTTTTTGGCACAGGGACCATTCGGCGCTTCTCTCGAAACTGCTCTGAGCTCAAGCGGATGGCGGCAAGGGATTATGAAGACATGCTTCAGGTATGTCTCCCTCAAAGAGAATGGGCGCCCATTAACTCCTACTATCCACTGGCACAGTGTGCAATGCCGGTCTTCAAGGGGCTTTTCCCCGATGAGCTCGACGACAAAGTCCAGGACGTTTTGTTCATATGTGCATATTGGCACGGGCTGGCCAAGCTCCGAATGCACACGGACGAAACGTTGTCCATATTCCGACGAGTAACCTCGGCCCTAGGAAACACGCTTCGAGCCTTCGTAGCAAATACCCAGAGGTATGAAACCAAGGAGCTGCAGCGAGAGGCGGAGCTTCAAGCTCGGAGGAAACGAAAGCAGCCAACTTCAGCCCGATCTTCCAAAACGGTAAAAGGCCGTTGATCTACCCTTCTGTGTTTGGCTAACACGCTCTTCAGCGAAAATCCAATGCCACAGGGCTAGACCTGGCACTGACCGAAGCTCCTGAGGGAGGTATAGCGGCTTCCACTGCTACAGCGGCCAACGCCGGCGATGCGTCCGTCGCGGTTTCTGTCACAGGACGACAGGTCAAGAAGCTTAACCTAGAAACTATCAAGTTCCACCGCCTTGGATACTACCCCTCTACGATCGAGAGAATTGGCACAACAGACTCATACTCTACTGAGCCCGTACGTGCGTTTATTGCAGCATCATTTTGCGACATACTTAGCTTACGTCTACAGTTCGAGTCGGAGCACAAGACGACCAAGTCGCGCTACCGACGGACCAGTCGGAAGCACGTCATCAAGCAGGTTACTCAAATCGAAAGGAGGCAGGTCAAGATACGACACATTCGAGATGCCGTGTCGGACCGTTGGGCTCTTGCTGAGGACGTTTCATTTTCGCCCGATTCTCAGTACAACATCGGAAAGACAGAAAAGAACACCATCCTCCTCCCTAAGTTCTTGCGCCGCCACGAGCACGACGCCGCAGTGGACGTGAGTCAGCCTTACCCTCTCGCCTAGCCTCGGGGATCTCACCGGTCCAACGTACCATACAGGGTTTCTTCAGCAAGCTTCGACGACACCTACTCCCTCGAATCCGCGCCCTCCATCATGCTGCTTCACCTTCGGATCCCCCCATCGCGTCCGGTAGCGCCGAGGAAGATGAGGAGGATCAAGTTATATTGAAAAATGACAAAATCTTCCTCCACCGCGTTATGCAGGTAAACTTTACTGCATACAATGTTCGAAGGCGTCGAGATGCTGTTGCTCCAGCATCTGACCGGCATAACGTTATGGTCCTCGCCGGCGAAGACAGCACCCACCCCGGATCCAGCACGCCTAGGTATGCATACGCTCGCGTCCTAGGTGCATACCATGCAAACATGATATACACGGGGCCCGGACGGACGGACTGGTCTCCGCGGCGACTTGATTTTCTATGGATCCGCTGGTACCGACAGACCTCGCCCGTAGGCGCTCCAAACCGACTGGACTCACTAGAGCTTCCGCCGATCTCAGAACAAGGATCGCTTGCCTTCCTCGACCCAAAGGACGTCCTGCGTGGGTCCCATATCATCCCAGAGTTCAGCCAAGAAAAGAAGTTTGAAACACCCAGCGACGGAGCCTCCTTCTTAGTGCGTGACGGCGACGATTGGAAGGGCTATTGTGTTGCCAAGTAAGTACACGACAGAAACGCCGTTCTGAAACAGCCGTGACATGCCTTGGTAGATTTTCAGATAGGGACCTTCTCATGCGACACCATTGGGGCATGGCGGTGGGCCATGCATACGCGCATCAAGACGCCCCCCCGAGCGACGGACCTCCAGCCGGTCTTGATAGGCCTGTCGAACAGAGCTCAGCAGCAATTTTGACCTCGCTTCCCTCTGAGGATGGAGTGGCCAGCGATGATGACGGTTATGCTTCATCTGATATGAGCGACGGAGATGATTCAGACTTTGACGACGAGGGTTGGGAGGCGGACGGCGGCACCTACGACTGATGTCATTAGACCGGCGGCACGTCCTCATACGCATATATACAGCCAGGAACCTAAGTTGAATATACGCCCACATACATAAGGTAAACGCTAAGCTGAATGACGGTTGTGTGTAAGGAGGGAGGGGGTAGAGGGGGTGAAACGATTACATCGCCGCCGTCGACTGTGCGCGAGCCTTCGCCCCGCATGGTCCCGCCTCGCCTCGCCGAACGTATCCCAGCCCTCTCTCAAGCCGCCTTCAGCCTAAAAGACGGCCCCCTCCTGCGGCGACCGAGCCTCGCTCTTGGCCGCGAAGTCGCGAATCTTTATGCCAGCAGCCTCCAGCTGGAGGCGAATCTCATCTGCAGAGGCCCAGGTGGGCTCCGGGGTGGGGCAGACCTCCGTGGGAACGGGCGACGGAGCCTGAGGAGGGAGGGCGACGTCCTCCTCGCGCGAAAGCAAGGCGCTGGACGACGGGTCGCCTAAAGGTCGGGTGAGTGTTCGCAGGGACCAAGGGTTTCCTGTAGACGTACTAAGGCCGGCGGCGGCATGACGCGCCTTCCTACGCATCGACGGGCAGCGCGAGGGCGCTGGGCATCGGTCTACGGGTCGGCTTCGAAGGCGGAGGGGGGAGGGCCGAGCCGGTGGTTTTACAGCGGGCGGCCATTTCGGAAAGGCCTTCTTTGCCCTCGCAGGTGCAGAGGAGGGCGAAGGGGCTGAGGCAAGGGCATGCCGCCTGCCCTTCTTCAGGTTGTGGACGTCAGGCATTCTTGCAACGATGGATCTGTGCGTTTGAAGGGTGGAGGGCTCAGACTGGGGCGTCCACGAAATGCCGTGCACCATGGCGCCAGAGGCTTTAAGTATGCCTCCAGAAAAACAGAACGGCGGCGTACCTCAGTAGCAAGATCAACAGACGCTAGGCGCCAGCTCCGGAGGTCGACCTCGCTCTGCCTCATGAAGGCCCATGAGTCGGTGCTAGACTACAGCTTCCCCATGGATCGACCGCCGTGTTGAGCGAGTGGCTTCCTGAAGGCTGACGGAGGCGTAGAGGAGGCGCTGGGGGACGGCTGAAGGGAGCTGAAGCGGACTCGCGACGGCGTCACGGCGGTTTGTAATCAAAGCCGTGGGAAGCCGAGTTCAACTTCAACCTCAGCCAGACCCGTCGCCGCAGGCTCCCCGCCCGCTTCACCGTATTCCCCGCCACGCTCCCTTCCGCCAGCCCGCACCGCTTGAAAAAGTACGTCCCGTTCAAAGCACCCGCGTCTCGCTGCCGTCTAGCGTGCGTTGAAGGGCTGCGCCTCGGAGCCTTGCGTCTGCAGACATCAATCCAGAGGTCACCGACGCACGGCTCCAACAAAGGCAACGCCCAACAACGCGACAGGCAGCAGCGAGGGCGACCTCATGCGCCCAGAAATATCTGCTTACCCTGCCATAGGCATCGACCTCCCGTGGGCATCAACCTCCGTTCGCCGTGGGCGACGCCGGTGAGCTCTGTCGATTGCACGTGATCGCGACGAGTGCGCTCGCCCCTAGCTGCTGCCCAGTACGCGTTGAAGGGCTGCGCCTTGGAGTCGCACGCCTGCAGACATCAATCCAGAGGTCACATGCGCGCGGCTCCAAAAAAAGGCGACAGGCCCAGCCACACGTCGGGCAGCAGCAGGGGCGGGCGGATGCGCCGACCGACCCCGACCCCGCACGCAGCGCTGACCGCTCCGCCAGGCGCATTCAGACCGTTCAACCGCCTGATAGACCCTCAACGCCCCCATACGGGCGACCCTTGCCTTCCGCCTGCGACTGCGACGCACACGCCGGCCGATTCACCCAACGCCTCCCGGAAGATCCACCACGCCTTCGCCCCGCACGGAAGCCATAGACGTTCCGAAATGGCGAACGTGCGTTGGTCCTAGCCCTCTGTGCCACGCGCGACCTGCTTGCTGACGACGCTGCGGACGTTAGGCCTGCAACGAACCGCCGCTCACAAAGCTTACCATCAAGATTCCGCCGTACAAAGGGCGGCTGAAGGGCGATCGGAGTGCCCCCCAAGGGCTGCAGACGGGCGTTCCGTCCCTGCTTAGCGACCGACCGCTTAGGAGGCTTATCATCAAGATACCCGCCTCCGTTCGGCGTGGATTCGAGAATTCGCTCAGCTTCCAAGACAAACAAGAGGAAGAACGCGAGAACCTCGCCGCGCCACCTTCCGGACCGTCGATGGAGGACCTTCATCTTCACTGGCGATCGCTTCCATCCCCGCTCACCCCTCTAGACCAGCCGGGCGAACCCGTCTTTGTCAAACCCGCCCAGCTTTCCAACGCGCTCAGAACGCACAAAAACAACCAGCGTACGAAGCGGAAGAAACGCGAACAATCCCGCCACAGGATCGTTGAATACAAAATGTACGCCGCAATCCCCCGGCGGTTTTCAAAGTTTCACGCCATCAAGCTTGCCTATAGCGTCTCTGAGCTTCCTCATGCCCAAGGGGGGTGGGTCGGCGTACGAGGCGCCTCCGACGCGGCCTTGGAGGAGGATCTGGAGAGTCTGAAGCGCGAGGGGTACCGGGTGCAGTGTTGGGACGGCGAGTAGGTCCTGCCTCTCCTGACAAATATGCGACGTCTGACTGTCTGTGGCCCCGTCAGCGAATGGGTTGGATTGACCGACGAGGACGAACGCTCGTTTGCTATGCTTCTAGGCTATCCTGGCGACAAGGCGAGCTGGGATGAGAATATGAAGGAGGTGGAGGGCGCGATGCGGGACGGTCTCCGCAAGATCGGATTTCATTCGAAAGAGCTTCTTCACCGCCGAGGCAGGTATGGCTCAGCTGAACGTAGGCGTGTCATACGGCGGTGGCCAAACGGTAGGACAGCCCGCCTTCTCCTGAGCCCTGCGCAAGCGAGCTCTGACCTTCCCTCCCCCAGCGACCGATGAACTTCCGTCCAAAATCCGACAGACGAGAAGGCATAACCGAAGGCATGGTGGAGCATCCTGCTGTTAAGAGGGTATCGGGCTGGATTAACTGTACGCGTTGCCCCCCCTCCCCTTCCCTGCCCTCCCTGACTGCCGTCTAGCCTCCTACGCGATGTTCGCGCCGTTGCTCTATAAGGAGAACAAAAGGGTCGTTCGCACAGTTGCTCGACAACGATCCAACGCTCAAGATGCCGTACGCCAACTGTGTGCTCTGTGCGACGACGTTCAACTTCCCCGGCCAAGTCATCACCAAGCGACATCGCGACATAGGCAACCTTCCCAACGGCTGGTGCTTCATCACCTCTCTGGGCAGCTATGACTACAAGCGCGGAGGTCACCTCATCCTCCATGACCTGAAACTTATAATCGAGTTCCCACCGAACTGCACCATCGCCATCCCCTCCAGCAGCATTGAGCACTCTAACATCCCGATAGCTAAACACGAATGGCGGGCCTCCATCACCCACTACACCTCGGGCTCTCTCTTTCGTTGGGCTGCGTACGGTTGCCGCACCGAAAAACAGTTCAAGAAAGAGGACCCCGAGGGCTTTCGGGAGATGCAGGCGTCGAAAGGCGAGCGTTGGGAGTCATCCGTGCGCCTCCTTTCCAAGATGAGCGAGCTCTGTGAAGACATACAGGCTGTGTTTGTACCCGATGCTAGTTAAACAGTTACATTTGCCCTAATCCATGTACCCAGCGTATGGCTGTCTATAATACTTTACCGATCCTTGTGCTACCAGCCGTTTACTCTGACGAGTGACCTTGTCGAGACTTCAAAAGTTCAACGTTTGGCAAATCTCGCCTTTGGCTGGTGACATCACATGCGTCATGGCAGACGTCATGCAACGTACCTCAAGGTCTGGCCTGGTCTGGCCCGGTCTCCATTCCCAAACAATCAGTCCGACACTGGAACAAATATGGACTTCAGATATAATCATTTTTTCTTGCTTTTTCCCCCCAATTTCCCCACCTATCCCACGATGTCTCGTGACTCTACTCCTGCCGGCACGAACGCTGCCGCGGCGCATGCCTCTACTTCTGTCAGCACGAACGCCGCCGCGGCGCAAGCCCCAAGTCAGGAGCAACCGTCACGAAAACGAAAGGCAGGCCCCTCCGTGTGCTCTGGAAGACGTTAGACCCCGGAGAAAAACCGTATGCCTGTTGCTCCTTCCCGAACCCATTTGATTGCTAGCTGAGCCTCTACGTAGCTGCTCCAGCCATCCGTATTCATGGGCCGGGAGGCACTTTGGTCGGACCATATACGCCCTATGCAACGTCCGCACCCTATTGACCAATGGCATCTTGCGCTCCGGAGAACGCCACGATGAGCCGTTAGAGAACTTCACTGCAATGTACGCCGTCTATAGCGCCCGATGGTCTATCCTTCCAACATCCCCCACGCGACAGAGAGCGGTGTGAATTCAATGTTTACCAAAAGCTACTCGCGCTCATACCGGACCTTGAGGAGGTCATCCTCGCTTCGAGTGAAGACTTGCAACTCGCTGCAGACTTGGTACGTGCCGCCCCCTACCCATCCGTACACGCATCTGAACACCTAAATCTCTCCCCAGATCTCCAAGGGGGCGGCCACTGCCCGAGCAGACGATACGAACGGTCTGAAAGGCCGCATCGTCGACTGGATCACGCCTGAAAACCACCACCTGGAGCCTCCAATCCCCCGAACTGTCAAACACGTCCGCAGCTTCAAGCACCCGACCACAGGATGCCTTCTTTGTCCAGCTGGAAAAGACTGGAATGACTGCTGAGTACGTGGGCTCTACGATTGACTTCAAGCCCTCGCTGACCGCGCCTCGTGACGCCCTCGCTGTAGGGTTAAACGGAAGCTAAAGAACGGCACGATGGTTGTCACAGGAGACGACTGGCCGATTTGCCTCTATCGGAACCTCGAATACGACGAGAACGATCCGTGGAAAGGCCTGTTGAAGCACGATCTACTGGTCAAGGTATGCCGGCTATGCGATACGCGTTCACGTGCTCATTGGACGGCAGGCATATCGATACATATTTACCTCTCCGAGCTCCGTCGAAAAGGACAAAGACATCAAGTCCATCAAGTCTGGGAACGCCAAACGACACAGCATGCAAGAGGTCACCCCGGCGTCCATCGCATACGTTGCTACGCAGGTATGAGTGCGGCCCACGAGGCCACTCGTCCTATTGCTCACAGGCCGCGTAGGTTCGATTCGCCCTTTCAAGCGCCGGGACCTTCTCTCGCTCAGACACAGACACAGACTCAGAGCGGTTCTACTTTACTTTGTTGGACATCTTAGAAGACCCCGAAGAGCAGGCGGAGGTCCGCGCCCTACTCAGATGGTGGAACTAGTGAGTCCGCCTGCCCTTCCAAGTTCCAACGCTAGAGCCAGTCCCTAACTCTTCCACAGCAAAATATTTCCCCAGTACTTCCGAGCGCGGCGTCGAACAGCGCGCGACAGCGTTGCTGCCAAGATTCGCAAACGCAGGGAGCTTGCCAATAACGATGATATGCTGGGACCAAGCGTACACAACGAACCCCCGCCCGTCTCGGATTTCGACGATTCAGACGCCGAGCAGTAGGGTGTTCATTTCTTTTAGCCTTCCGGCACGCAGCCTCGTCTCGCATACCTACCCTTACCCCCGCTTCGAATGTATCATACCTTCGTTCGTAATCATAATTGTCCTTTTCGACGCCGTTTACAGCATCCGAAAGAAGCCGTTCAGGCATTCGTGACCCTCGTACTAGATCCAGAATACGCAGTATCCCCCATAGAAACATCTGAACAATACGGGCATCGGTTGAAGTATTCTTATGATTCCGGCGCGGATGGAAGCCCGACGAAAGCCTTCGCATGGTCCTACAATAGACTAAGCTACTTGAACCGTTTTGAATAGCTCAGAGCATTTGTGCATGTGCAACATGTGTAGAGGCCTTTGCATCATGCTATCGTCGCTGTGAGCCTTCGGACAATCCCAACATGAATCGTAGCATTTCCATCCTTCCACCATGGGCCGTAGAGTTGTAGAGCTCAAGAATGTGCAGACGCCTTCGTACGGTTGCAATATAACTAGAAGGTTTCACATCGTTCCAGCAAACATGAAGGCACCCGCACGTATGTACCATAGTCCTATGCATTCGTGCCATGCTCAAAGGTATCAACCCACCCTAGCTGTTCCGAATTAAGGAGAGGCTTCCAAGTATGCCGAAGGGCTCGGAGACTTCACACAAAGCTAGCATAGCCTGAAGGATTCCACCAATGGCAACATAGATGGAGCCCTTTGGAGAACGCTAGCACAGCCATCAGAGTCGGGACAGCGTGCCAGAATAGCTGGAAGGGCGGTGAGCGGCCACAATAGTTGCAATAATGCCGGTCGCTGCGCAATATGCGGGCGCTAAGCCATCTCTGCCATCCCAGCTCAAAGACTCATCCTTCGTTGGGCACAATTCCTGAGTATTATAAAAGTGGGCTGAGGGTTATAAAGCTATATCGTTTTGGGTGGGGGAATTGTATGTATTGTAGACATTCTTGGTTTTATAAGCCTTTATAATGCCTTACCCTTTCACGGCCGTTTTCGTGACACTCGGCTGGCCCGGACGGACTGGTTGCGTTGCCTAATTGAGTGTCCCCCCGTCCCCGAGCCCGGTTGCAGCCCCGGGACAATTCGCACGGTCATGTGACCACAGTTGCCAGTTGTCTAACTACATAGCGGCAGTGTTGTCATTGACGCTTGACGGCCGTCAATAGCGTCAACGGTCAAGTCAATCAACTGTTGTTAGAGGGGGTTTGTCAACCGGTTGACGACGTCAAGTACCACGTGACTTTCCCACCATGTCTCTCAAGTGCCGTCGTCCACGTCCAGCTCAGCATCTATACACCATCCTAAATTAGTTTTATTTGACTCTGGTATCAACCAGATACCGCAATTTTGTGCATGCGGTCTCGATGGTGCTAGGAGCAAACAAATGTTTGCCTCATGCTCTTCGCGGTATCGCACAAATTTGGCTTATTGCGAGCGCAGCGAGCAATCATTGGTTTCGTGAGGCTGGGAGAGTCCTGGAACAAATAGATGTAAACTGTTAATTCAACGACGCGACGCGAAATCCGCGACGATTTTTGCATGAATTGCTCTCCACCGCAAATACGGCTACACGTGTCGACATAGTTTTTACACCAGACAATTCTTTACATCCCAACGATCACGATGATGTAACTTTCGTATAGGTTTGAGACGATGAAGTACATCAAAAGTGACGAGGAAAAAGGCAGAGCGCGCAAACGGAACGCGCACGACCACAACCGAACACCGGGCCACCTCCTCCCAGCAGCTGAACTGTGGACTGGGATCAAAGGAATTCGCAACGGGCCTAACCTTCGTAGCCTGATCACGAGTCAGAGATCTCCAGTCTATTGTACTGACCGAGAAAGTCGACTCCCACCGTGTTCAAAAGTTCTCTGGCAATAATTTTGATTATAGATTGGCGGACAAAGTGCGTAGATATCCTGTAGTACTACTCGACATGTAGCCTTCTCTCTGTACTTCCGATGAACCCGACAGCTACGAATCTCAGAGGGAACGCTGCACGAGCACCTACTGCGTTACGCAGCATCGATATTGTAAAATGTATACCTAGTATGGCAATATCCGGTTCCCACCCCTCGCCTTTGACCGCGTCAAGTCAACCGTTGATGACGTCAGCCGTTGACTTGACGGCTTGATTGACCCGCCTGGACCCCGTCAATGACAACACTGCATAGCGGTACAGTATTGCGAAACGTTGCAGGTATGTTCGACGTCGTGCTATGCGTCCTTTTCTCATGTATCTGCGTTGGATCCTTGCGTTTACTTTCATAGTCATCTCCCCTTTGAACCGACCAACCGTACCCGAGGTTTCATGGATATACCCTCAAACCCACCGCGTCGACACATCATCGCCAGCACCCCTCTTTCAACGACTGGCCAAGCAGGCGTCCGATACCATGACATATCCTCCAGTAACTTCAGTTGGCCCTGCTTCCGCATCTCGCTTTTACAATGATATATGTGAGTACGCGCTTTTGCACCCGAGACACGTCGTTGACCCAGACGAAGGGTCCCCCGAAATGATGGCGACGCACATTGTTATATCATCGTTTCGTACCAGCCTGCGGTCTGCAAACGATGTAGAGTGCCCCGCCATAGTTGTTTCGGGACTTAACAACGTTCGTCCCCTCTTGCCGTATCTCTGAATGTACACTTACCGTGGAGTATTCATAGGCACACCCGTCATCTTCGCACACACAAGAACAACGCAGTTCTGCCACACCTTGCATGTACCTTTAGAGCATCCACCTCCAGGTTCGTCTGTATCTTTTGTTCTGTGATGCATCGCAAGCTGACGGTCCCGTCGCCCTACGGATTCGAACAACCGATCATTGCTATATTGTGGAGGCAATTTAGAAGAATCCAAGGCTTTCCCATGGACGTTCACCACGGTCCTCGCGAAAAGAGGTTCAAAAGCACCACCCCCGAGTCTGCTATCCTCCACTCGCCTACGCCACCACGCCAGCCTCAGTGCTCTTCTCCTCAAAGATGGCTACCCTCACCGGTCTCGCAATCGTCGGGTTTGCGCCCGCAACTGGCGTCGCTCGGCGTGAAGTTTCAACCTACACTCCTTCCCAAATCCCCAAACTTGACGGTCATTCTCACCAACGTTGTTGGCGTCACTCGACATGACGTCCCTTTCAGCAAGTCTCGTTTGTTTTACATCCCATTTATTTTCTGATGCTTTTAAGTAGTACGTGCTATCACCATCAAGAAGTCGACATCCGATGTTTGAGTCCGCGGTAGACGTGGATTTGGTACTTCCTACTGGCGCACCTTGGTCCGGAACCGTTTCAGTCCTCCTTGCGGGCGTCCAAAAGCAGGCTCTCGTGCAGCTCGTTCTCCTTCCCTTCGGAGCTCTCTTCCTTAACCATGGTGCTGACATCGATCGCGAGTGACACTGATGCTGCCTTTGCTCCTTGCTCCCCTAGAACATGTCCTGTACCCTCTAGTCTCGACCGACCTTTCAGTACCTTGGCGGCTGAGGGGATCACAGTGTACCTATAACTTTAATGCACTCCCAGTTACCGCGGCGTGTATCGTCTTACTTTCGCTCTCGGTAGAGTTTCCGATTTGTGATTCATTTTGATTTTCGTCATGTATGCGTGTGTACCCATAATTTATCCAGCGAGTGGAAGCAATGTCATATCGATTGAATCGACGTACGCGCAGCATCGACGTCTGCTTGGGGGGTCATATGTACTGTATATTATACATGATAGTCTCCGAGTCCGTGGCTGTTTTGTGCGTAAGGGTCATACCGCCTGCTGACGTTGTTGAAGAATCAGTGCGATTCGGGCTGATATACCGAACGAGGGTATACCAAGTTTATGTCGTCAACAATTGTGAGGTGCGACCCGCTGGTGCTGGTGCGGCTCGTAAGAGTCGTATCGTTGAAGAGCGTCGATGGACCAGCGCCGAGGGCTGCGAGATCGTGAGCATTCTCGTCCGGATATAAACTGGTCCCGTCTTCGACTGCAGGCGTGAACGATGCGCGACGGATAAAGCGTTCTGGGACGGAGTTGGGCGCGAAGGTGAGCTGCGCGACGTGACGACTCTGCACCTGCATCTCGTACTCCGACGTGAAGCCTGTCCCTTTACAAGAAACGCCTCTGAGACTGAGGATAAGTCGGGAGGTCTATGCTATGTCAGCCGTCCATAGTCAACGACAAGGTGCAGCTGCAAGACTTACAGCGACGGAAATTGTTGCGACGGTCCAGCTACGAACGGGAAGGATCAATAAACAGCAATTGATGATATGAAGGGGAGTGCCACTAACGCTAGTCCCACACCGGCGAGGGGGGAGTCGGGCACGATATAAGACGGGATAAGGTTGGATAGGTTTGCACCTAAGCCGCACCGTGCGTGAGAGGCAAGTACGAGGATAGATACCAACTTGAAGGTTCCTTACAACAAATTCTGACCCAATTTCGACCACGCGTGAGTCACGACGTACGGAAAACTGGAAGCGCAGTGTATTTTGATTACTCACGCTAAGGTGAATATAACGCCACCTCGGACGAACGTGCGTTGAATGCCCATTGGTGTATTCTTCGCTCGATAGTCTTCGTAGATACGGTAAGCGATCAACGCAAGACAGCATCCTGGAGAGATCATCAGTAAGGGTGGGTGCGATGGAGTGTTCAACCGCCGCTACGCGCCATGATATCCAAAGTTGACGAGCCTAAGTAGGTGTAAGCGCTTTCACGGGGACCTTTGTATATGGTTGCTCACCATGCATTGTCTCCTCGGCTGATGGAATTATTTGGTGAAGCGGGGGACGAACATCCGTGAATGGGGATCTCTGGAGGATAGGGCACGCTCTGGCCGTTTGTAACGGCGGCCAGAATAGCGAACGTAACCTCGCACTGGTGAAGGTGACACGGATTAGTGCTCGTGTAGCTGCGTAACGTCGCTGGCATATCTTACTATCGTTTCAGCTGGCAGAAGATGTGTGAGTGCAATGTTGTAAACGGTAGAGCCTGTACTTAAACAAGACACTTACTGGTGTATAGAACCAACAAGGTCCAGCGCACTGATGTTAAATTCTATCAGCCAAGGCCACACTGCCAAAAACGGAAAATGTACCAATCTTCCTACCGCCGTAGAACGCGTCGATACGGACTGCAAGGAGCATATTGACAAGGATGGAGAGTATGACAACACCGCTAAAGGGGAGTAAGCTCGTCGTGGTCGAAAGCGAACCAATACCCCAACGCACGCTACTTGGAACCATTCGACGCCGGAACAGCTACATGTAACCGATTATCAGCACATCACGTCGTAAAACCCGTACAAAGATACTGACAAAGTTATACTGTGCCGTGTCGTGCTAACGTCTAGCAGTGCATTGTTTGAGATCGCTTTGTATACAAACTGAATCTCGGACCCACCGAAAGTGACGTATCTGAAAGCATGTCAGGCGGCCCCTTTCTTTCAACTGGAGGACCTCACGTACATGAGATACATGAGACCAAAGTAGCGACACACGAAGAACGTCAGCGCGGGAGGTGTGAATAACCGGCCCCTAGTGCGAGTTAGGAACAGCATGTGCGTGGATGAATAACGGCGCGCTCTCACTTCCACATCATGTGCACCTAAACAGCGCTGATTAGTGGGCTTTCTAGCGGCGGATATTGGGGGCGTACTTCTTGGTCCATGGTGACGAGAATGTCGTATAAGACCCAAGTGACTGCTGCAACTGAACACGCCGTCAATATGCAGTCGTAGATGGTAGGATATACGAGATCGAACCCACCATAATTCCACTCTACGATCATAGAATCGCGCACGGCGTGCTGGAGAAGAACGAGCTGCTTCTCGAATGTAGCCATGGGTGAAAGACGTAGGTGTGCTGGGCTTTCGCAATCCAGAGTGACTCAAGGGCGCTTCATAGATGTCGACCTGTGATTGCAAGTAGTACTCTTATGGGGACGTTCGCCGAGGCTGCGTTCGATTCATCAGTTTGAGAAAGACCCAAAGGAAAGACGGGAGATGGCTTCAGCGATTCAGAGGCTGAGTTGGGCACTGCCGCCTTGGGCCTTGAACCGCATCTCGTATTCAAAGATTTCCAGTGGCTTAGTCAAGGGGGCTATAACTGAGATGGCCTGATGGTCAGAAGACAAGAATGTATTGTCATAAACCTGACCATACAAGGAGATCGAACCGGTAAGCTCCCGCAGGCACATCGTGTGAGAGACTCGAGGGGAAAGGGGGAGTCCTAAAGTCTACATCGCGCACTATGTTGATCATTTGATAGTTCGCTACACGTACGGAACATCGAAGCACAGGGCGCCTTGAATCGTCGAGATCAGACCACAGTTGTGCTAAAGGACAGGAATACATACTCATGAGCCCGTTTCGTCGATCCACCTGTTTGTGTGGACACTTCCAAGCGTCAATTGTCAGCGTATATCACGAACGCCTTCTTGGTTCGCAATCAGCTTCTTGTTTTGTACTACGAAACGCATCGATCGCGCCAAGATAACAGCCACGAGATCGGGTGATGACGCCAAACGCGCACACGAGGAAGAGGACCGTTGTTGGAAAGCGAGTCGGGCACGTTTATTTCACAAAGCCCACCTGTCGGGCTCGTCAGGCAAGAGAAAGAAATGCGAAGCAACAGGACATACCGACCGTATCAAACCCTTGCAGCTTGGCCCAAGCGAAAGATATTTCGAACATTGGGACTGTTCACATTCCCTCCCTGCTTCCCTCACTTTTGCTTCCACCGCCCCACCGAATGATCATCCCAATCTTCTCCAAGGCCACCACGAGTCACAGCCAGATGGTCCTCCTCGTCCGCCATTGAAACACTCGAACTCGGCACCATCGACGATGTGATCATCCTGACACGATGGCTATGGCGGTACATCGGGTGGTGCATATTGAGGCCTGGGGATACGATACCTCCGGTGTGAGAAGTCTCGCAGTACGGGAGCTACAGAGAGTTCAACCTACAAGCATCCACTTTTCAATAAAGATAAAGGCGGAAGGGTGTGCAGGAGAAAAGACGCACCAGATGGGAACCAGGGTCCGGAACCACACCGTCCTTACAACTCATCCCTTCCTCGTGACGGCGCACTAACAATGCCACCCGTAACGCTCGCGAACCAGGCGCGTTGATCACAAGGGGAGGCCCAGTCCGGCGTATGTCCTAAGGATGAAGTCAGAACCGACCTCGAGACCGACCCAGACACGGCAGTCGACCGCCATGCGAAGCTCAAACTCACCACCGAAAAATGTCTGGAAGTGCATGCCTTTGACATGGGAGGTCGGATCGTCACGAAGGGAGAGTCCAGTGGCGTGTATGACCGATTTCCCGTCCACGTATACTTCAACTTCGCCTGCGCACATCGTCAGTTTCGTGTCGTTAACCGACAAACGTAAATGCACACCGTCCTCGACTCCTATGGCGTTCAGTTTGACCCGCATGCCAACCGCGACCCATTTTCCCGCCTCGAACTTCCATGCACCGCGACCGACCGAGATACCGTAGTCGCTGTTCTGGTGCGAGTTCGGGACGGCGAGGAGGCGGGCGGCGTTCGTATCCGTGAGCGGGATGTACGCGTATAGCTCCCCGAGACCGTTCGCTCTGCCATGCAGGTGAGACGAGGAATGAAAAGCATAAGAGGGAAGCACACACCTCCACATGAGCCGGAGATTGAAACACTTGCATCGTTCGTCTTGACGTCCTCCCGTGCACCTGTACGCCAGATCGCCAGTCCCGCCGACTTGCGCGCCCCTCAGCATCGATGTTCGCCCAAAGGTAAAACGAGGGATATAACGCACATATCCCCGGAAGCTTTCCGCCCTTCACCCACTGAAACCCCGGCTCGAACAGCACCTCGTACCCCATGAACACTTCGCGCGTTCCCGTCCGCTGCAGCGCATGCTTGAATCCCTCCGCGCCCGCGAGATAGAACCCAAATCCACCCTTGATCCTCCCGCTCGGATTGATGCTCCCTGAGGGGTATTTCGCCTCCCACGCCTGCGTTCCATCCCGGTGGGTGGGTGCGGTGACGATGTTGTGTGTCAGGACGGATGGGTTGGAGATCTTGTGAACGCCAAGGGCCACGTCGGTGAGAGGAACAAGATCTATGTTGTGGGTTTCCGTGTGGACCGCATTGGAAGTTGTGAAGGCGTCGGTGAGGCGGAGCGCAGGAAATGGCGGGGACATCGTAGACGGTGAGGACAACGTCCGGCGCTCCTTCCGGAGATCCGAGACGCTGTATGGCACGTGACACGCGGTGGACAATTTCTTGTTTGCAAGGCCGAACCTCAATACAGAGATGTGGACCGACGCATGTTCGCCGGTACGTTGACGGGAGCATGCGTGATTATATATTATAACCTAGATACCACCCCGTCTCTGGAGAAGCCTAAAGACAGCTCTGATAGTCTATTCGGAGTATCAAAAGTACATCCTCTGCCAGCAAACGATTGCAACTTCATCCAACTTCAATGAACATATATCAGTACAAACTCTGAAGTCCAGGCCGTGGCTTGCGCCGCTCACCTCCTCAGCATTGCCCACGTAAACGACATCCCCAGGTCATATCACGCCGATGTCGCGCATCGGTGGATCTTCGGTGCACGGAGTAACGCTGGCAATCCTCAACCAAGAACGAGCGCGCAGTGGGAGAGCGGCTGAGAGCGGCGTAATCTCGGCGTCCAGCGCGCGAGCCCGTTCTCGATGTTGACGTCGAATTCGCATGCCCGCGTCGTCCCCACCATCCCCCTTACCTTCCCTACGCCCACGTCCACCCATTTTTACCCCGAAAAAAGGGACCCGTCGACAAGGTCGCATGGAATGGAACGGTGCTGGACAGTGTCGGACAATATTCGGCGCGCGCGCGCGGGGTTGGGCTTGGAGGGCGGAGGGCGGTCGTGGTTCGTGCATTCGGGGGGTATGGCGTATCGTACACGTATCCGAAGGCAAGATGGGTGGCCTCAGGACAGGAATAAAAGGCGGGGGGCCGGGCAGAGAGAGGAGGACAAGTTGGCGGGTTATCGGCGTCCGACGACACGGCAGCACGGTCCCTATTCTCCGTCGTGCATCCTATCGCCTGCGCTTGTATCGCTCCTTCCACCATGGTCTATCTAATTCTCGCAGGATCTTACACGTCCAAGGTCTCCACACTCGCCTTCGACCCCGCCGTGCCGTCCTTGCGCGTAATCGCGTCGCTGGAAGTCGGACATCACCCCTCCTGGCTGACGGCGCACCCGGACGATCCATCGTTGATCTTCACCGGTCTGGAGCAGACAGATGGGCGCATCATCGCGCTGAGGGCGGATGAGGAGGGCGGCTTGAAGGCGGTCGGCGATATAAGTAGCGGCGGGCGCGACCCTGCAAGCTTGGTCGCGCTGAAGGAGGAACTGGTCGTCGGGAACGTGAGTGCTTGTGTTTCGTCCTGTCGTATCGTCCGCTGACTTCGCACTCTATCAGTATTCCTCCGGCAACATTTTCGTGACCCCTATATCCACCACCGAACCCCATCTTCCTTCCAAACCCAGCCAAACCCACGCGATTAGTGGGACGGGCCCGAACGCGGGGCGGCAGGAAGCGTCGCACCCGCACCAGGTCGTCTACATTCCCGAACACGACGAGCTGCTCGTCCCCGATCTCGGATCCGATAGGACGTGGAGATTCATGAGGGAGGACGGGCAGTGGTCGCTGGCAGGATATGTTGAGTATGAGCCGGGGAGTGGACCGCGCCATGCTGTTTTCTTGGGTGCGTCGTCCCGGTGGTCGTTGGGGGTATCCCATGTCTGACCACGACTGGATCACAGACGGGATTCTGTACACGCTTTGCGAGCTGACGAGCTCAGTTGCAACGCACAAGCTGCCCGCGCTTCCATCCCCACCCACCCTCCTCAGCACGACTTCGTCAATGCAAAACCCTCCCTCTCCCCTCGGCGACATGCTCGCGGCCGAAATCATCCTCTCACCCCCGATCCTCAATGTCCCCCGACACCTGTACGTCTCCAACCGCAACGCGCCATCTCCGCAGGGCGACCCGCTCGCCATTTTTTCTCTCGCGAACCCTGACCGGCCGACGCTGGTGAGGGAGGTGCGCACGGGGCTGAAGCATGTGCGCGGGGTTGTCCTTCGTCCGCGAGACGGTGGAGAGAAGAGCTGGGTTGCTGCGGGGGGCGCTTTAGGAGGCGGGGTGAAGGTGTATGAAGTTGGAGACGGGGGTGATACGCTAACGGAAGTGGCGCAGTGCCCGCTCGACGCCCCGACGGATTTCTTGTGGTTGTGACGAGACGGGTTCGGGCTGGACCATGGGGATGTCGGGAACCTTTCATATCATCTGTCGAATAGAGATGGTTTCCCGGCAGGGTATTATATAAGTAAGAGCACTTGTTTGCGGTGATCGGACGTGTCGGCTTTGACCTGCGTGGTGTCTCGTCGTGGATTTCGGCCGAAGGAAACCCCGCGGGGTTGCGCGCTTGATGCAGACCGCCAGCGGGGACGACGAGCATGTTGCTCACCGGCCGAAGAGTCGAGGTCATGGCAAGGATACAAAAGGCGGAACGATGCTTGCCTCTCCCCATCGCCGCTCGGTACTTTCCTGACCCTTTTCACGGGACTACACACGACTTGGTACGACAAAAACACACACCGCTATGCTCTCCAGAACTGCAAAATGGGCAGTCGCGCCGTCACCATCACAAACACGGACATTGTACGTTGCTCTGGAACTACGCTGCCTCCCAAAAGTTGAACGATATCTAGAGCAACTATCTTGCAAAATCCGCAGAATAACCTCCCTCTCGCCGGTGTTCGCGTCCTTGAAATCGGACAGCTCATCGCGGGCCCGTTTGCGGGGCAGTTGCTCGGGTGCGTGGTTCCAATCCTTTCTCTGACGTTTCTGACCGCGTTCGATAGACATTTTGGCGCAGAGGTCATCAAGGTTGAACCCCCGAACACCGGCGACCCTATCCGCCACTGGCGCGAGCTCGACGTCGACGGCACGAGCCCGTGGTGGCGCAGTCTCGCGCGCAACAAGAAGAGCGTCACGATCGACCTCCGCGCGGACGAGGGACGCGAGTACGTCTCAACCGTCGCCGCATACATGCCCGCCCGCTCACGTACCCACAGGCTCGCGAGGAAGCTCGCGGTGAAGAGCGATGTCGTGATCGAGAACTTCAAGCCCGGCAGTGCGTCCCCTCCCGCTCTTTTCGCCGTGCCCACTCACTCGATTTCCAGCCCTCGAGAAATGGAAGATGGGCCCCGCCCACCTCCACCCGCTCAACCCTTCCCTCATCTTCACCCGCGTCTCGGGCTACGGCCAGACCGGTCCCTGGTCTTCGCGCCCCGGCTACGCCTCCGTGTGCGAGGCCGAATCCGGTTTTCGCTACATTAACGGCTTCCCCGACCCCGACACGGGCGCGCTCGCGGGGCCCCCGGTGCGTCCGAACATCAGCCTCGGAGACTCCGTCGCGGGGCTCCACGCCGCTTTTGGGACGGTGAGTGCCACGCTCTGGCGAAGGGCGGCGGGCGACTCATCGCCGTGTGCACACGCAGGTTCTCGCGCTGCTTTCGCGAAGACAGAAGGAGGCCCAGGGCATCGCGGGCGGGACGACCGTCGACGTGAGCATCATGGAGAGGTAGGCCGCCGTCCGTCTCTTCGCCCGCCCGACTGACGCCGTTTGGACAGCATGCTGAACCTGATGGAGGGCATCGTCCCCGAGTACGATCGCAAGGGCGTCGTGCGCGGGCCCTCTGGCTCCTCGGTGACCGGGATCGTGCCGACAAACGCGTACCCGTGCCAGCCCGCGCCCGGCTCGACCGCGCCCACGTACATCATCATCGGCGCGAACGCGGACTCGATGTACGAGCGCCTGATGCGTACCATTGGCCGTGAGGACCTCACGGGGGACGCGTACCAGCACAATTACCACCGCGTCGCGCACCAGGCGGAGATCGAGACCGCCATCTCGGCGTGGACGCGCGCGCGCACCGCGGAGGAGGTGCTCCGGGTCATGCAGGAGATCGGCGTGCCCGGGGGGCGGGTGGTGAGCGTGAAGGAGGTGATGGAGAACGAGCAGGTGCGCGCGCGGGGGGCGGTGGAGGACGTCCGCGTCGGTGGGGAGGGCGAGGAGGGCTGGACGGTGAAAATGCCGCGGCTCGCGCCGGTGCTGGAGGGGATGGAGACGCGCACGCGGTGGGCAGGGCCGGAGCTCGGGGCGCACAACGAGGAGGTGCTGTGCGGCACGCTGGGGATGTCCCGCGCAGAGGTCGACGCGCTGGTGGACCGCGGGGTCGTTGGGGCCTGGGCGAGCAAGGCGGCGGGGCGGGCGACGGAGAGGGAGGTGCACGATAGCAAGTGAGCGTTGCGGTGGGACCTTGTGGTCGTTGTCCGGTGTATTTTCAGGTGTATGATTAGACGTTATAGATATTGCTCTCGCTTACAAGCGACATCCCCGTGGACCTTTCTCGCTTCTTCTACCCAAGGGCATATGGTGTAGTTGGTTTATCACGCTCGCTTAGCATGCGAGAGGTGTCCGGTTCAATTCCGGATATGTCCATCTGGTGCATCGTTTAGATCTTTTTTCTTTCTTTGCAGGTTTCATTTGGCCTTCATTATGTAATAATTGACAAATGACAAATTGACAATGACTAGTAAGTGTAACTACCAAGTTCCAACTGGACAGGGGTAGTCTCTCGTAGCCAGACTTCAAACAGAAGATAGGACAAGTACAACAAATCATGACATTGATGCAGCCTCGACACTTGCAGGCTGACTTGCATTTGCAGGTGTAGACTGATTAGGAATAGGAGGTAATCATATGGACCACAGAACTTGTACAAACCACCAAGGACGGAACTGTACCGCATCTTCACAAGCAGAACTACATATATTCGAGCACTCCGTCGGAGTGCTCAAATGTTTGGGACATACAAATACACTGGAACGAGTACCTATCCTCAAGGGGGAGTAAGGGAGTCAAAATGTGCAGACGCAGGTAGTGAGAGAGAGCACGAGAGCATTGGCGCGTTGATATTCGTGATGGTTTTCCCTTTCTCTTGATATTCATGACTTGGCCTATCAAACCTGAGTACGACGACGTTGCATGCATACTCCCTCACCAGTGCCACGGCAACCTCGTCCCCACCCAAGGCGCAAACTCTGGATCGACTTCGGTCGCCTCCAGGCCATCTGCTAAACAATACGTCCTCCTTCTTGTACTCCACTCTTCTGCACCGATGCCTGTGGCGGCGTGAAGGATGGAGAACGGCGAGCTCCCGAGAACAAGGAGATCGAGTTTGGGGAGGTGTGCGCGGACGGTGCTGAGGAAGGGCGCGGACAATTCGAGCGTGGGTATTGCGAGAAGCTTGAGGCCTTTGGGAAGACCGGACCAAAGATGCTGCACGAATGACGAATCAAGTCAGAACGCATCCGTGCGATGGTAAGATAGATTCAACGAACCGCGAGGAACGACAGGTCCGCGGGCGATGAGAAGCGCAGATGGAGAGAGGTGACCTTGCGCGGGATGAGCCAGGAGGCCAGCGCGGGCGTCAGATCGCGGGGGATATCCATCGACAAGTTTTCCAGCTGCGCCAGCGTGGGCAGCACGCTCCATACCACCGCGTTGTACCCGACCTGGTTATGCGCACCGAGAACGCTCGACAAGCGCAACGTGCGCAGGTGCGGGTGCGTGCGCACGAACTCGGTGATGGCGGGGAACAGGTCAGGGTCGCCGTTGGACAGGTGTTGCACCGTGGTTATGTGGAAGGCAAAGTTCCGGAGGGTGGGAAGCGCGTCGACGTGGGTGCGGAATACGGCGGAGAGTCGGACGTCCTGGGTGAGCCGGCAGTGGATGCGGAGGGTTTCGAGGTGTCGCCCGTCAGAGAGGAGGGAGACAAGGGCATCGGGTGTGCCAAAGGACATGTCGAGGGCGAGAGAGGTCAGGTTGTTCACGGGCAGAGGGCGTGCGTCGATCAAAGGATGGCCGGTAAGAACCACCAAGTTGCGCAGGGCAATGCTTTGGCCGCTGATCATGGTTGGGATGTCCGAAGGAGCGATGGTAGATCCTCGGGATAAGCATGCGAAACGACGCAAGGCGGGGAACGCCGGAAGCTCGCGAGGAAGTGGCGTGGTGGGCCTGCCGAAACAATAGTCAGTTCAGCAGGTTTTAGATTGGAGGAACCGTCACGTACTCGAGGATGAGGCTTTGAATGTTAGGGTGACTTGTCTCCAGTGCGGTGAGTAGCGTCTGCATGGCGCGTCCGCTCATGCGACAACCAAACGTCTTCAGGTTCTTGAGTTTGGGTAGGATGTTCGATATCATCGCTGTAGAATGTTCATCAATGGAGGAAAGATGGAGGATATGAATGACACACACCGATCTGGAAAGACGTGAGGCCGTTCTCCTTCTCGGGCGCAAATATCACCAACGATTCAACGCATCCCGCATACGTCAAGTCGGAAACGAGGTGGCTCAAGATCTCCGCGCTCCGGCGCGCATGCCATTCGTCGATCTTATTCAAGTCGCTATTCTCTTGCGAGCGAGACGAGGCCGTGCAGAAATGCAGATGCACCCTTCGGAAGAGAAACTGGCTGGCGATGGAAGACAAGACATGGGGTACGAGGAGAAGGCTTCGAAGGTCTCGCTTGGCCAAGTATGCAGCGACTTCTCGCCATATCTCGTTTGAGAACCGAGGCTGCCCACGAAGTCGACTTCCGAACTGTCGAGATCATGAGCTACGCTGACCTATGAAGCGACCCAAGTACGCACCTCGCCAGTGATGCACTTGAGCCCGGATGGCATGAGACTCGTGGCTTCGCGATGGTTGGGGTCAATTTGAAGGATCATCTGCAGGTCTGATATAATGGCACACGTCAGGTAGGGGATCCAGAGGAAAAGGGGGGGGGAGAAAGAAACATGGGAAAAGGGAATGCATACCCTGGTGTGCGGCGCCACGCATCCCAGCGGCAAACCTAGCCTTCGCTCTGATCAGCCGCGCCTGGATCAACTTGTCTGGGCGAGCCGCCGCGACCTGCAGGACCGACTGGACCGCGTTCTCGATGGTCGTTCTAGAACTGCGAAAATTCAATATCAGCACGCGCTCGTACATATGCCAGTCGCTGCTCGCACGACGCAAGCTGAGCCAAGAGACCGCCGAGCGATGAGACCAGTGCGAATAGGGTACGAACTTTGGGCCCGGAGAGATGCGCTCCATCGCGTATAAAAGCACGTCTGTTTTCTGATCGCTCGAAAGGGCGGAGACCACATCTCGCACGCTGGCGTCGAGCATCTTCGGGTTGAATACGGCCATGATGAGGGGTCAAAAGCCTAAATGCACTGATTCAGACGACTCGACGAGTCTCGGGAGGTCTTCCTTAGTCGTGGTGAAGCGAAGATGGGGGACAAGACGTCGTGGATCGTGAGGAGGTTCACGTCGTTGTCGTCGTCGTGGACGCAGGTGGACGCACGCATGTCCCGCGCACCAGCCTGGGGCGAGTACCGTGCCAGTCGTTCCCAAGGGTGCTTTTACGCCCTCGCGACGTTTCGGGGGCTCACGTACATCGAACGGAACGAATCGGGCAGTAAAGAACCCACTATACAACGCGAGGGCTCTGGATCGACTCTAGGTTGGCCTAGACTGAATACTGCAGACTCAGAACCAGATCTGTGGCCGACCGGCACACAGCGCGGACTATGGAAATAAGACAGACTTCGCCGTGTACTTTCCTTGAGATATGTACGCTCGGAGGGTAGCCCAATGGGAGGTCGAGGTTGGCACGTTGACAAGCCAAAATGGCTCGAAACTCGAAGTGGAAGACGGAGCCGTGACGGAACAACAACACGTGCCATGTCTGCCCGCGACTTGAGTTGCCACGAGAGCTACTGTCGGGCTACTGCTACAGCCTACTTACACACGCACAATGCACATCGGTAGCTGCTGAACGTTCCTATGCGATTCTATAATCCGAACCAAGCATTACATAGCCTAGCACCCTGGGGAAGAATGCTACATACAGTCATACTAGATCTCATACTGTCAATCAGGAACATTGACGTGGTCTGACTCTCTACATCTCCTCGTCGCCACTGAGAACTTCATCTGAATCGAAATCGGTATCAGCCGAGGAGTGGGAGGTTGAAGTATCGCTTTCCTGGCCCATAGAATCGTCTTCTTCCGCATAGGGATCATAAGGCTCATCTTCGAAAAGAGCGTCGGTAACACTGGGGAGGAGACAGGCTGTGTCTCGAAGATGTAGGTCATCCAGGTATAATTCTTCTTGGTCGTAGTCCAGAATTCATACTGATTCTTGTCTGCACAAGGAAATATCACCGTTTGCTCTAGGAGCTCTTCGATGAACATGCGGCCGTCGAGGTCGCCCTCATCTAGCTCGATACGACGGCCAAGATAGATCTTCCATCTGTCGCCCGCCCGCATTGCAGGCCCTGCAAATTCGGCGAGGAGGGCCTCATCGGCCCACGCAACGATGCCGGTAGCCTGTTCAAACTCGAGGCAAAACATCTCGCACATAAGTTTCGTCGCGCCGCGACCGAGAAGGGCGAGATACTCCTCCGAACGATCCGAATGCCAATCTCCGGTTTCCGCGTCGAGATGCTCCGTCCACTCTAAAGGTACTTCGCGCGCGGAGGTGTCGAGAAGGGGCGTTGTCCCACGGGGAGCAAGCTGACGGTCGCTGATGAGGACTTCATCCTCGGTGGAGGTGCTCATGTAGACTGGGGCGTCTTCATCATCCTGAACGTCAAATGGTGGCATTAATAGAAGACGGATAATGCAGGCTGAATGACGTACGCTCAAAGCTGCGTGCTCCAGCCCGCAATCATGGCAAACCCCTTCCACAACCTCCCAAGCGCAATCCGAACAGCGGAAGGTGTCATAGTCCCAAAATCCTCTGGGGAGCTCTCTTGTTTCTGACTCCTCTTTCTTCGCATCCTGAGCATGCCCATCTTTGTCACCTCCGTGCGTATCGCCGATGTCTTCGTGGTCCTCTTCTAAGCTTTCATCCTCGACGCGTCGACGTTTGACGCCGACTTGGGCGGTACTGCTGTCCGGAGTCCTTCGATGCTGAATGATCTCATACTGAGCAGATACAAGAGTATGGAGCTTGTCGATCTCTGATTTCTGAGACGTTATCACCTTTATGCCAGAATGAGATTTATCAATATAGCCACCGTGCCAAGAATTGAAATTGACTCCTGACTCCTGACTAACCTGCTGAAGCAGACGAACTTGAGTCCGAGGAGAGCCGGACGGAAGGTCTTCTTCCATAGAATCAGGGACAAAACATGTATCTCTGTGGATGGTGTAGCGGGTGAGGGGGTTGTGGATTGAGTAGGGAAAGCAGGTGCGCTGGCACGATCACGTGGAGAGAGCGGCTTCGCGTCGCGTCCGGTGCACCGGGGTACACCGTACTGCACAGTGCACAGCACTGCCAGCAGCGACCTCCTGGTGAATCATGGCTGTCGTCGTAAATGAAATCCATCATCATAAGAGTCTGGATACAGCAAGACATATGGGCGACCATTGAACGTTGAACGAGCGGGAGCGTAGCTTCTGATCACCGTCCGCGTCCTCGGCTCACAAAAGGCCCGAGCTTATGAGACTATCGTACCATCGTCGCAAATCGCTCAAGCGACCGACATCAATACACATACTTCTCCCATTACATGTTATCTCCTCTCCGGAAGCTGAACAGAAGCAAAGTCGCCGCCATTACGCAGTGACAGAATGCCCATATGATCCCCAAAGCAACATGGATTAACCATAAGTAAAAAGACTAAATGTAAGTAAACAAACGCGTTATAAGGATTTATGGTATAGAGCCAATCGCGTCCCTAAACAGGCCGGCCGATCAAAAACACGAAGGTCTCTACCAAAAAAACCTCCCAACGCTCAGAGAGCGAGAACCTGTATGAGAGTGGTGAGGTTGAGCTCAATGATGGTCGACCTCCGGCTGCCGAGGAGATTGACAAAGAGCCCAATGACAATGGAGAGAAGGCCGCCAAGGAGGTCGTTGAGGACGCCGATAGAAACACGAATGACGCCGGTGATGAGCGCGCCGAGACCGTCGCTGCAAGATAGTTGGTCATAACGGTCACAAAATATAAGCGCATTGAAAACTTACCCAAGGACAGAGAAGCTACCCCTGAGCGCACTCTGGTCAACACCAGGGAGGTTGTAAATCTGGCCGCAGGGAACCAGGATCAACTGCAACAACGACATCAGCTCGTGCGGGACAGAGGGATGCAGGCTCCTTACATCGATCACAGTTGTGAGAACAGCAAAAACGTCACCGCTACCAATGGCGCCAGCGGGGAGCGTCCTGCAGGCGCCCACGGCAACATCGATGACGGCCTTCATGTCGAGGACAACAGTGTTAACCCGGTCGTAAGAGTAGTTGTCAACGTTGATGCCGTCTGCCGCGTGCGTTAGAAGGCTGAACGGTGTGATTATACCAGAAAGTGACTTACTAAGGAGGTCACCGTTGGCCTTAAGGCTGGAGTTGAGCTGGGTCAAGATTCCCATGAGGTCGGTAGGTTGAGTGGTATTGCGGGCCTCGACAGCGCGCGTCGACTTGACGCCAGTGGGCATCGCAGAGGTGAAAGCGCCAAAGGCGAGGAGGACGATGGTAGAGACCTTGGCGAAAGAGAACATGCTGCCTGAGCGTAAAGAATGAAGAGGGGACAAAAAAAGATCGAAAAGAGAGCGACTGGAGTGTTAAGCCCGAAGGATGGGGATCAGTGGACGATCCTGCATGTCTTTTATACGAAGGGCCTCGGACGACAGGGCGGATGGACAGAACCAATCCCGTACGGTCGCTAAGTGCGAGTCGCTTCTCGCGGCTGAGTCGGGCTGAGTTTGAGAAAAAGACTCTTGGGGGTCCGCCGTCGGGGATCTCGGTCAAGCGTTGTGTGCTCAGAAGCCTCGTGTGCGACATCGCGGTGAGCCTTCCCCACCCCCCTAGCGTAGATCTTGTGAAATATGGCTGCAAGGTGATGAGAAGTGCGAAAGTAGTACGTGCATCTATCCGTAACTTTGAACTTCGGCCGGCTTCCGCCGTACTAGTCGTCGACGCTCGCTGCAGACATTTTGAGCTCTTGGAGCCCTCATGCTCTATCGCGCACGCATATACTTCCACGCAATGCAAAGGGATGTATCCAAGGTTCGATTCACGATACAGTAATCCTCTGCAGAGTAGACTTCGCATCCAGTCGCCCCGAATGCCGATCAGGCGATATCGCCCTAATGAAGACACGCCTATGTCAGCACGTTTTGATCAAACATCCGACGGATGTTAAGTACTCACATAGAAGATTCCGCGACCGTTGGTCCCAATGTACACCCTATACGAACACATCAGTCGTGGTCGAAAGCGGACTCTGTCTAACGGACGCACCGGCCATAGATACGTGGGTCCGCGGTCAGAACGTTCGAACCAGCTGATCCGAACCCGTGCGCCGCATCATTGATCTGTACCCACGTCGCGCCCTGGTCATCGCTCCTGAAGTAGCCAACGGTGCCGACGGCCGCTGCCGCAAAGACGGCGGGATAGCCGCCGCTCGTCTTCGGCGCGCCGAGCGCGATTGCCCATGCCGCGCTGATGCCCTCGATAGCGGAAAAGGTGCTTCCAGAATCCGTGCTGTGGAACAATCCGGTATTGGTCGACACCCACACGTCGCCTGTGACGGCAGGATTGACGGCAATCTTCACGGGGGAGGATGCGCTGCCCAGGGATCCCTTGCTGGCAAAGGTTTTGCCGCCATCGATGGAAAGGTAGAAGCTCGCGCCGGAAGCACCATAGAAAACGGAGTTGTTGAGCTTATCGGAGGCGATGATGGAGCCGGCGGGGAGGAAGGAGACGGCGGTGAAGGTGCTTGTGAACTGGGAGACTTGCACGCCGTTGGAAGACGTACTCCACAGAACGGTGTCGCCGTCAGCGGAGAGAGCAACGTGGCCGCCGCTGACACCGTCTGCGGCGCCAAAGTCTTGGCTCCTAGATCGAAGTGAGTCGTCGCGGCGAGAATCAGTTGTGTGGTTCCTACCAGGTTGCACCGGAATCGGTGGAGAGCGCGACTTGCTTGCTGGATCTATATAAGAGGTGAATCCAACAAATCATCGTCTTAGAGGATGCATTCGGCCTACCCGTCGGTCGTGGTTCCAACGCGAACGATGTTCGTGGGCTGGTTTCCAGCGAAGTCGATGTCCGACGAGGTGCTCCATTGTGGGTTGTTGAACGAGGTCGCCGGTGCTTCGGTAAGACTATCATGCACGAAGCCTTCGCCGAGCTCAAATCAGTATCTATCCGTGCAACAGTGCCCTCACAAGCGCACCGCAGTTGTCTCCCACAGCGGAGAGCAAGCTTGGGCCCGACGGGGGCGAAATCAGTCCCAAGATCGCCATCTCTTCGACCCCGAGCGCAAGGCTCTTCAGCGTAATGTTGAAGTCTGCTTGGTCCCACTTGGTGAGGTCGTGCCCGCCGAGGATCGTCGCGCCCGTGCCGTACAGCCAGTGGTCTGAGTCGAACGGGTCGATCGACAGGCCCTCCATCATCCATCCGATTTGTAGCGTTCCGAGTGTTTCGGTGGTGTAGGGAACGCCGAGCCACGGTGCGTTGGACTCGTCGTACGCGTAGTTCTTGTCGATGTCAGGGTAGGACGCACCCCATGACCAGAGCGTGGTCCAAGTAGCACCGGAGTCTGTTGAGCGGAAGATCTGGCCATCTGGCCACCAGCTGTTGAGCGCTTTGTATGCACCGTCGCCGCGTTAGAATCCGCATGTCTTGATGAGAAGAAACCAACGGACCTGCGACCATGATGGTGCCGGGGTTTTGAAGGTCGACGGAGAGCCCTCCGAAACCGAAGTAAAGATCGCTCCCGGAGACGGGGGTGATGTCGGTCAATGTGTCGGCCGTGATGTCGTATTTGTACACGGCGCCGAGGGTCCCGTCGTAAGGACCAGCACCGTTCGAGTACGAGATGTAAAGTGACTTCTCAGCGGGAGAGAGAACGCCCTTATGGGGGAAGTAAACCGTTTGTTGTCCAGCGATAGCCGACCCTACGTGGAATAGTCGAATACTTTGGGTGAGATGGGTGAGTAATGCTGCTTACAGGTCGATCCGGCATTCTCTGAGACGAAAACATTTTGCGTGCCGTTGCTGGTGACGCCGACGAAAATGCGAGGCGTGGCAGTACCAGAGCTTCCGGAGGTCGAATCGAACGTGACGAAAGCGACGCCCATGGGGTCGCTGTTGTAACCAGTCGTGTCAGTGGGGTCCGGTTCGTACGTTCCTGTAAGAAAGTGTGAGCTTTGAAAGACGGAGACACATAGCAGTGAATACCTGTATTAGGAAGACTAGTAACCTGCGTCCAGGATCCGCCGAAGTCGGACGACTTCCAGAGACCGTGGCCGCTTCGTGCGCCGAAGAACAAGATGTTATTGCTGTTCGGGTCGACTGCGAGACGCTGATGGCAATAATGTGTGTGAAACCCCCTGCGCGGCGAGCAGGAGAGATTTACTCACCTCCCCGACACCGCGTCCGGGCATGTTTCCCCCGACCTTGAACGGCAGCTTCGACACGGCGAAGGAAGCGCCATAGTCGTCAGAGATCATGATCTGGCCGTCGTTTGGGTCGTACGAGTTCGTGTACATCCCAGTCGCCTGGAAGTACGAACGTCAGCGGGGGCAACGTAGAATTGGCGAACGTACGCACGAGGTACAGACGGTTCGTTTCAACGGGATCGGTAGCGATGGCGTCGACACCCCAGTGGTTCCATGTAGTGTCGTTGGCGAAGTCGAGCAGGGGCGTCCATGAGTCGTCCGAGTTCAGCTTGTACGCGCCGCCAATATCCGCGCGTGCATAGGCGAGACCTTTTTCGGAAGGGTTGAAGATGATGTCGGGAATGAAGCCCCCTCCACCACCGGTCACCACGTTCTTCCAAGTGTATGCCTGAGTGTCGGCGGCAGTGGCAGTAGATATAGACACCGCCGCCAAGACGAAGAAGGCGAGTGGTCTGTGCATGATGAGTAGCCTAGGGTGCCTGCGGAAGCTGGCTCATTCAATCCTTGAGGCTGTCGAGATTTATACCACTCTCATTTACCGCAACGTGTTATATCACCCGAGGAACACGCGCATCTGCTATAAAACCTCCGAGGAAGAGGCGAAAAGGGTAAACACGACGTTGGTCTCGGGGTGGTAAAGAGCACCTTTTCGCGAAAGACGTCGTCTGATGAACTCGAGCGGATAGGTGACACAGAAACACCGAGGTTCCATCCAACCATGCGCCTGCTGGGAAACACCGAGAGGACGACAGCCTATAGAAAGGAGTGAGTACAGCGTCGTAACGGAACGAGAAAGCCAAGTGTCCTTGCCGGACGGCCCGCTGCCGCTATAAACGGGGGGTTGTCTTGGACATTTGACCGGTGACCGGCTTGCCACGTCGATGTGTGCATCCATTGAGTGCATCGGGGTCGCCAGGATGGAGTAAAGTCGTCCGTACGAGGTTCAGCAGGGAGATTCTGCGCTCGGTGACCTGGAAAATGACGCCGGGAGCCCGCGCGCAAAGTAGAATAGGCCTGCAACGAGCCAGTCGTTCAGCGTGAAGCATTTAAAAATGAGTGCGTCCATATGATATACATAGAGCTCACCGAAACCTCCGAGTCTGAGCTGTCTGAGGACGCCACTTTTTTGGTACTTCACACGATGTCAGTGTCGAGCCGTCCGAAACACCACCGACGACTCCCCAGGCAAGCATGGCTGTTATCTTGCGATCTGGGAGGTACCATGCATCTATGTAGGAACGTGAGCTTTGAAAAGAAGCACTGTGGTCCAAATCGTGGTCCTCCACAGTGCAAACTGCGTAAATCGAAGAAGGTGAGTGGTTGATCACGTGTGTATCGGACTCGGAGGGACGCGCCGGCGGCGCCGAAAGTCAACAAACCTGGTTCACACTTCGAAGTCGCCTCAACGGTCGGCGGCCCATCCTTGTCTCATTGTCAATATTCAGACCTCCGTATTGTCTGGGAACGGTCGCCAATGCCCGGAATGGTCATCCCAAAGTTTGCCACCAGTCGCCTCGTCTCAGTGCCACCGTCATTCCAATGAAGAGGCTTGCCACCGTTCGACCGTTCGACATGTCCGGCTATATAACCCAAATGCTTTCAAAACCATCCCCCTCCCCTGCGACCCCCGTCGACTTGCCTCGAATCTCCCTACCTAGCAATGCAGTCCCTCAAAGCCGACGTCCCCCTACAAAATAAATCCGATCCTTCGACGGTGGACCCGGGCATGATCGCTTACATTCGCACCTTCAGGAATCCCATCGTTGCTGCCGACAACGAAGAGCTCCTTCAAGCGCCTCGTCCCTCGGAGATCGATATCGCGCAGCGCATGCTTAATATCTTACCGCTCGAGAGCCTCGTGGAAGCGGCGCACACTGGCCAAGACGCGAGACTGAAGGTCGAGCTGGGTCTGAGGTCAGTCGACCGTCCCCGCCCGTCAACGTTCAACGTTCAACGTTCAACCCGTGCGTCCCTCTCACGCACCCTCCTACATCCCCGACAGGCAATACAGCGGCTGGGGGATCGCGGAAGACAGAAGCTCGGCCGTGGCGCTCTGGCGCGCCGTCGCGACTGACGACTGGCTGAGGGCCGTGGGTGGCATGTCCGCGCCCCTCGCCGCGCGCTACCTCTGCATGTACCATCGGGACGCGTTTGGCGAGACCAAGGACGCGCACCACCTCCGGCAGTGCATGCACTGGGCCGAGCGCGCGGCCATGTACGTCTCGCCCCGGGACCTCCAGCGGCTGCAGGAGATCATCGTGGGCGCGCTGGGCGCGGAGGAGGCCAAGACGTGCATGCGGCGACCCGCGGAAGAACACGAGCCCGCGGGCGGGCAAAGGGCGAGGGAGACGCCCGACGGCGATGACGAAGCTGAAGTGCGGGCGCGCGAGGACAGGCCTCTTTCACAAGTTCACATGCGTATATATGTCCAATCCATGATTGTGTAATTCGGCCCTCGTCGTACGTGCCATTTGACCCAATTCCGAGGCTGGTGTAATGGATTGGAGATGTGTTTTTTTTTGACTGCTCCTGAGTCCTTACATATTTCTGTACGCGAACCTGGATGAAATCTCTGAGCTCCCATGGGGCTCCTGCTCCCGGGAGTCCCCCCCTTGTCTCCCTCCCTCCCCGACGTGGGTTCAGGCCGACTTGCGCGTCGTTCTTATTAAGTAGTGTCCCGAGAGCTGTCGGCACGTCACATTTTCATCAGCATGCGAGGTGAGAGCACGGGGACAGCACCCTGAAGCTTGAAGAGATATACGTCGTGGTTCATGGAGTGGATGAAAGAGTCAGAAAGACGCATTCACGAACACGCTACGGGACCACCGCAACCGCGGAGGAAGGGCGCTTGTCGGGACCCGACAGACAGCCACGTGGCAATTCGACCAATCGGAGGTCGTCTGGATCACTACATGAATATTGAGCTCGATGATGCGGCCGGCTGTCCTTGTCTGAGGTTCTCAATTGATGTCGCGTTCGACGTCGGACTTGGTCGTACGGATTAGCGGGACCCCACCACTGCCGTCTGCCGCCATGACGCCTAGTGCTCCGCACCGCCACTGTCTTCAACTCCGGGTGTTCCTCTCTTAACCCTGTCTTTGTCTTTTCTGCCCCCAGCCCCTCTTCCATCTCCGAACCGCCCCGACCGTCGTGTCCACAGCTCTCTTTCGAACGACGAGACAAGAGCTGCTTACTTACCAGCACCGGTACGCTGCAATTCATTCTTCCTACCATGCACAGCCCAGCCACTTAACCCATGGTAGCCGACAGACGAAGGAGGACCCGCACGCACGAACGACCGCCACCCCGCCTCACCTGATCGCCATGATATACACCGGGAACGAGAAGAAGGATGCGCACGAGACACGCGTAGCGTTGGCCCGCGTGAGTGCGCTCACTCGTACGCCGCGACGTATTATCGCCCCCGCCCGGCGACTGACCGGCAGGCTCCCTCCCAGTTCGAAACCTTGGGAGACGCCCCGCCGTCCTACCCCTCCGACGAATTCCTCGCCCTCCCGGGCCCCTCCGCCCTCAACAGCCCCGCCCACGCCGGACATTCCGCCCCCGACCTGCACACTTACCCCCCACCCTCCCCATCGCAACTCCCCACCCCCCCGCCGTCCGCGCCTCCCCGCACCCACTCCGCACCGCAGACGCAGACGCACCGACACACCCGCACGCAGTCCTCGCCGCACCCGCCCGCGCCGCCTCGTGCACCGCTCAAGGCGCTTCTCGACGCCCCCGTCATCAACGGCGTCTTCCTCTCCTCCCGCAACGAGCCGCTCGAAGGTCCGTCTCGCGCGCCGCGACCGCTTCCCCCCGCCCCCGTCCGCTCACCGCTCACCCCTCGGGTCCGCCCACAGGCGCCTGGCGCATCGACCCCGAGCTGAGCATGATCGGGACCCCCCCGAAGCGCGCCAAAGCCCGCCCGAAGCGCGTGCAGAAGGCGACGGCGGCCGACCCGCACGTCACGCTCGACACCCACGCCGGCGCGATCACCGCGCGGTTCTCGGTCATCGGACGCAGCCCGCGCACGCCGATGAAGGCGAGCGTGCGGATCACGACGCGGAGCGGGACCGTGCACGTCGATATGGTGCGTCCAGCTCCTCTGTCGGCTTGGGGGAAAAGGGGGGGGGGGGGTACAACGTTGACCGTCCGTGTGTTCATGTGTGCAGAAGGAGCAGAGCCCGGGCCGCTACGTCGATTTGGACATCTATTCGAAGACAGGTGCGTCCCGTCCCCCCCCCCCTCTCCATTCCGTCCGACCGAGGGGCATGCTGACGGCGCGACCGCACAGGCACGTCCACCGTGCTTCTCCCGAGGACGTTCTCGGGCGTCGCCGAGCTGCGCTCGCGCAAGGGCAAGCTCGAGGTGCTCGCCGCGCTCTCGCAGCACGCGCGCATCCTCAAGTCCACGGACGAAGAGGTGCTGCTGCTCATCGGCACCGTGCGCCCGCCGGACGCGCCGACGCAGCTCGCGGACTACGTGCGCTTCAACTCGGAGGCGGGCACGGTGCGGATCGGGTTCACGGTCGAGGACGACAGGGCGGAGGTCGTCGTCGGGTTTTGGCAGAAGCTGGGGAAGATGCTCCGCGGGGGGGACGCCGGGGCGGAGGGAAGGCCCAAGGAAAAGGCGTGATTTGCTTTCGGCGGCGGCGGGCGTCTTACACTCACTTTTGTCGAATTGTTCTGCGACGACATTCATCATGCGGACTACACCTGTCTAACTTAATTGCATGCGTTGCCCCTCGGTGTACCCGTTCGGCACGTCCCCTCGAAGTCGTTGGAAGGCCGGCGGTGCAAGTCCATAATATGAACCTTGAAGTGACTTCGCGTCTTGAAGCTTGAGCAAAAAGGCCCTCCGACCAGGGAAACAATTCGCCGCGATTTGTTCGCGGGGACAAAGGTCGCGCACGTCCCCACGCAGTCGCACCCGAACACAAGCCCATCGAAACTCCGATAGATATATATATCGATACACCGACATAGGATATGTATAAGGCAGCGGTAGTACAGCAACACACACACACACACACACACACACGCACGCACACGCACACGCACACGGATATCAAGGAGTACACTCGTAGACAAAATATCGGACGGAGATCGCATGGAAGGCATGGAAAGGGGGTGGAGGGGGGTGGAGGTGGTGTCCGCGGGAGGGTCGGACACACGCAACGGGGCGCAGAACTGTGCGGTTAATGGAGGGGGGGGTGGAGGGTAAGGTAAGGGAGGGAGGGGGGTTGGTGGTAGACAAGAAGAGAGGCATGACGCGCGGCGCAGGGCGAACGAACGAACGAACGAACGAAGAAATTAAAAGAGAGAGGGCGGGGATCGCGCAAGGGAGTGTGGGGGTGTGACGGGAGCAGATGCGGAACGACGGTCATTGATGGGGGTAGGCTAGGGTAAGGTAAAGTGATGCGATGTAGGGTAAGCCTCAACAGCAAGAGGGGGAGAGCAACAGCGAACGGGGCACAGTCACAGAGACAGACGACGCGGACAGAGATGGCAGGGGCAGTACAGATGAGGAGCAGCGAGGCGAGATTGGCAATACACGGTGGGGTGGAGATGGAGACAGACAAAGCACAGGATTTGATGGGACGCGGGATGGGGCGCGAACGTGGAACGAGATGAGATGAGGTGGTGTAAGGTGAGGTGAGGTGAGATGCGGGCGGGGCGGGCGAGGGTGGTGGGTATGCAGAGCGTCCCGTGACACGATAGGTGTGGTTTTTTGTGTAGGGGGAGGACGGTCAGACCGGGGCTTTCCACCTAAACCGCGCGGGCGGGTATAGTCTCCTCAGGCATATCCGCGAGGTCGATGGGCGACGTAAAACTCGTGACCTGAGGAAATCGAACCGCACACCCATCAGCCGCGCGCCCAACCCACCACCACCGAACAAACGCAAAACTGAAAAAAACACTCACGTAGGGATGCAACGACCTGCCCGAACTCCGCCTCTCCACGCCCCACCGCCCCGCCCCCTCTCCCGACAACGATCGCGGCCGCGGCCGCGTCCTCCCCGGCGTCGTCTCGCGCCGCGTCAACCTCGGCAGCGCCCTCTCGGCCTCGTCCTGCTCGTCGTACGCCTCCGCGCGCGCCTTCCCCGCATCCTTGAACCGCCGCACGTCGTCCATCTCGTACTCCGGCGCGTCCTCGCACTCGCCCTCCTCCCCGTCCTCGCCCTCCCCGTCGCCGTCCTCCTCCTCGAGCGCGCTCTCGAACGAGCGCACGGTCGCGGGCGAGAGCGTGTCCCCGTACGAGCGCGTGCGCGCGGCGCGGTGGAGGAAGAGCACGCTGCGGGGCGTGTGCGGCGAGCCGAGCGCGTGGGGGGCCGCCGGGGCCGGGCTGGCGGGCGATTTGGGCGAGGCGGCGTCGGTGGGGGAGACGGCGTAGTCGGACGCGATGATCGAGCGCGTCGCGCCGGTGGCGGTCGAGAGCGTCGAGGGCGCCTTGTGGTGGTAGCCCGCGTCCTGCGCGACCGAGCGCGGGAAGAAGATCTGGGACGAGGGGTTCAGTCAGTCGAGCGAGGGGGAGAGGGGCAGAGGAGAGATGGGAAGAAGAGCGTACCATGAGGGTGAGAGAGGAGGATACGAATTGACCGATGGCGGTGATCATGAGAAGGATGTCTGGGTGGGGTGGGATGGGTGTGAGGACGCGCGATGGGGGAAGGCGATCGGGCGGGCGTACCGGACCAAAATCTGAATGGGACTCTCTCGTCAGCGGGGGCGTGCGATCGAAACGGGGCGCGGGGGAGCAAGGAACTCACAAGCTCTCGTTGATCTTGTGGGCACCCTGGATTCCGTCCAGAGCAAGGACGAGGAGCGGGACAGTAGCGCAGAATCGGAAGACGACGCGGACGAGCTACGGAACGAGATCAGCCCAACGGGCCCGGGGGGGGGGGAGGGGGGGGGGGGGAAGCGTACGTTCATCTCGTAGAATGTGGAGAGACGGACGACGACGTCGGGGTGCGCGCCTTCCTCCTTGACGTGACGCAGAAAGGCGGGGAAGCGGAAGAGGACGTAGAGGAAGGCGACGTTGGTCACGGTCGAGCTGAGCGAGCCGACGAGGAAGGTCCAGGCGTCCGTCTGAAGCGCCGGGAGAGGTCAGCGCGGGATGCGGGAACGGCGGGGGACGGGTCGTACTGTGACGAGATCGTGCCGGGCGATCAAGGTGGTCAGCGGCATCCCGAGCATGGCGCCCACGCAACCTGCGAGAGGCGTGTCAGCGGAGGTGGAAAGCCGATGACGAACGGAAGACGCACAAGTGTACCACATGCGATACTCCCAGCTCGCGAACCAATCGCGCTTTTTAGGGCCCTGGTCCAGAAGGAAGAGCCAGAACGCGAGCTCTGCGGAGGGAGGGGGGGAGCGGCGGATGAGCGGGG
Source organism: Amylostereum areolatum (assembly GCA_012932865.1). Lineage (NCBI taxonomy): Eukaryota > Fungi > Basidiomycota > Agaricomycetes > Russulales > Stereaceae > Amylostereum > Amylostereum areolatum. The sequence goes on from SAXG01000040.1 coordinate 183,108, forward strand.
GAGGGGCGCGCAAGCGCGTCGGCAGGGAGACCACACACCTTCAAAATGGATGACTCTACATCGGAACGTGGGGGGATCAGAACGGGAAAGGATCAAGCGGGAATGAACGGAGGGAACGCACTGTTCGAGCGCCCAAGCGATGCTGAAGACGAAGTACATGGCGAGCAGCATGTGTTGGTTGTGGGGGCGCCAGAGGTCGACGGGGCGGGGGATGGAGAAGCCGAGGAAGAGCGGATGGTCGGCGTCGGCGCCGCCACGGTCGGCGAGCGGGGCGCCGGTGGGAATGAGCAGGAAGCCTGATCGGTGGGGGGCGTCTCGTTTAGGGGTGAGCGGGGAAATGGAACGGAGAACGCACCTTCTCTGTACTTGAGCACGGTGATCCCGACGCTGAACACGACGAGCAAGGGCGTGGTGAGAAAGTAGGCGTACTGTGAGCGCGTGCCGGGTCAGCGGCGGGGGGAGGGGAAGGGACGGGGGATCGGGACGGACGGTCATGACGCGTTTGAAGGCGCCGGGCTGGCGACCCGAGTTCCAACGGATGCAGTTGAACTTGTCATAACTCCAGAGGTGGTAGAGGAGATATACGATAAACTACGCGCGAAACGTGAGCGTCCGGAGGCGAGGGGAGGAGGGGGAGGGGGAGAAAGGGGAGAAGGCGCGCACCAAGCAGGACAAGATAGCCCAAGTGAGAAACGCGGTCGGGGAACCGTTGCTCATGAGCGCGAATCTGAGGGGCCAGCCAGGGCAAAACAAAGAAAGGAGGAGGTTGCGAGAAAAGAAAGGGATGTGTGATACGGGAAGAAGAAGAGGAAAAGGAGGAGGAGGCGAAGGGGCGGTGGGTGAGACCAAGTCCCTACGCGCTTATATTGGATTAGATATCCCCTCCAATCATCCCCGTGACCTTCCAACTTCCCCACCTTGAACTTCAATGGTCTCCATCTTGTGTCGGCAGGCATCTCGGATCCCCCTCTACACCACCGCACCCTCCTCCATCCCCTTCGCCATGGCGAACTCAGGATCTTATCAACCCGCGCATGGGCACAGACGACGCGGGAAGGGGGGATCCACTGCGCCTGCCAGTCCTTGGCCTGCACCAACCGTCTCCAAGAGCCTGAGCGAACAAACCCAAAGACCAGGTGATCAATTCGACGCTTCGGTCGGCATCGGTGAGTATATTGCAAGGACAACCAAAAAAAACCCTGTTCAAATCTGCATCTCTGCCTGATCCCTTCTCTCAATCGCTGGGGAAGGCGGTGCTACCCTGCACCGCGTTGCGCCCTCTCCGTCGTCGTCCTCCACATCTCTCAGCACCCCTGCGCCCGCCCATCACCCTCTCGGGAAAAGGACGGAGGACGGCGGCGCAGGCGGGCACGAGGCGGCGCGGCTCGACGACATGAGACCAATCGCATCGGCGATCGACAGGGATCACTAGCTGCACTGGGCGACCCCACGCCAGCAGGTACGTAGCCTGGGAGACAGATTCGACCCCGCACAAATTAAACCATACGGGTACGGGCGAACTCCCCAGCTGTCGAAGCTGAAGCTGAAGTCTCGGAGAGGACTGGCCCTTTGTGTCCGAGGGCGAAGACGGGCACTTACTCATGAACCGTTCTGTGAACGCGTTCCACTCATCGCGAGAGGGGAGCGGCTGGATGTACCAGGGCCAGGGATCGATGTGTTCCTACTTACCTTCCAAGCCGCGTTTAGAAGCTCGCGAGTCGAGTCCAAGTCGAAGGCTGAACGTGCCAGTTGAACGCGGGTTTCACCTCTCCTCGGGCAATGCGCATGGGGTACCCGCCACAGGAGAGACGGGTCACGAACGGGCTCCTAACTCTGTTTCGCTGATCTGTCCGAGGCAATGATACATGGAAGTCCATACAGTAGTATGTATATATACACGCACAGTCACGGTCCTGGCACGTCGCGTCCATCGCATGAGAAAGAATCAACGACATCTGTAGCGAGTGGCAAGCACACGCGATCCGACGGCCGACGAGCAGTACAGCCCATCATCGCCCCACCCCTCCATCGCCTCCCCCAAACCCGCTAGCCCTACCTATTCTTATTCGTGATCCCACCACCGCCGTCCCCCACCCGCGCCTTCTCCCCGACGCCCACCGTCAACAGCCTCCCGAGCCTCCGCCAGAACCCGACCACGGCCTCCTCCCGATCGTCCTCCTCGGTGTACCCGACCCGCAGCGTGCCCGCGCGCGACGCGTACCGGACGTAGTCCGCGAGCTGCGCGGTGTCGCCCGCGCCGACGAGCAGCAGGATCTCCTCGTCCGTCGCCTTGAGCACGCGCGCGTCGCGCGCGAGCGCCGCGAGCACCTCGAGCTTGCCCTTGCGCGAGTGCAGCTCTATGACGCCCGCGAAGGACTTGGGGAGGAGGAGGGTGGAGTCGCCTGCGTCGTTCGGCTCGCCGTTCAGTTTCGCGCTGCGGTCGAGAGGGGACGGCGTCCGGGGAGGGGGACTCACTCACCGCGCTTCGAGTACACGTCCAGATCCAAGTACCGCCCCGCGCTCTTCTCCTGCTGAAAAAGCACCGTCGCCGCCCCATCAGCCTCCGTCATCCCCGAGCACACACAAAGCAACAACAAAAAAAGTAAACACGCACGACGTCCAGCCGCACCGCCCCGCTCCGCGTCGTCACCCGCACGCTCGCCTTCCGGCCCTCGCCCCGCGCGCGCCCCACGATCCCCAGCCGCGCGCGGATCGCGCCCCGGCGCGTGTCGAACGCGAGGTTGGGCGCGGTCGCCATCGCTTTGCGCGCGCGGCGCGGACGGACGCGGGCGGCGGTCGGCGGGGGCGCGGCGGCGGCCATGCGCAGGTCCGGGTCGATCCGCCAGGAGCCTGTGGGCGGGGGAGTGGGGGTCAGTTTGGGGTTGGGGTTGGGGTTGGGGTTGGGGCGGGGAGTAGGGTGAGACGCGTAGGGAGAAGGGTGAGACGCGTGTGGGGAGAAGAGGGGAGGGGAGGTGGGATGTCGATGGTACGTACGGGGATAGGGACACGTGTGTGTGGGTGGGGGGATGTCCAGGGGGGTTGGGCTGAGGAACACGTACCGGTTATAGGCTCATCGCGCGTCGAGATGAAGATGCCGTTCGTCGCCGGTGCGTCGAGGAGCGGGGGACGGCAGATGGTGGCTCTCGCGTGCGCGGGCGCGGGCGGCGTGGCGGTCGAGGGGGTGATACGCGCGCGCGGGGGAACGAACACGGAGACGGTCGTGGCGTTTCGAGGGTGCGCGCCCTGGGGGCGCTGAGGCGCTGAGTGCGTGCGCGCGCGCGGGGTGGGAGGTATATATGCGGAGGGGATGAGGGCGGAAGCGGGGGGGGAGGGCGGGGCGGGCGCGGACATGAGCACGAGCGTCGTCGGGCGTTTGGTGGTCGGAGGGGGTCGCGCGTCCGTCGATCGCGGGGTGGCGCTCTGGGCGCGGCGGCTGGGGTTGGAGCTGGAGCTGGGCGGGAGAGGCGGGAGGGCGTGGTCGCGAGAAGGACCGGGTTCGGGGAGGGCGGAGAGCGTGTGGTACGGCGGAGGCTGCTCCTCCACTTGCTCATCCTATCATGTCCCACAAATACAAGGAAAGGTAACGCGCACGTCAATGGACCGGCCAGAGCTCGAGGCGAGATCCAACGCACCCGGTGCGGCGTCGGCGTCGACGGCCGCTGGAACGCGCGCGCTTGGTCTTCTTCACCTTGCAGGATCATTGAGGTTTGGGGGTGAGGGGGGGAGGGTCGGACTGTCGGTCGTGATAACTGTCGGCGCACGATCCTTCCCTCGTACTTATGTATATGCACTTCGAGCTCCGTTCATCGGCACCCGACGCGGTCGCATGAGCATCCCTCAGAGCTGCGGACATGTCGAATGAAGGCGCACGACCCACGAGGACCTGCCCACATTACTGCGCCTGGGCTTACCACTGATGCTGCGCGCCAACACGGACCTCCTCGGGGTCCAGCAACCTCAAGAGGCCAGTGTTCATTGAGATTGAGCTTGAGCTTGAGCGTTCAACGTTCAACGTTCAACGTTCACCTCCCCCGATTGAGGGTGCGCAGTGCCTGGCCCAGCAAACGCTTCCTTTCGAGGTCGACGCGTCCGGGCGGCGATAGAGGGCGCCTTGCGGTTGGGTGAGGACGGAGAATCTTGGACTGGGCAGGGTAGGCTGAGACAAGCTGAGATGACTGTCAATGAGAGAACAAGGACGGTAAATTGAAAGCTGCGCAAGAAGTTTTCTTGGGAGACCTGAACAAGTGAATGAAAGTCTCCCCACGGACTTGTCGTATTCGGAGTACCGCGAGTACTGGTAGTTGGTGGCGGTGCGACGTAACGCGAAGGGATTCAATTATTTGTGGGGGAGGGTGAACCAGAACGGCTATCTTCTGGTTAGGTCAGCCACGGAGACGTAGGGAAGGGGGTCGACTGTCGAGATGGATAGTTTGTTGATCTGAAGTGGATGTTCCTGAGGAATGCTGCGGTGGCCCCCGTAGCAGCAGAGACGCGTTCGTGAACAATTCGTCCATTCCCCCCGTTAACTAAGTACGTCTTATATCTCTTCGAACTTATCGTCGGGAAGGGCTGGGGGATCCGAAGGCTTCGGGATATGTCGGAAAAACCGGATTTAGCTGATCAGCACCTTACGGAAATCTGACGACAGCTGACGGTTTCGGACGGCTTATCTGAACTCGTGAGTGGTGCTCAGCCCATGATCAGCCGCTGGCAAGTGGCTGCAAGGTGGCGCCGTGAAGGTAATAATTGGTGATTCGATGACATCACCTCTGATATGCAGTGCACGTGCAAGACAGAACCGCCGGTCCGACGGCGAGAAAAATCTGCGAAGTCGAATTGCGCTTTGGGCCAGTGGTTCCCGCCACCAACTGGCGACTTATATAGCCTCTCTACGAAAGAAATTTGAGTAGCATACGGATTATATGTATAAACATGTATATATGTATCAGAAGCTCATTTACTCGAATGAAGACGAGAAGGAAATGAGCTACATAGCAGCCGCGGGACTCACAGGCAGCCTGCACTAGCAGGGGCTGCCAGAGTCAGACACCCGTGGCTCAAACATAATTCAAAACTCGGTTGGTGTCTTTTTGCCCCACTCATAGCTATGAAATCTTACGACACCCCACTCGGAGCCACTGGACTTGGAGCGATCTCTAGCACTTGCTTGTAATCTCGGATCTCGGACTTGGACATCTCAGCACTTGGACATCAAGTAAGCAGGCAAGCCGCCGGAGAGACTCCTGATAAAGTAAGAAAATAAACATTTTCTTTGATTTCTTGCGCGACCTTATCACCCCTGATAGCCCCACAAGGCGTGGCTGATGCGAGTTTATCGCCCATTTTTTGAGTCTGATAACCCCCCCCTGGACCTGACGGCCTTACCAGTGCTGATAGCTAGGTATACCAAGGTATCATGTAAGTTCGATTTTTCCGACATATGAGACACGTCCGATCGACCGTATATTGGGAATGCTCAATCCACCGTAGATGACAATCCAGAGGACTCGGATTCGATGTCAGAAGGCTCTCCGCCCCCTTCTTTTCGTCTCCGAATAGTTTCGCGCGCTGTCTGGCGCATCTCCCACATCTCCTCCGGACTCACTGTCGACGTCGAGACCTCGATGCCCTTCCCATCCAGCGTGGGCCACACCATCCTGACCGTTTTACTCCTTCCCTTTCCCTTTTTCTTCTTCTTCTTCGGCGCAGACGGGGGACCCGGGACAGAGATCGCGCCCGAGATTTCAAGGGGATTTGCGCTTGGAGGGGGGGATGTGAGGGAGGCGGGCACGTCGCCGTCGCCGTCGCTCGCTGCGCGACGTTTACACTCCCCCTGATGGCGTTTCCAGTCCTAAGGTATGTGCGCCAGCACCCACGAATACGCTCAGCGAGCCGCAGAAGAGGATACCACGCCAGTCGAACCGGGCACGTACCGTCTTTTGGCACTCGCGCGAGCAGTAGTGCGGCTTCCTCTCGGGCGCACACGGTCCTCCACACCTCCTCAGCGCCGTCTGCGACTCCGCGCGTATCCCACATCCCTCGCGCGCGCACGCGTGCTTGTTCGGTGCGCTCCGGGCCTTCTCCTCGAGCGCTTGCTCCCCCCGCTCGAGCGCGTCCGTCCGCCGCCGCATGAACGTCCACATGAACTTGATGCCCGCGGTCTCGCGCCGGTAAAACGCCTTGTCCTTTTCAGAGAAGCACGCGGCGGTGGGAATGGCGAAGCTCGCGAGCGTTTGGTGCAGCTGGCGCACGGCGAAGAGGCCGGGGGGCGTGACGAGGCCGTACTCCGCGGCTTGCTCCGCCCACAGGACGCATTGGACGAGATCCCAGCCGTCTTTCTTTTCTTCGTACGTGCTCATGCGGTACATGCAGAGGCAGAGAATCGCGCGGACGGCGGGCGCGTCCCGCAGTGGGTGCGTCCAGTGTTGACGGTCCTCTGCGATGGCTTTCCAGCTCTCGAAGGCCGCCTCACTGTCTTTCTCGATGCCGAACCCGCTGTACTTCCTGTTGGGGAGCGTGCGCGTGAGAAGAAGGGAGGAAAACGCATGGTTTGAGGGAGTGTAGGAGCCGACCTCAGTCCCAGCTCGATCTTCATCTCGGCGTCACCTGCCTGCGCACGCTGCACGACGCGTACGAGCGGGAGGCTACGCAGGTGGCACATGGTCTCGTCGATTTCGTCCTGAAAATCCCTACCGTCGATGTCGTCGACGTCGATGGGGATGATAGCCCTATAGGCGCGGATGTAATCGAGTGCGCGCTCGGCTATCGACATATCGGTCACGCCTGGGAGGAAGGCTTTAAAGACCTCCATTCAAGTTGCTGGTGAGTCGAGAGCCTTGGTCGCGTGAGATGAGACGAGAGTTTGGGGTTTGTAGTCGGGGGATGCCAGCGAGCAGTCGGGTTATATAGGCATCAAAGGTGGCAAGTTTCACTAGGGCCTGGTGGCAAACAATACAATGTACATAAGTGACGAGGCCAAGAGCAGGCCGTCAACTTGTTACAGTTGTTTTGTCAGAGCACGTGATGGGAAAATCGGGAACGCGCGCCAGTTCGCCCGCTCGAACAGGATAAGGTTCTCCGCTTCGACGATCTATCGCGAAGACTCAAGAGTTCAGTGGAGCTCGCTCAGGTGCCTGTTCATTTTTGTGATTTTCTATTCTCGCTTCCAATACCAAACACATCCCGCATCTGGACGCGTTCGCGCGGATCTCCAACGGAAGCACCATTGAGTTCGAAAAATAGCCAAAAAATTTGGACAGTCCATGAAATTCCGAAGTAAGTACTGTATCGAAATACGGAACAAACATTAGAAATGAAACCCAGAAAGAGAGCGCGCGTTCCTATACACTTGGTTTTTCTTCGTTAACTGCGGAGCCTTACTGCCTATGAATCCCATCCACCCTTCGTGTTACTCGGCGGAGTCATTGTACTACATCTACAAAACGAGAAGTTTGATCAAGACGTCGAGCTTGAGCTCAACGATGATCGAGGTGCAGCTGCTGCCGAGCAGGCCAACGAGCAGGCCGATGACGACGGACAGAACACCGCCGAGGAGACCAAGAACGAGGTCGAGGACGATGGTGATGAGGGCAACGAGGGAAACTCTGTAGATATCGTGAGCTTTCTTCTGTGCTAACATGCGAAGCCAAACTCACCCGATGGGGGCAAAGCAGCCGATAATTGCGCCCTTGTCGATCCCGGGGAGGCTGTAGACCGCGCCGCAGGGGATGATGACGAGCTATCGAGTGCATTAGAGGAAATGGAGGTTGCTCGACAAAAACGCAAAAACACACCTGGATGACGACGGAGAGCAGAACGAGAATGTCGCCGAGACCGATGGCGCCAACAGGAAGGCCCTTGCAAGACGCGACAGCCGCATCGAGGACAACTGTAATGTCGAGCACGATGCTAGTGACCTTGGCGGGAGTGGCCGTGTCAGCATTGAGGCTCTCTGATTTTTTGTGAATACGAAGAGAAATGAGCAAGCCACTGAAGATGCGTACTGAGTTGATCAACATGGGGCTGGACGTCATCCGGGAGTCCGGACAAGATCGAGGTGAGCGTCGCGGCCTGACGCTCCTCGATAGCACGGGACTCGACGGTGGGCATCGCCGAGGCGAACGCGCCGAACGCGAGAGCGGCGACGGTGGCGATCTTCATGAAGGAGAACATGGTGATGTCGAGAGCGGGTTGAGTGGATGGGGGAGTAGGCGATTTGAAGGGAGAAGAGGGTGAGGAGACATTGGGGTTGGTGGAAGGGCTTTTATACCTGAAATCCGTGAGTATAACTCTGTCCAGGCCCGAGACAGAAGTGGGAAACAATATCTCGAGTTCAAAGGCGAGCGATGCCCGCTGGTTGGGCGAGCGGAGCCAGGCCCTCAAGGCGGCCAGAGGTCTTCACATTCATTGGCTTTTGACAGCCCCCCGACAGAAGAAGGAGCACTGTCACGTCGACACCGAAATTTGAACAGTCCACCGTACCGGAAAACGGTTGGAGAGAATTTGGTCGACCTGGCGTTTCCTGTTTCTGCGTCATGAACGACGCGTCGCCGTCATGGACCAGTTCGCGGGTGGAGAGTCTGTCGCTCATCCTTGGTTGGATGAACGCGCCTCACCCACCTGACCTGGATCTGGCGTCTCTTGTCTTCATATACGTAACATCCGCGGATGTTCAGTGTCTCTGTCAACCTAAAACCCGAGAAATTATTTGATCTGATCCAACGTTTTGGAAGTTTGAACTCTCAACTTGACAGGGATAGAGTGGGGGTCGAATTACTGCAAAGGTCGTACGCGACGGCGGCAGTCTGCGGGCGGGTCATTGCGCGTCCATCCTATGCTGCAAAGCGACGAGCGATAGCTCCACAAAGTGCGCGGCTAGTAGTAGTAGCTGAGAAAATGTATACGGCAGTATATAGGTAACTGCATTCCAAATGAAGAGTCGTCACCTTCGGACTCCAGGACTTGGCCACTCTGCGTGCCTCCCCTTTTCTTTGACCAAGGATGGTCAAATACGATCATCGGGATAGTCGAAGTGGAAGAGCTTGGATACTACTCCCGAGGCGAACTTTGACTCCAGTTCCGCATTGTCAAGTCGAGCCTCCGCATGGGCAATATGTCGGCGCGTTTACTACGGTTGGAACCCTGGATTCTAGATCATCTTCAGCACATGTTTTCTGGCCATCGTTCACGGTCTACCAAAAAGATGACGGCAACCTCGCTGAGCACAGGTCCGTCTGCTGAAATGGTATACGTACTCACCAGGGGACCTCAGCGAACGTTAGACACACCCGAGCCCAAGATCGAGTAAAAGACGAGACAACCTCATACAAGCAGTCCGCTGGTGCCTGAACAAGATACAACCGAAGAAGGATGAAAGGTCGACTAAATGAAAGCGTCGCTACCCTTTAATGTAGGTTAACGTTCGTTGATAAACTGAACAGGCAGCGTACTCGCCTTACTAAGTACCTTCCGTAATGGTATGCGCGGGTCCACCGAACAAGGCTGCTTTTGAACATCGTGAGCATGTGAAAGGGAATACTTTGTCCTAAAGGAAGGAGAGGACAAGTCACCGTCCCGCCGTAACGCCCAATGCTATTCCCCCACGTGAAAAGAATCAAATTCTCTGGTTTATCAGAACATCGAAGAAGACTGCGTCGAGCGTTGCGAGGTGTGCTCACGGTTTATCTCCGACAGAGCTTGGTCACAAGCTTGTGCGTGGTGTGTGGCCTCCACCAGATCCTGTCCCATGCTCAAGGCTGTTGAACGTCCGCTAGGTTGGGTGTGCATTGCGTACATACTGTGGAGTACGTTCATCATTGGTCATTCGTGGCGGCTTTGCGGCCGGTCTCCGATAGGTTCTGGCCATAAAGCATGGAGTTTTTTTAGTGTTTGACGCCGCATATCAGCATGGCCGCCAGGCGTCTGGGAGAGGTGTGTGCCTCGCTCATGATCCACGCGTTGTTGGTGCGCCCTCGGCTGGTTGAGCCTCAGTGTTGGGTTGCGCTCTAGGCTCTGCATCGAGAAATTTTGGGTTTTGAGAAGGAAAGATCGGCAAGCCATAGACCATGGGCACATGGACCCAGCACACCAGCTCACACTGCCATTCTTCTGTAGAACGCCAAAACGCGTCGAATTTAACTGCACCCGTAGAACAGCGCTCAGACGGAGATCTGCTATGGACGAATTGGCGTCAAGGTCGTTGTGTCCAATAGACAGCGCAGAACAAAGCAGAAGACGGGCGAACGCACCGTGAAACGCCCGAGCGGTACCGGAGATGTGTCTATCCTCTACGTTGGTGAGAAAAATCGCGGCAAATTGTGGAGTGGGTTATTGAGCAGAACGCCTCATCGCGGGTTCAGAGCGGCTCGAATGTCACGGCTTTGGCCGGGATGAACACGGCTACGCGTGTCTGTGGATAATAGAGGACAGCATCACCGATGGCTGGGCGACCACATGCACGTCGTGCAGGGCAAGGCGAGGAGCCTGTCGATTCCGTACGTGTTGCATAGTATACAAAGAACGACTCATCAGAAAATACGGCATGAAAATATGGAACACCACGGGCCACGACCACTCATCCGTCGAACATCGTTCCGTCCATCCTGATCCCCATGTTTTGCTTGATATCCATCCCAAGCAGCTTCATCTTTCCAGCCTAAGCGGGAACGCTCAGTTTGGTTATATAGCACGCGAAGAAGGCGACCCGACGTACCTCCACACGTTCCTGCTGAACGCGCCTGAGCTGCTGCAGCTGTTCCTTGCTCAAGTAGCTCTCCTGCTCCACCGCTTGGCGCTTGTGCTTGCTCTGATGTGCACGCATGTCCGCGGAAGGGTCATAGCCGTCATCGGCTGGAGGAACGAACTCGCCAGCGCGCAGGGCGGACATGCGACGTTCATAGCTTTCCATGTGGTAGAATTTTTCATGAGAAAGGGTGGCTGACCGGGCGAAGCGGTGGAGTTAGATGAAGAAACGGAAACCTGAGGTCATGGCCGACGTACCGGTGTTGAAATCCTCCATGAATTTCGCGAACTCCTTTCGCGTCTGGTCCTTCGACATGTTCTCAGGATTCAGCATCTGCTCTTCCACTAACCACGCGCGAAACTCAGGCTCTTTAGTGTACATGCTAGGAAGAATGGTCAGATCGAAAGATATCCAGACAAGGTAGTCCAACGTACTCGCTCTCGGTGATGATACCGTATTTGCCCCACTGACTGCCAACAGCAGCGCTCTTCTTCTTCTGGGGAGTGCAAGAAGTGAGCAGACGATTCGGACAAATCCTCCAAGTACGCACCTTTCTCTCCTTCTTCTCCTTCTTTCGCGCTTTCCTATCCCGATCCTTGCTGCGACTCCGACTCCTGCGACGTTTGTGGTGTTTCCTCTTCCGCCTTCGCTTTTCATCCTCGCTTTCAGATGAAGACGAGCCGCTCGACCGAGACCGTGATCTGCGACGTTTCTCTCGGCTTCGGCTACGATCCCGACGGCGTGGTGAGCGTGATTGTGAGCGGGCCCGACGACGATGCCTGTCGGGAGAGGCGGAGCGGGAATGGGAGCGAGAGCGGGACCGCCGTCGGGCATCGTCATTCCGGTGAGATTTGTGTCTGTCTTTATCCCTGGACCGTGATCGGTGGCGACTGGGAGGATGGGGTTGTTGAGAGGGAGGAGAGCGCGGCCGCGTTTCGCGAAGGTCTCGACGGGTAGGAGAGCGAGAACGGCGACCAGAGTGTGATAAGTCGTTGTGATCCATGTCGACTGGAAGACCTAAACGTCGCGGTCGTTGTGTGATTTGAGAAGGGAGAGGGCGAGCACGACGTGAGAGACCGGCCGTAGGAGCGAGGAAAGCACGGGCCACGTGGCTGTCCGTGGCCACCTTCCAAAATGGGAGCGTCGGGGCGGGATTACGTACGCCCGACGCTCATTGTTCCCTCCCGCCGTGTCCCGCGACTCGGACTGTACATGCTACCGCGACTTACTACTCCATTCACAACGCCTGCGATGCTGCAATGCTAACGCATATCTAGCTTCAGGTGCACCCATAGACTTGGAAGGTAAGTGCACCCAAACAATTGGCACTAGTCGCTGGGGCCATCGCCACCACTGGCAGTTCCAAGGTTGCCGACCTGAGGCGCACATACTCAGACGCTATCGCCAAGTGCTGTTGCGTTTGCGTTTTTCTCACCAGAGATAGGCTCCAGCTTGTGTGTCCATCTCTTCTGTCAATGTCGATCATCAGGATCCGCAGGACTAGCTGACAGGCCGTTGACAGGCAATGGATTTCAGAATATGAATGGCGCTAAGTAGAAATAGCGCCAACCTGAGCTCTCCGAGAGTCCGAATCATGGACAGCTCACCCTGAGCTTAGCATGGCGTAAGTGCTATCAGCAGCTGCCCAACATCAGTCTCCTGAGAGTCTCCAGCTGACTCCGACGTCGCTCCGACGTGTTCGAAGAGCCAAGCTTCCAATTACATCTCACGGTCAAAGCCACACCCACATCGACGGCGAAACTTTTGCTCACTGCCAGTTGTCAGTGTGAAGTCTACATAGTACACTTGGTCCTATGTAAGTACACTGGTCCTACACCGGGGTTTCAACCTCTCCGAACGCGCGGTCTTCTATCCTGCTTCTGTCAGCGCTCAGCCGTGACCGATCCCCTCCGATCCCCCGACGCGTCTTGTTTTTCTCTTAGGCCCTTGGGTCTGGGCCGGAAATACGGAACCCCTTACTATTTTTCTCAGGAGATATACGGCCACTCTACACCACCAGCAGTTGCCTCAGCATCAATCTATGATGGCCAGTTGGGGTGAGTCGAATGGCGTGACCGGAGGTTCACGCTGGCTTCACGTCAGCTTGAATCTAAACCCCTGATTCGAGTTCCATCCCGCTTTTCCGTCAGTGTAAGCCAATTCCACGCCAAAGTCAGCGTGAGCACAAGCTGGTCCGTCGGTTTCAAGCCCATTTCACTGGCATTTGTAAGAAGTGGAAAGAACGGAGTCCCCGCGCGATGAGTCTGAAGTCGATTATGTAAGCAATGTCAATTTTCGTCGTCGCGCGGTGTCGTTCTTGTTTCCTCTCACCACCTCCACCGCTCAACGTCAACTCCCTCCACCTGGCCACAGCATCTCATCTACCACTGGAGACCCCGGTATAGCTGATTTCGAGACCGGAATCACATATCGGAATCTCCTCAAAGAGTGGGCTTTGACCACCCCACCCTTTCCCCTTCGCTCACATCAATGTCGAGGTCTCCAGCCCGCTCTCTCATGAGCATGAGTAGCATTGAGACAACAGCCTGGGTGCGTGTTAGTATCTCTCACTTCCTGCTCGTCTGTCTCACCACGCCACTCATGCATAGGCCCTACTAGTACCCCTGGGGATCTCTTGTTGCCGAGGGCTCTTTCGCACTTATGGGCTTTGCTCTCGGTCTTTCCTCGTGTTCTTGGTCTCTACTCGCGGTCTCGGTCTTTGCTTGCAGTCTTGGCCTGTGGTTGTCGTCTCGCTCCTCGCTCTCGGTCCCCCTGGGTCTCTGGTTTTTGCTCGCTGGCACTTGCTAGGTTATCTCAATCCCGTTTTGCTGGCATGCCAGGTAACACACTCTAATTCATTTTTCATTCCTCCTTTTGGACCCGTAGACATCCTGTAACACCCCCCATGTACTTTGTATGGTAGTTCTCGGAATGATATATATATTACGATGCTTTGTTTGCTTCCACATTGGGATGATAAGATTGCGATAAGCATGATTTGAGCCAGCATCCCGCCGATTGCTCCTTGACGAGCTTAGTAAGATAATTGGATTGAATCCGAAGGAACTCAGCTTCCGACCCAAGGGAGCCCGTTGAGTCTGATATCAGCATGACATTTTTGGATTCCATCCGGTGTCACGCTAGCATCACACTCAGGGGCATGATATCGGAATGAAGCTGAAGGATCTGCTGGTGGTGTAATCCGTCAGAGGACTGGTCCCTTTGTCCGTGGATGTTACACTGGCACATTCTAGATCTCATGTCAATTGCTTGGCCTTCTCGAACATCTGGCCGTCCGTGTGGTGAAAGTACAAGCTTCAAGCTCTCTTCGCTCTCATGCACATGTCGAAGCCCTTGGGAGATGGAAGGAGGTGGTGCGACTCAATTGCCTTACGTGCTGCGGCGTGGTTACAATTCAATAACTGATAGAATTTTAGAATTGCTATCAAACGTACTCAAGCCAGTATGTCGGCGCGCGGTCTTGGTCTAGGCGCATGCCAGCGTGAACGGAGTCCGAAAGCCTTTCTCATCACACAAAAAACATCCCTTCACCCTTCTCGTCACGGTCCAGCCTTGTTGACAAGATCTACGCGAGGATAATGGGGAAGCAACGCCGTGACACCCAACACGAGGCTTCTGAGCACACAGCTGTCAAGCTCGACCCGAGATCGCCAACGGTAAACCCCCGCCGCCCAGAGGTTATTTCAATTCTGAAACTCAGCCGCGAGAAGCGACTGGTAGCGGACATACGGGATTGGACATGTCAAGACACCGCCCAAGGGGTTTTCGTATAAAAGACCTGCTGCAGCGTCCATGGATCTTCATCCTTCGGGCCTAACACTCCAGTCGCTCTCTTCGTCGTAGCTTTCCCCTCACTCTTTACGCTCACTCAGCCATGTTCTCCTTCGCCAAGATTGCTACCTTCGCCGCGCTCGCCTTCGGCGCCTTCACCTCTGCGATGCCTACCGGCGTCGAGTCGCGAGCTGTTGAGGCTCGCGGCGCCTCTGACCTTACGGGGGTCCTTGCCGACCTCAAGGTCGGCCTCGACGTTAATGTCAACCTCCTTGGTAAGATTTTCCCCGTGCGCGATGTTGGTGGGTTTGTTGCTGACAGCTGAGGATAGCTGCCGTTACCGTGGACAACTACTCGTACGACCACGTTAACGGCATCGTCCTCGACATCAAGGCCACCATCGATGTCGCTGTGGACGCCTGCAAGGCGCTCCCCGCTGGTGCCATTGGCACCGGTGACATCCTCGCCCTGCTCTCGGTTGTCATCAACGTGAGCTTCTTGCTTTCTGTTACACAGATCGTTGGCTGACCAGGACGTTGCAGTTGGTCTTGGTTCCCTGCGGCAAGATCTTCGCCTTCGTTAGCGTCGACGAGCAGGTTGCGCTCAAGGCTTGCTTCTCCGTTCTCGGGTATGTTCCTCCGTTGAATTCATTTATGATAACGATGGCCAATTCATTTTGCAGAGACTCCCTGGCCGCTCTCGTCACCGTCGTCCTGGGCCTCGCCGTCGGTCTGCTCGGTGGCATCCTCTCCGTTGTCGTTGGCCTCCTTGTCAACCTCCTCGGCGGTTGCACTTCGATCATCCTCGACCTGAACCTCACTGCCCTTATCCAGGTCCTCCTCCTTTGAGCGAAAGGGTAACCTGTTGCGACATAGAGACATTCTCTTCGCGATGTGTTCCGTTCCGCCCGCGTGTTTGCTCACACTACTGGGCATTGCGCGCTCGTCTACACCAAAAATACTCCCATAAACCATTTGCCTACTTATCTACAGTCCTTACGTATGGTCCGTTAATTCATGTCGCTCTTTGGTTCGTCTCCTCGGTTGTGGTGTGATAATTGAGTGAAGTGACAAGATCAGATTATGTGAGGGTTCGTATGCTTTTCGAGTCGTGTGTCGTCGAGGCGCAGGATTGGATGACTTGTTTCCCGAAGAGCATGGAGGTGAGGCCTGTTGAAATGTTGTCGGTGTATCTAAGTAGTATCGGCTAGTTATGTTTCGTTGGGGAGTACACGGTATATAATCTGCTCGACATAGACGGCCAAGCTCCGCACGTCTACGTGGAAGACGGCCCGAAGAACCAATGAAGAGGAACGACTTACTTCACTTGATCGTAACACTGAGCAACCGGCGGGCACCTTCAAAGGAAAACAGGGTTCCGGTGAGAAGCATTTGTATTCCGACGTAAGGGTGTAGAGTATATTCGACCCAGTGACTATCGACCTGTACGTGAGGGTCCGTCAGATGGTAAGGAGTTGGGGATTTTAAACACACCCTAGTCATCCTCCCCGAAAAAGTCGTCCTGTTCCGCCGCGCTATTCTTGCGTTTCGACGCCGTGGACCTACGTCCCGAGGACTTATCTTTCTTCTTCGAGGGGGGAGAACCGTCCTCATCCACCATGCCCTCGAGGGCGTCTTGCTCATCCTCTTCTTCACAACCAGGCGCCGTCTTGGGCTTCTTCGTGCCTCTCTTCGCTTCACCACCTGGCCAACTCGGAGCGCCCCTATCAGGCGCACCATGGCCGACCCCACTCGCCAACGACTCTGGTTCTGCAGCAAACGTGCCTGCCGCCATCTGCTCTCGAGCCCACTCCCGTAGCTCTTCTCGTTTAGCATCCGTTGAGCTCAGTTCCGCGTTAGGCGACGGATGAATGGGCGCTGTGCCGGCGTCGGCGTCCTGTCGAACCTCTGGTGGGAAGAGAGAGATGTACGGCTCTGTTTTTGGGTAGTTCTGCGGACAGATGAGCACGACGTGAGAACGGACGAGAGAGTGAGCGTACGATGGTGTAGTTTAAGTCCACCCGGAGCTCAAAGAGGGTAGCTTCGAGCGCTTTGCGCGCTTTGGCAGATAAAGTCTCGTCGCTTAGCTGCTTTTTCGTCTGCTTGATCCTCCGCGTGAGTTTTTGTCGGTCTGGCAGGCAAACGCGATCAGAAAAGAAACAGCGAAGGATCTGGGCATGTGCTCACCAAAAAACTTGATCTTGCGATATCGCACGGTCATGGTACGCTCTTTATTTGCTTGCTCCGCTCTCGCAAGGTCAGCTTCCAGAGCCTTCAGCCGGCGCTCGGTCTCAACGCGCACATTTGCAGCAAGACTTTCCTGCGCGTCATTAGTTGAGAACAGCTAGTGGAAAGATATAGGATACGCACTTTGGCGAGTAATCTCCTCGTTTGTCTCAGCGCAGCTTTCAGTTTGGACGCCCCTAGCGTTGCTGAATCCCTTGGCTCGTGCTTGGGGTGTCTGCGATTTGGGCGGTCATGGTGGGACGCGCCAGCCTTGGAGGACTCTCCGTCGTGTGGATCTTTGGTTCGGGTAGCTGGCATAGCGTTTGGCAAGGAGGGGGAAGGGAAAAGTAAAGCAGGAGTATCCAAACTTTGACAAGGGAGCTTCAACGAGTGTCTAGCTCTTGCTGACGTAACTTGAAGTCTCAATTAGATTTTCCTTTTCGCTGATTCATTTCTTCGACCGCGACGTTTGACCAAAATCTTACCCTGCTCATGCCCCTTCCTTGATCCACGTCCCTTTCCCAGTTTCACCATGAGGAACGTTATACTGTCAAAATCACAGAACACTCATCTGGCCGATGCACACGTTACAGCAACTGTCGTCGACGTGGAGGATGACAGCCTCTGGATCGCGTCTGAACGTTTGAATCCAGATGCGGACGTCGAGATCGAACTCTGGAAGAGAAAGGGTGCCGATATTTCTCACAAAGTGGAAGAGGTACGTTTGACTGTTGTCGGTTCATGATGTTTTCTATCTCGGAGGCTTACATGCATTCTACAGGAGGCTATCCCAACCCTTGTCACGATGTTCACATCGACCACCAACCACTCCGTCTCTGACTCGACAACGCAAATCGCCTCGCTAAGGAATAATTCGGACGAGAGATTGCTGGTCATTGTCACTCGAGGGGGTGATATTGCGTCTATGGATCTGGACGACGAAGAGCCCAAGGTATGCGACTTACTTTTAAAAACTCGGCATATCGTGACCTAACGATTAGGTTGAAGTGGTTGGCTCTATAGAAGAAGGAATCCTTGCTGCTGCATGGAGTCCCGACGACACGATCTTGGTTTTGGTTACGGGTGCGCACCCTCCGTCTTTGCTGTGGTACTTGACTCATGGTCGCATCTAATCCAGGAGACGGAAAACTCATTCTTATGACACCTACGTTCGACGTATTGAGCGAGGCTCCTCTGCATACCGAGAAATTTGGAGAAGGTACGCTCTACATGTTTTACCTGCCTCTGCACAGGCGACTAACCGATAGTCTCCAGATGCCCCCATCAATGTTGGTTGGGGATCGAAACAAACGCAGTTTCACGGCTCCCTTGGGAAAGCCGCCGCCCGAGTCACGCAACCTTCCACTTCCACCTCTGTCGGTTCATCGCCCGATGACGATTCACTTCCTCGGATATCTTGGCGCGGAGATGGCGCGTTGTTCGTCGTATCCTCTCTCACACCAGCCCCACCAGCCTCAGCTCCCGACACCCTCCAGCGTCGGGTTCTTCGAGTATTCGATCGCGAAGGCGCTTTACAATCAACCTCGGAGCCCGTACCCGGACTTGAACATGTCGTCTCGTGGAGGCCATCTGGGAACCTGATCGTTGGGACGCAGAGGTTTGGAAAGTTAAAGGGTGCGGGACAAGGAAAGGAAGGCCGTCACGACGTCGTATTCTTCGAACGAAACGGGCTCCGCCATGGAGAGTTTGCGCTGAGAGAGTACGCATATCAGCGTTCAGTGTACAACAGCACCAGTCCGACATACAAGGTCAACGAACTTTGCTGGAGCCCCGATTCGAATATTCTCGCTGTATGGATCGAGACGGTCGAGGGCGATATAGGTGGGTTCTTTAATTCCTTGCCGCTTGTTCACGTCTGCTCATGCCCATGCGCTACGGTACAGTGCAACTATGGACGACTGGAAACTACCATTGGTGAGTGTCTTCGACATATATATTGTCTTAATCAGCCGCCAACTGAAAGCAGGTATCTCAAGCAGGAGTTGAGGGCGCCGGCACGAGGCGGAAAGCCCGGTAGGCTTACGTCTGTCGGTTGGCATCCAGAAGCTGCCATGCAGCTCCTATTGACCATGCGAGGTACTCAAATGCTAGTCATTCATATCGTGACGTCCATCTTATGCAATACAGGGTCACTCATCCAACACGCATTCGCTTGGGATACATGCGTTGCCAGGACAAGTTTTCCGAAAGACACTGCAACGGTCGCTGTCGTTGATGGCAGTGCGTCGAATCTCGTGTTTTCCTGTCCTGTCTTTGAAGCTGACCAACCATGTTAGCCAACATTCTACTTACACCTTTCCGCACCCAAAACGTCCCGCCTCCCATGTCCTCTTTCCAGCTAGCCATCCAACCTTCCGCCGCGATCTCAAAGAGAACCCCCGTCCACATGTCGTTCACAGCCTTGGAAGACATCCTGGCCGTGTTATGGGACTCTGGCTTCGTCGAACTATGGCGCCTTCACACCAGAACAGGCCCAGGTCGTACCCCCGTTATGGCTCCGGAAAAGATATTCGGCGGCACCCTCGGCGAGGTTTCTTCGACTCCCGATTTCCGTGAAGTGGCCGTTTGGGCATCGGAGGCCTCAGCAGGGCAAGATGTATCTACTCGAGTTGCGATCCTCGGGCGAACACCTTCAGGCTCCGACGTTGTTCAGGTAATTACCGTGGATAAAGGCCAGTCGGCACGGTCTTCCAGCCTGAATCTCGAGGGTCGAGGATGGAAGCTGGTTTTATCGTCCCCTGAGCCCACGGTACATCATTTGGGCAAAGTATACCAAGGTGTGTATCCAGCCATTCTTATCTAGTGTGGATGACGTCTGATTATCATGCAGTGAAATCGGATCCTTCCGACCTCGTGCTCCTTGCAGAGCTTGGCCGTCCATGCGAGGTTGTGCACTTCGTCTCCCATCCTACTTCAGACCGTGCAGGATTTATTGGGTTGACCTCATCAGGCGTTCTGCTCTTCTCCGTCTCTCCTTCCTCTCGCACCCTCGCCTCAAACGTCAACTCGGTCACAGTTTCCTCTGGTCTTATCATATATACCACCACGGCCCATGAAGCATATTTCATTGCCTTGGAGGACGTTCTAAAATCTGACATCATTGCCGAAATACCCTCCGAGCGTAGACGTGTTGAGCGGGGATCGCGCATCGTTACGGGGGTGCCGAGTAACATGAGCCTAGTCCTGCAAATGCCCAGAGGGAACCTGGAAACAATAAACCCAAGACCTATGGTGCTCAAAGTCGTCCGAGATGACATTGACGCGTACGTTGTCCTCCTCAGTATATGGGCCCCTTTTCACTTATACATCGATCGATCTTCGCTCAGCGGTAACTGGCTCAAGGCATTCTTGGCGTGCAGAAAGCATCGAATCGACTTGAACATTCTTGTCGACCACAACCCAGCACTGTTCAGACAGAAACTACCGTCATTCGTGGAGCAGATCAACGACGTCGACCACATCAACCTTTTCTTGACAACCCTTGGGCAAGTTTCCTTTCTTTGACCCTCTTATGGTTTGCTGACCAGGAAACGTATACAGGAGAGGTTCTCAGCCCCCAGAGACGATTTCAGAGCTCTGCGACGCCGTTCGCGAAGAGCTGGAGAAGGTCGACCTAAAGCGATACGTCAACTCGATATTAACGGCATACGTCGCGAAGCAGCCCCCGGACCACGAAGCGGGCTTAAGGATGCTTTTACATATCCGAGGTCAGTCTATCGTTTTTCTATCCAACGCCGTAAGCTCACATCATCGGGCAGAAAGCGACCCTACCATCGTAGAAGAAGCTGTCAAGTATATCATCTTCCTTGTCGACGCCAACACCCTCTTCGACATCGCGTTGGGAATGTACGATTTCTCCCTGGTGCTGATGATCGCGCAATATGCTCAAAAGGTGGGTCTCGCTTCCATCCTAAGTGTTTGTGGTTTCTAAGGGCTCTGGTGAACACAGGACCCGCGAGAATACCTTCCATTCTTGCGCGAGCTGCGAGCGTTGGAAACGCACTACCAGCACTTCCGTATCGACGACTATCTCAAGAAGCCTGAGAGCGCCCTTCAGAATCTTAGTCTTGCAGGTTGGTTGGATTTTCTATCAGAATGCAGGCAAACGCTGACTATTCGAGCAGGTCAAGGACACTTTGAGGAAGCGTTGACGTATATCGAAAAACATCGCCTGTATGACAGTGCACTCAGAATATGGCGAGGCAAGATCGAATATCCTGTGGGTGGATTCACGTCGTCATGCTCCTCTCGTGACTAAAGCGAACTGTTAGAGGGTTCTTACAACGTATGGCGAGTGGCTATACGAGCATCGCGAATTCAAACAATCCGCTATAGGTGCGATTTCTGTACCTTCGTCGGGTTCCAATTTTTGACTTTGAGAGGCAGCATTCGTCGAGGCTTCACAGCCTCAAAAAGCTCTAGTGGCATACGAGAAGGCTCTCCTTTGGCGGGAGCTGTTCGATCTCGCCGTTCGAGAGGAAACGTCTGAAGAGGACCTCGTGACTGTGGCATATCGTGTAGCTGGTACACACTTCCCTTCTTATCCCCCTTCGAAGTTAACTTATCTATATCCAGAGGACCTGACATCGAAAAAGCGCTATTCGGAGGGCAGCCAAGTTCTGCTGGACTACGCCAAGGACGTGCGAGAGGCCGTAGTGACTTTGGTCCAAGGTAATCAGTTCTCCGAAGCGAGACGTGTGGTGCGTTCTTAAACTCGGTTTTTTATGTTCTTTTTCTTTATTGACGAACTCATAGGCCACCCTGCGATCTCGGCCGGAGCTCCTGGAGGAGATCATCCAACCAGGAACCCTAGAGACTCGCGCGCAGATATCTGAGGACCTCAACGAGATGCGGGAGCAACTCCGGAAACAAGTTCTCCGAGTGAACGAGTTGCGTATACGAAAAGTCGAGGAACCCGGTACGTTCTTCCTCACGTTATATCTTGTCCGCGTACCTAACCACACTTATAAAGAGGCATTCTACGGCGTGGAGGACACCGACCTTCACAACGTGGACGTCATGACTGATGCATCACAGTTTACGGCTTTCACGCGGTACACTGTCGCGCCATCCACCGCCTCGCGAACGACGTCGAAGTCAGCTCGCTCCTTTGGCTGTCTCTGTAGTTAGTTGACCTACTTCTCTAGGCGGAGCTCGCGTTCAAAGCGAAAGTTGGAGCGCAAGGTCGGTTCTGGACGCAAGGGGACGGTCGACGAAGAAGAGTACCTCCTCAAGTCACTCACCAAGCTCGCTGCGCGGTTTTCCACCACCCAAGGTCTCTCTTCTCTTCCCGTCCATGAGCTTGGGTTGCTCATGTCATTTGAAAACAGATGAAGCGTCGAGCCTTGTACCACATCTCCTGCAGCTCACGGACGAGCACCGAGCGGAGGCTCGCGAGTTGCAGGATGAGCTTGCTGCGTTCGAGAAGGAACTTGCGGAGGCAATCGCGCAAGTATGGCCGATGGCACCAGGAGAAGTGGAGGGTGAAGAGCCTCAAGATTCATGGGCGCAGCGGATGGAGGAGCGGGAGAAGGAGCGAGAGCAGGCCGTCAAGGCCGGTGGTCAAACCGTCTCTACGGAGTTCGAGCGAGTGGAGGACGAAACTGCTAGACGTAGGACAATGAAAAGGCGACGCGCTACGATACGAAGCCCAAGTGTAGCTTTAGCAAACGTTGTATTACGGTGTATGAAGGGACGAATAGGTGATGTATGTATAGAACACGTTGAAGATTACTAGGGGATTATCAATTATGTACAGTAAACGGGTCTAGGTGTCAGTAGGATGTTATGAGATATCGTTATGTAGTGTCACGCGCGGCTGGAGCGTGTCGCCCGCGCACGCCCCGTCTCGATGATGTTCGAAGTCAGGCAGGATACAACCTCTTCGTCGCCGCTCAGCACTTCTTCAGAACTAAATTCATCGTCCGTGTGGTCCATTGGATCGTCATCGTCCTCCACCCTGGTCTGGTCTTCTGCCGTGTCCAAACCACCGGTGGTTCGTCCGCTGGTAGCCTCCTCCAGCGTCAGGTCCATGCTTTCTCGTTTAATGTCGAGAGAACTATAGTCAGCGGCCCTCGAGTCTTCACGATGTCCCATGTCCGCGATGTCGTGGCCCGGGTCCCAGTCGTCGACGTCCATGGAGTCAACCTCGCCGTTTCCTTCACCTTCACCTTCGCCTTCATCTTCACCTTCGTCATCCGCATCTGAGTTTTCGTACTCGTTGACAATAAGGGGCTCGGCTTGTTCCTCTTGAGTTACGTGAGCCCCTTGGTCGTCGCCTGCGCCAGTAGCAGCAGCAGCAGGGGGCGGTGGTGGGACTGGCCTTGTAATCCACACGCCGGGCTGCTCCAAAACCGTTTCCCATCGTCCGGCACCTTGGTCACCGAGCACCAGCGGGAACACGCACGCCTCCTCCAACAGCTCCTCCAGGAACCGGCTGCCGTCCAAATCGTTCTCGTCCAGGACCAGGACGCGCCCCAGGCAAATTTTCCATCGGTCACCTTCGCGCATTCCGCTGCCTGAGAACTCGGCAAAGATATCTGCATCCGCATACGCAATAATGCCGCCCTCGTGTGTGTACTCCAACATGAAGGTCTCGCACATGAGCTTGATTGCGCCGCGCGCCAGAAGCGCAATGTATTCCTTTAGGCGACGTTCGCCATAGATGGTCGGGATTTGTTGGTATTGGACGTCAAGGACCGGAGTGGTGCCGCGCGGGGCAGTCTGGCGTTCGCTTCGAAGTATTTCGTGGTCTGTGGATATGCTGCGATGGATGATATGATCGTCGTCTTCGTCCTCGTCCTAGAGAAACGGATAGGGTTAGTAACGAGCAGGATCGAAGAAGAGTGACGGACGATGATGTACGCGTGTTCCAGGCCGCAGTACTGGCAGAAACCTTCAACGACTTCCCAGGCGCATTGAGTACAACGCGGGACGATATCTGCAGAAAGACCGTCTTCGTCGCCACCCATAATTGCTTCGGGAGGCCCCGCGGGAACAAGCTCGTTGTTGACGATCATGTTGGGAGCGTTCCCCGCCACAGGTTCATGGCCGAGGTTAGGAAGCTGTCCAGGCGGTGCATTGGCGGCCGGAGGGACGAACCCATTGGTTGGATGTTCGACAGCAGGATCCAGGACAGTTTGCACTGGTCCATCCATGGGAGGTTGACGACGTGCCGCTTCCAGCTCTTCTTGCAGGCGTTGAATCGTAGCCAGGTAACGAGCAGTGTCCTAAATGAAAGAGTAATCGTACGTTGAGTAAGACAATCACAAAGTTAGTGAATACTCCCTTACCGAATCCGATTGAACGTCCTTCTGCTAATGATAGTGTCAGTCGAGGACGTGTGCCTATATGTTCCAGATATACTTTACCTCGCTTGCTTCAGTCATCTGCTGGATGATTTCGTTCCTGCCAGCGATGGCAGCCTGTAGTTCCGCGATCGTAGCTTGATGTCCTCCTATGGTGGTGCCACTAGTAGCCACGCTGACTTGGAGTTTAGCTATAATACTGTCCTTGGCAAGGATGCTCGCAAAGTGCTGTGCGATCATCCTGTCTTTATTAACGATGGATGCATGTTGGTCTTCGATAGTTAGCGTCTTCTGCCTGATACTGTCATTCTTCTCGTCAACGATCTCCATGACATGCTGGAACTGTTGGGTGTTTCTTGCAGCTTGGTTTTCTAGTCGCGTCACGGTGACAAGCTGTTCCGCCCCCGTCCTCTCGCTCCGGCGGAGGTCCGTGTCGGCACGTTTGAAACGCTAGTACGCCATAAGTCAGTCAAGGTCTGCGTCAAGAGGCAATGTCGTGGATTATCTCACATCAAGAATTACTTTGGTCTGGTGAGCAGACAATCCAAGACTGTTGATTTCATTGATGCGTTCTTGGCGAGATTCGTACCCTGCCCAAAGTCGTTGGGCCCCTGGTGCGACGGCGGACATGGATATGATAACCCTGATACGCGTCGCGTATCAAGATACGAGGTAGAACAGCACTGAGATTAATGACGCACCGAAAGCTAGATGTCGTAGTTTATGTAGGCCGGTGTATGCTACTACGCGTACGAAGGGAGTCCTTCAAGATGGGCCTTGCGTGGCGAGTCGTGTCACGCACTAAATGGTACGCCGACCCCCAGTTAGAAGGTTTGAACCTATAATATATGATTGCCCTTACCAGCGCAGGGCTCTGAAGCGGTTCGACCCGCCCGCAGGGATGGAAAGGAGGGGTAGTACAGATTCAAGAGGGTCAAAACCCTTCAGGCGCGTTTCGTGCTGCCGCAGGAAAATGTACACGGTCACGTTACTAGTTATTTACACTAACTCCCCCCATCCCAGAGACTCTTTACCATTGACAGGCCTCACCTTCCGCAAAGCGGGTCCATGAGGGGAGGTAGACTCGGAAATACGAAGAGGAAAAGTAGATTGTCTAATAAGTAAGGACCGAGAACACAAACGGAACACGCATACCCGGCAAACCCGGCCCATTCCGTCCCTGGCTGTGCGAGGGTCGCTCTGGGTCGCTGTTTGCCACGACGACGACGACGACTTCAACAGCAGTGACATTTCGACCATCTCAAGCGCAGCAAGGCCAACCTTTCCTTGTTCCACAACCCTTCATTCTTATTTCACTTCTTAGGCAGCAATTCACCCCGAATCTGCCCTCAGAATTGGTGGCGAGCCGAAATTTGAACAGCTTGGCCGTGCGCGTCGTGGCATCCTATCCTATCCTATCTTACTCCCCCTCCTCGTCGTTGGATAATACACGCCTCGGGCCCTCGGGAGGCACCTGAAAATTGACGAGTTCGACGTCGAAACCAACCAGACTTCCGTACCTCCGCACTTTCCTCCGCAGCCATGTCGTATGAGCGACGGCCCCGCGATTTATCAATACAACCGGACGCCTACGCCAGCTCTTCTTCTTCTTCCTCTGCAACCCTTCGCCGCAACCAGATGAATCGCCCAGCGTCGCCCCCAGCGTCCGCGTACTTCTCCAAGTTTGTCGGCGACGAGCAACCCCAGGCTTCCGCCGACGCCCCCGCCCACTTTGCGTACAGCACCACCCTTCGTCGTCACCCGGACGAGCACTTCGACATTCTATCGCCTCACTCCGCACGCCTGCCAGCGCTCGAGGCTCAAGCTGGACTATGGGACAGGATCGTGGAAATGGTAACAGGGAGGAAGGATAGGGCCGACGCAGCGGAGGACGGGTACGCACCCGTGCCCAAGGCAGAGCAGCAAGACACCGCGTCCGCACGCTTTTCAGGATACACTGCCGAGGTGCGCCGAGAATACGTCGATTTTGCGACGTGTGGCTGATTTTCCACCCGCAGGACACCGTCGCTCACTTCCACACCTCCTCCGACCGCGGCCTGCCCGTCGCCACCATCCCCGCTCTCCGCGAGAAACACGGCTACAACGAATTCACGGTCTCCGCCCCCGAACCCGTCCTCCTCAAGTTCGCCAAGACGATATACGAAAGCCCGCTCATCCTCCTGCTCTGCGGCAGCGCCGTCGTCAGCGCCGTCATGGGCAACATCGACGACGCCGTCAGCATCACCGTCGCGATTCTCATCGTGCTCACCGGTACGCCTTCCTTGCTTCCGCCTCCGCCTCCCGCTTCCGCTCATCCCCGTCCGCAGTCGGCTTCGTGCAGGAGCGCAGGTCCGAGAAGAGTCTCGAGGCCCTGAACAAGCTCGTCCCCCACCACTGCCACATCGTGCGCGACGGCGCATCCCTCCACCTCCTCGCGAACGAGGTCGTTCCCGGCGACGTCGTCACCTTCGCCACCGGGGACCGCATCCCCGCCGACGTGCGCCTCCTCGCCGCCGTCGACCTCGAGATCGACGAGAGCAGCCTCACGGGCGAGACCGCCGCGCGCAGGAAGAGCGTCGAGCCCTGCCTCGGCGCCATGGCCAACGGACACGCACGCCCCGACCGCTCCGTCGAGCCCGTGGCCATGGCCGACAGGACGTGCATCGGGTACATGGGCACGCTCGTGCGCAACGGCCGCGGCTCGGGCGTCGTGATCGCCACCGGCACCCAGACCGAGTTTGGCATCATCTTCTCCATGATGCAGGACGTGAGCACCGTCTTTTTATGGGTATCGACCTCCTCTGACGCGCGTTGCAGGTCGAGGAACGGCGGACGCCGCTGCAGCGCAGCATGGATGAGCTCGCGCAAAAGCTGTCCTTCATCTCCTTCGGCGTCATCGGCGTCATCTGCCTCATCGGCGTGCTGCAACAGCGCTCCTGGCTCGACATGTTCACCATCGGAGGTGCGTCCGCTTCTGCGCCCCCGCCCGCCGTCGCTGATCTTGGCCAGCGCAGTCTCCCTCGCCGTGGCCGCGATCCCTGAAGGCCTCCCCATCGTCACCACCGTCACGCTTGCCCTGGGCGTGCTCCGGATGTCGAAGCGTAAGGCGATCGTCAAGAAGCTGCACTCGGTCGAGGCCCTCGGCTCGGTCTCCGTCATCTGCTCGGACAAGACGGGCACGCTCACCAAGAACGAGCAGACCGTCACCGAGCTATACACGGTCGACGAGAGCGTGGAGGTCGATCCGTCCGCCCCGGTCGCGCCCGCGCGGGTGTCGCAGGCGCTGTTCAAGACGCTCGAGATCGGCGCGGTCTGCAACAACGCGTCGGCGTCGCGGGACGAGGCCGGCATGTTCGTTGGCCAGTCCACGGACGTCGCCCTGCTGAACATCCTCTCCGTCTTCGACGTGCCGGACCCGCGACATGTGCGTCCGTTCTTTGTTGGGCGGACAGCCTGCTGACTGCTCTGCAGACCTTTACCCGCCTCTCGGAGCGCCCATTCAACTCGGAGCAGAAATACATGGCCGTCAGCGGCACGCACGGCGGCGGGGCGGGGCGGGAGATGTACTACATCAAGGGCTCGATCGACTCAATCCTGGACCGATGCAAGTTCTACCACGTTTCCGAAGAATCTACCCCCGGCCTCGACGCGAAGACCCGAAGTGTGATCACCGCCAAAGCTCAGTCCACCGCCAGCCGCGGTCTGCGCGTCATCGCCATGGCCTACAGCTTTGGGTCCGTCGACGGTACCCCCAGCAGTACGCCTTCGAGGACGAACACACCAGCGCCCAACGGACGGGACCTCCTCAAGGAGCGTACGCACCTCGTGTTCGCAGGATTCGTAGCGATGCGCGATCCGCCCCGCAAGGGCGTCGCGGACTCCATTGCGCTTCTACAGAGCGGCGGGGTCCGGGTGGTCATGATCACCGGGGACGCGGAGCAGACGGCACTCTCTATTGCCAGGGATCTTGGCCTGCGCGGTGGACAGTGCTTGACGGGCCAGGCGATTGATCAAATGAGCGTCGGCCAGCTCGTGGAGTGCATCGGGAGCGTGAGCGTGTTTGCGAGGACAAGCCCGAAGCACAAGATGGCGATTGTGGAGGCGTTCCAGAAGCGCGGGGAGGTCGTGGCTATGACTGGGGATGGAGGTCAGTGGGCTTTCACGCGGATTGGGTTTAATGCGCGCTAATGGAGGACTGCTGCAGTGAACGACGCTCCGGCATTGAAGATGGCGGATATCGGCGTGTCTATGGGCAAGAGCGGGACAGATGTGGCCAAGGAAGCGGCCGACGTCATTCTCGTGGACGACAACTTCAGCACCATCTTGCCGGCTGTGGAGGAGGGTACGTGTATTGCTTTTGATGCTTTTTGCGCCATGTCTGATCCTCTGTTTTCGCAGGCAAATCCATCTTCCACAACATCCAAAACTTCTTGTCCTTCCAGCTCAGCACGGCGGCGGCAGCGTTAACCCTGATTACCCTTAGCACGTTCTTCGGTCTGCACAACCCCCTCAACGCGATGCAAATTCTGTTCATCAACATTCTTATGGATGGTGGGTTTCTTTGCGTCACTGGGTGGAAATACGTCTTACCTGGTTTCCAGGCCCTCCAAGCCAGTCCCTTGGTGTTGACCCTGTTGACCGCGCCATCATGCGCAAGCCTCCACGGAAGAAGGACGCACCCATTATCAGCCAGCGTATCTTGTACCGTGTCTTGTTCTCCGCGTCCATCATCGTTTTCGGCACCTTGTTCATCTACTACTTCGCTCTCTCGGACGACCACATGTCGCGGCGGGAGCAAACAATGGTCAGTCCTCTTCGACCCAGCCCCGGGCGTGCTTTCACTAAATGGGGTATTGCCAGACCTTCACTTGTTTCGTCTTCCTTGACCTTGTTTCCGCCATACAAAACCGGGGTCTGGGGTGCGGGTTCACGAAGAACAGGATGTTGCTGAGCACGGTGTCCATCTCGTTCCTCTCGCAACTGGCGCTGGTGTACGTGCCGTTCATGCAGGCGGTGTTCCAGACCGAGGCGCTCCCACTGGAGGACCTGTTCTTGCTCCTCGCGTTGGCGGGGGGGTCTATGGGGCTGCACGAGGCTCGGAGGACGTACGAGCGCAACGCACTTGCGCAAGAGACGTATGCGAGCAGTACGGAGGAGATGGCATGAGGAAGGTGATGGACTGCATTCAGTTTCCATGTTGTCGTTGTTGTTGTGTGGATATATCTCTTAAATTATGTAGACAATCTAGTTTCTCTCTTCGTGTTCTGTAAAAAGATTCATACGCTTCTCTCCCTTCGGTGGCCTGCCTTTGCGGAAGGCAAAGTTTGGCAGTGATAAAGAGTCTGGGAGGGCAGAAGTTGGTATATAACCAGACTCACTCTGTCGCTTCTTCGAGCACCGCCGGTTCCCCCGGCCCCCCACCTAACCACACCCAGAGAGTCTAACACCACCTGCGGTGATTGGCACCTTCAACATGTCAGTTTCAACCGCGGCTTGCGTCTCAGAAATCCGATTTGCAAGTTACATACAACAAGGACACTACAACGTACACCATTTCCTGACTTCTACTAGGGACCAGACATGATAGAGTATAATGATCTACTGCACCTTGGGCCTGAGAGAGAACTCCTTCTCGCCCTCCTCGTCAAACAAGTTGATACTCCATGAGGGCTTGTAGAGGGCAGGCGTGTTGAAGCGGTGGTGGCGACCGACGCCGATCTGCGACACCTTCTCGTAGTCCTCCTTGCTGAGCTCAATCTGTTGGAAGTTCGACACGATGCGGTCTGTGTACCACGCGCGCGTTACCAATGTTAGGTTCTGGAAGAGTGAAGGCTAAGATGAACGAACCTTTGTTGACCGATTTGGGGATGACAGAGTAGCCGCGGTAAACACCCCACGCGACGAGCACTTGCGCTGGCGTCGCGTTCAAATGGTCCGCAACTTCCTTGACCTCGGGATAGTCCACGATCTTCGTCTCTCCCACCACTACGCGTCAGCAGAATCAGTATTTGGACCAGATACCTGGAAGCCTCGGGCACGTACAGTTGTTTCCGAGCGGAGAGTAGGCGGTGATGTGGATGTTCTCCTTCTTGCAGTACGCGACGAGTTCGTCCTGGGGAAGGAGTGGGTGCGCCTCGATTTGGTTCGCCGCGGGGACGACGCCGGTAGCGACCTTGATCGCCTCAAGGTGGGCGATCGTGAAGTTAGACACGCCAATCGACTTGACCTTGCCCGTGTCGAGGAGCTTGATCATGGCCCTCCACGTCTCGACGAGGGAGATTTCAAGGTCAAGCGCGATCTTGCCCTCTGCGTCCTTGGGGAAGAGTCCGTCTTTAGGCTGGAAAGCGACAGGCCAGTGGACGACTGGATGTGTTCATCAGCGTGCGTGAAGGGGCTGGTGGAAGAAAAAGGGCGCACGGTAAAGATCAAGGTAGTCGAGGCCAAGCTCCTTCAGGGTGTCGTCAAGCGCAGGCTCGACCTCGGCGGGCTGGTGGGCGTGGTTCCAGAGCTTGGACGTGATGAAAAGATCTTCGCGCTTGACGAGTTTCGGGATGACCTTCTTCAGCGCGGCTCCGACCTACGTCCCAAAAGGTCCAATGAGCGATCGCGAACATTCCACAAACGAACGAACAACGTACCTCATCCTGATTCTCGTAAACCTTAGCACAGTCGATATGGCGGTATCCCGCCTCAACAGCCCACTCGACCTATTGAGATTTAACCGCATTCAGCTCGCCAATCGCGTGATGACCACGCGAAATCTGGTATACGCACGGCATGCTCGACTTCCTTGGGCTTAGAGAGCCAAGTACCGAGGCCGATCTGGGGGATGGTCTTCCCGGTGTTGAGAGAAAGCACTTTTCCGAGGGACATGGCGCTTTGAGGTGGTTTTGGTGACGGGTGGTGGGGGACGGGAAGAAGGATAGGGAAGGGATAGAGACCGACGAGGGCTTTTATACCTCGTCGACGCGTCTTTGAGGGACTCTTGCGTCATGGGGCATTCTTATCATCGGCCCGGCGGCCCATCATCGACATCCCTCGGTTCCCTCCCCGCTGGCAGTCCCGGCGTATAGCTCCGCCTTCCCTTATGACGAACTGCAACGATATGTCCATCTTCTCGACTCACTGAAACGCTGGAGTTGAACTCATCACCTTGAATAGTAGTAGTGCTTTCATCCTAATCATACACTCCCCTGGCTCACTGACAACGGCGTTGTTAGTCGTGCAGGATGTCGGACTGAATCTACTACGATTCTGAACGGCTGAAAACGCCAAAACTGGGGTTCAGTCGTCAAATACGAATTGAATCTGTGGTACGTGATGCGTGATTGCGAGAATCAGCTCTTTTCGACGGCGCTATAATGACCTTGATGCAGTAAGGAATGCTCACTTTAGAAGTTTCGAGCTTGATCATATCCTTCAGGGAAGTGCAAATCTCGTCCACCCTCTGCGTTTTAATACCAAGACAACAAATGCACCCCCCGCGCATGCCAGTGTGCAGATACATATGCCTCTGTATTGAGTTATCCTGAAGAGGCCCGTCTGTGTGTGACTTTGGAATTGCACTGCGAAAGTCGTCGCATAGTGTATCGTGTTTTGAAGGAGGCTGTGCGGCATCCCGAGTACGCGCGGCCATGTTTTGAAAGAAGCTGGACCACCAGAATGGCATCGAGGTCCCCCGTGGAATAGTTTCAGAACATCCTTCTGACGGTTTGTGTTTTGCGTACCATGATGAAGCAGGATCCGAGGCCCGCTGAAAACAATCCGATGCTGACTTCAGACAAGCCACCCTAAATCTCCATAGCGCGCAGACAGCCCTTCCAGATAGCGAATTGAGATCATGCCCGATCTCGTTGAATGTCATAGGAAGTTCGAGGGTACACTACCGTGGGATTCAAACATCGGCTGCGACTCGAAGTCGCGGTTGTCGGGTCAGCGCTGGCACGGGGCCGGAATCGAACGAAATAAAGCAGCGCTGATACAGGTCCAAATGGTTCGACGTCGGCTCAGAATCGATGCAAAGTCGGCTCAGAATCGATGCCACGTCTGTTCAGAGTCGATGCGGTGTCCATTCGGTCTCCACTGCAGTATCTGTACTGTACCGGTGCAATGTCTGTAGCAATACCAATGCAGTGTCGACAGGTATCCTGTTCGAGGTTGACGCGAGCTTGCTCTACACCTGGTGGTGGTCTGGCAGGTCCATTGGATGCCAGTGATTTCGGAATCAGATGCAGCTGTACATTGGGCGGCATGATACAGAATATAAAATGATTGAAGTTATGATTATAGCGCGCGTGCGGGGAGTGCATTGTAACGAGAGTAGTATATGACAGGAAGCAATTAAACAGCAATACGAGAGCAAATGGACAAACGATGAAAGCAAGGGAGATGATGCGATGTGCGACAAAACATAATGGACTTGTGACTGCATGGTATGGGGTCAAATGGCTACTCGTGAGGCTCTTCGTCGTCGTCGTCGTCGTCGTCGTCATCATCGCTGTCGTCATCGTCTGGTATGTCTTCAGTTGTGTATTTCTCCATTTCTTCCACTGTTTTGGTGATGGCAATTTGCCATGGGGATAGTGCTTGTTTGCTACTTGGTTGTAAGCCTCCCGGACGAAGCTCGAGGTGTTTTTTCAACGAGAGGTCGAAAACACTATTAATGAAGAATCAACAGCGAAGTTCACGCACAGACTCGGTAGATTTCATACCGAGCAGTGTTGTTAGCTCGCTTGACAGGGTCTGGCTCTGTGGAATACTTCGCGCGCCGCTTTGCAAGTTCGCTGTCGACAAAATCCCAGAAGTTGCTTGTCTTCAAACGACCAGACGTGTCAGCGGCCACGTTGGCAGCGTAGTCTATCAAGAGAAGATGCTAGAATACCAGTAGAATCAGTGTTTGGAGGGCGAGTTCCTGCGAGGAGTACTTACAACCCAAGCCCATCGTGACCAAATCCCGGGACGAACAACAGTGCGGCCTTGGAGCTGGCCAATGAGGCGCTTGACGATATCGTAAATTGTTTCCTTGGAGGATGCCACCGAGAGCTGGAAATGGTTCGTTAGGATGAAAGTTGAATTTTCTTGCTGTATCATAAAGCACCTTGCGCTTCAGCTCTGAACGGGCTCCTGACACCAGCTTGCTTATCTTCCCTGTGAACTCCTTGTGAGCTAGGAAGAGGGGACCGACATTGGCCGGAATGCCATAATCTGAAGGATGAAGCCGTATATTATGCTGGTGCACATATGTTAGTAATCACATTTTCTCTTCCTCTGTCGGTGCGAGTAAACTTACAAGTATTCGCTGTTGCAGCCCCTTCTTGTAGCTCGAAAGCTTGGGATCTAGGAGGAGCCCGTAGATCCTTGGTACCATGTTGTTCTAGACATCGAAATATCAGAGATCTCTGCAGGTGATGATTTAGTGAGACGTACCTTAAAATCTGACGACTTGAGGAACGTGCGCCCATTGCTCATGGCGACGTCAGGCGACGCAGCTGGTGCATGTTGTACCACAAGTACATTGATAAGAAGCTCGTGGGTAGACAGCTAAGATCATGGTGTGAGTGGTAGTGTGTAGTCAGACAAAGAACAATGTACCTGGCTTCGTTCGACCAAGAATGGTCGCTTCTCGGCTGGCACATCGTACTCATCGCAGAGAGTCTCTGCCAATGACGCAAACCGACGCTTTTGTCCCGAGGTCCATGGGATGGCGTATAAATCTGAGGGGGTTATGAATCCACACAGTTCACGTTCAAAATCGGAGAGGAGACGTACCACTTGAAACTGAAGGAGCGGGGGTGTGACCAGGCGAGTTCCGGAGCGACGAGCCATGAGATAATGAGTCCGTTGTCCCGGAAGGCGAGGTCTGGCGTGACGATGCTGTACTTGCCAAGAGGTCAAGAGATGTTGCAACCACCAGAGTGCTTGAATTGTCTGCAGACGAGCCACGCAAAGTCTCGTAATCCTTGTCCCACCTGTCATGGGCCTGCTGGACCTGTTGGTCGATCCCGTCTTCCTCGATTTCAATGTCGTCGAGGAAGCCCATCTTGACTGGTGTGCGAGAGAAAGTGGATGCACCAAACGTCACGGACGTGGTGGCACGCAGAGCGAGCTCACAGAGGTGCACCTTGCAGTTCACCTTTCCGTCACATCACGTGCATTTCTCAGATTTCTTTCAAGTCGCAACACACAAGTCTTTGCACCGTAAATCTATTTCGACACCAGAAAACCCCACAACATCTCTCGATTCCCCTCTCTAAACTCATCTGAAACCACACCCTTCCTCCGTTTTGTGGTAGTCCCCGATGTTCCGCTACTTGTCCCCGGGTCGGTGTTAGCATGAGAATCGGATTCCTGTTTTCGCTTTCGTACAGAGTTTGCCGCCTTCGATAGCACAAGCTCAGCCTGGACCTTCTGGTGTGCTGTTTCGACCTCCTGGGGGGTTGGTGGGTGCCGCTTCTCCCTGTTAAAAATACTATCAGCTGCGACACCCCGATATACACGAGTAGCCCAATATACTTTGTATAAAAATCAGCAAGCCGTTTACGGATGTCAGCCTTGTTGCCACCAAGAAGGAGTCCTTCTTGTCGACAGAATGCTTTGAGGACGGGGACAGATGCAGTTTCACTGTGAATGTAATGAGTAAACGGAGACATAAAACATTTTGCGCAAGGCAGTACACACAATGTCATTAGTGTGACATTTTTCCTGGGGCGCCCTGCGGAGCTTCGAGCAGGAGGTCTTGCTGCAGCAGGGCCGGCCACGGGACTCTCGTGTTGAGATGCAGAAGGGCCTAGTACACCTTCATCGCCAGGTGCACCATCGCCAATGAACAAGCCACTGATTGCATTGAGCAGCTCATCATCGTTTGCGAGCAGGTCTCGCAGCTCAGTGCTGGACTCGCCGATGACAGGACCATCACTGAGAAGAGCATCAGCACGGTCACCAAGTTTCGCAGCAAGAGCGTCTCTCTGCTCGTCAACTTGTCGCTGTTTCTTCTCTCGAACTTGAGCGGCCGCTGCTTCTCGGACGGCAGGACGATCGACAATTTTGGGTGTTCGTCGACGAAGATTCTCAGGAAGAGCGCTGGGAATGAACCGATGGTTGTGGAATGCGCTCATATTGAGGATGAAGGACCCGTCGCTAACATGATTGACAACCGTCCTGGTTGTTACAACTTGTCCAAGGTACTTCATTTTCCATTACCTTATTAGGAAGGACGTCGCTAAACGACGGATTACGACTGTGCCCCAGTTCGTAACCATCTCAACGACGCAACGACGACAGTGCCACAGATCGTCACCGTCCCGATGACAGTGCCACAGATCGTCACCGTCTCAACGGCACAGCCGCGACGGTGCCACAGTCTCATCCCCGTAGATACTTGATGCGACCGTCGCTCAATGTACATATATTTACTCGACCTCCTTTCTTATAAAAGGAGGCTCGTCGAACGAGCCATTCCTCAGCTCGTTCTCTTTGTAAATACAGGACTGTTCTAAATAGAACCTCCTCTTAAAACTACTAAAGGGAGCATAAAGTAACTAAGTCGAAAGCTCGCCTAAGTCTTCTGTGAAGACTTACTGCTTCGCTTATCGACCTCTAACTTCGTATAGCCGAGACGTCTGGATCACCTGATCCCACCTCTCATCCACACGAGTACTGTAGCCTGAGCCGCTTGTCACGTGATAAGGACCGTCCTTAACACTAGAACGAGCTCTCCTCTACACTAGCTCACCCTACAGTTTGGCGCAGAGCGTCAAACGAAACACCCACCACGGAGTCAGCGGAACAACCCGCTGAAAAAAGACCATCAGATTTTGAGATCCCTCAACTCCAATCAAACTGCAGTCGAGACTTCCCTAACGGAAACGAAGATCATCGCTGGACATTTGACCCCTATCATCTCCTTTTCTACTACGACGGAACCCTCGTCGCGAAAGAAAGCAAAGGAACATACGCATACCAGTGGAACCCGCCCATATACAGATACAACCTTCCCCCAGCAGCGGAATACTTCAAAGATAGATCCAAAAGAGAAAAGGAAGACGGAAGCTACGACAATTCACATTGGAAGCGCCCAGATTATTCAAGACCTCATATCGGGCCCCTCTCATCAGAAGAACTCTGGAAACACCCGGACGCACAGAAAGTCGAAGAGAAACCTTACACCGGGAATATTAAGGACTACTGGGAATTTGATCCCGATACCGACACAGCCGATACGACAACCGAACCACAGAACCCTCAAACCGAACTCCAGCATCCTCAAGAACCCGCAGCAACTACACAGCCTCCAGAAGAAACTGCGCCAGAACCTAAGAGAACTGTATCAAACCCCCAAATTAAGTCCGATTCCGGAGGAAGTCGAGAAGGCAGCCCACCGAGCGCAACAGAAACGGAAAGACATACAGAAGAATCAACAAGATCTCCATCAGTTAAATCAGACAAAGATATCTTCGAAACTAGAAGAGGAAGACAAGGAAACCTATTCGGAAGATCAGAGAACGTCACAACAATGGGAGACGCTACCACCTCGATACCCAACCCCACCACCACACTTAGCAATGTCCCCCCTGGAGAAACTAATATACCGCTCCAGACGCCTGCAACTCCAACACCAGCCGATCCCGCGAAACCAAGACATAAGGCTCGATTCCCCATGGGATTCAGTTTAGGCGAACCAATAGGATGGAAAGTACCATCGCCGCAACCATCAACGCATTCTGACCGATCGGCTGATAATGAGAAAGGAAAAAAGGTTCAGGACTATGTATTCGGAAGAGGAGCGACCGCAGATCTTCCGGAAGGACCGAGACATCCACCGTGGCATTCACCGCCAGGAGGAACAGGAACAATCGGATCTAAACCCGAAGACAAAGACAAAGGATTCAAACTGAACGCACTAGGAGTATACGACGGAAGAGACCGAGCGAAGGCAGCAAAGTTCATCGAACAATGCGTACTTCGCTTCATAGCATTCCCCAACGCATACAAAACCAACATGCGTAAGATAACCTTTGTACTCTCGCATCTCACCGATGGACCCGCCCTTCACTGGGCGTCCCTCTTGATAAGCAAAATCGATAAGATACGAGATCGAGGCATAGATCCAGAAATACATCTTCCATGGACGGGATTCCGCGACTATTTCTTAGAAACCTTTGGAGAAATAGATCCCGGAAGAGACGCTAGATTCAACATACAGCGCCTAGAACAAGGCACTATGGAAACCAAAGATTACATCACGGTCTTCAGAGACTATGCCATGGAAGCCGGCTACGATCATAAAGCATTAATCGACCAATTCAAGAGAGGACTGCGCAACGATATAGTAGTCGAAATTCTCAAGAGAGATCACATCTCGAACGATATCGACGAATGGTATGAACTCGCACTGCGCATCGATAATAACTGGCGAGAAGCTCAAGCATTCCAACGACATTATACGAGACCAATGAACCCGACGAGTGATCTCACCCTCCTATACAAGAAACCGCAGCCGTACGTCCCATTCCGAAGAGGAAACGGAAATAAAGGGAATGTTACTACCGCCAGAGCCGCTCAGACCGGAAACAACAACCGAAGCTTCAGACGCCTTACCCCGCAAGAACGTACAGAACTTCAGAAATCGGGATCGTGCTTCTATTGTCGGAAACCAGGACATATCTCCAGGAACTGCCCAGAGAAACGTACCCAAACAACGATCAATGCATGAACGGCGAACTTAACAGAGGAAGAATCCCCGATTGATCAGATCACCAAGCTTGTGAACAAGATGGACAGTGAAACATTCGCACGCACTGCCAACATGTTCAAAGACAATCAGGGTTTTTGAATCGTCCTTCAACCGCGGCTGTTGAAAGGACACAGACAATGAACTTTTCAGAGCAATCTCCTGTGCAGGAAACAGGAGATGACGTAAATAGAACAGTGTATATAAGGTCATACCAAGACGGAGCAACGCACGCTCCATCAATTCATATACCTGTCACGTTTCATGGAAAGTTCCGTAAAGCCGCCGCAAAAGCACTGCTAGATAGCGGAGCAAGCAGCACCCTGATCCATCCAGATTTCGTACGAAAACACAAGATGAATCTGATCCAATTGAAGAAGCCAATACCAATATACAACGTTGATGGATCTCGTAACACTCTAGGAGAGATCAAACAAAAGGTGTACCTTCCAATGACGATGGAAGGGATCAACGGAGAAATTCACCGCGAAAACTTAGGGTTATTCGTCACAGCCCTAGGAGGAGACGAAGTAATCTTAGGAACCCCTTGGCTCAAGAAACACAATCCTCATATCGATTGGAGGAAAAGACAGATCACACTACAGACATGTCCAGGTACGTGTTCCACTACCAGTAAAACAATGATCGTCCAAGGAAAAGACGAACGCTCTCTACAATCATTCGAAGAACAGAAGATCAACCATCACACAACGATAGAAGAACAAGAAGACCCCGAATTCAACTCCGATCTCGTCAATATCAGGATAATCAGAACGTTCCATGGAAAAACTGACGTAGAAACGATGCCGATTGCAAAAGAAACAAACGAACCCGACATTTGGATAACAGCAAGAGCAACCAAGGCACAAGAACTCGCAGAAAGAGCGGCCGTAGGAGAGAAGAAGAAGACACTCGATGAAATGATTCCGTCCAGTTACAAACAGTATCAGAAGGTATTCGAAAAGAAGGCGTCGGAACGCTTCCCAATCAGCAGACCATGGGATCACGCGATAGACCTAATTGAAGGATGGAAACCTCGAAATTGCAAAGTGTACCCAATGACAGTACCGGAACGGAAGGAATTGGACACATTCATAGATGAACATCTACGAAAAGGGTACATCCGAGAATCAAAATCAGAGATATCATCGCCGTTCTTCTTTATCAAGAAGAAAGACGGATCTCTTAGACCAGTGCAGGACTATCGCTATCTTAACTCGATCACGGTCAAAAATGAATACCCGATACCGCTCATCTCAGATCTCATCGACAAATTAAAAGGCGCTAAGATCTTCTCAAAGCTCGATCTCCGATGGGGATACAACAATGTTCGAATCAAAGAAGGAGACCAATGGAAAGCTGCGTTCAAAACAAACAGAGGCCTTTTCGAACCAATGGTAATGTTCTTCGGATTAACCAACTCACCCGCGACATTCCAAGCAATGATGAACGCACTATTCAAAGAATTAATAGACACAGGAAAAGTAGTGGTCTATATGGATGACATATTGATATTTACAGAAACACTCGACGAACATAGGAAATTGATGAAAGAAGCCCTCCAACTTCTAGAACGGAACGATCTATTCCTGAAACCAGAGAAGTGCTTCTTCGAACAACCATCAATCGAATACTTAGGCGTAATAATCACGCACAACAAGGTACAGATGGACCCAGTCAAAGTCCAAGGACTAGCCGAATGGCCCACACCAAGGAAAGTAAAAGAAGTCCAATCGTTCCTCGGATTTGGAAATTTCTATCGACGCTTCATCAAAGACTATTCTAAGATCGCCAGACCCCTATTCCAGCTCACAAAGAAAGACCACGAATGGAACTGGACGGCCGAATGTGAACGTACCTTCGAAAGACTGAAACGAGAATTCACATCGTCCCCAATCTTAATCATGCCCGATGAAAACAAACCATTCCGCATAGAGAGTGACGCCTCCGATTTTGCGTACGGAGCTATCCTATCGCAGCCAGATGAGATCGAAAGATGGCATCCGGTCGCGTACCTATCCAAATCACTATCTCCCGCGGAACAGAATTACGAGATATACGACAAAGAACTCTTAGGAGTAGTGAAAGCCTTAGAACACTGGCGACAATATCTAGAAGGAGCGAACCACAAAGTCGAAATCTGGACAGATCATAAAAATCTAGAGTATTTCACAACAGCTCAAAAACTTAATCGACGACAAGCACGATGGAGCTTATATCTGTCCCGTTTCGACTATACCTTGGTACACAGACCAGGAAGTACAAACAAGGCAGATGGACTTTCTAGAAGACCAGATCATAAGGAAGACATTCCAGACAACGACGATCGCATCCTGCTCCATCCTTCGGTTTTCAGGGCTAGAGCTACCGGAAGAGGAACAGTTGAAGCAGTCGGAGACAAAGAACTTCTCAAAGAACTAAGAAACTTCTCACACCTAGATGACGAAGTTTGGACAGCGTTAGACACAATCAAAAGATCGGGACCACGCACTCTCGCAAAAGGAATCGAAGATTGGAACTTCGAGAACGATCTGATCATCAGAAAAGGAAAGATCTATGTGCCACAAAATCTCGAACTCAGACGCATGATCTTAAAGTCACATCATGATCTGGAAACGATTGGACATCCAGGAGAAATGAAAACTCTGGAACTGGTACAAAGAAACTTCTGGTGGCCAAAGATGATTTCCTTCGTAAAAGGCTATGTTCAAGGTTGTCCCGTATGCCAGTCAACAAAGAATGTCACGCATCCGGCAAAACATCCATTACAACCTACGGAAATACCAGAACGACCATGGGAAACGATCACATCAGATTTTATTACAGATCTTCCGATCTCCAACGGATTCGATTCGATCAACGTAGTCGTCGACAGGTTCACCAAAACCGCAGTATTCACGCCGTGCCTAAAGACGATCAACGCAGAAGAAACAGCTGATCTTCTGACCGACAATGTTTACAGACGATTTGGATTATGGAAAAGAATGATATCGGACAGAGGCCCTCAATTCGCATCCAAAGTATTCTAATCCATCTGCGAAAGCCTCGGAGTCATCTCGTCGCTCAGTACGGCGTATCATCCCCAAACAGACGGCGAGACAGAAAGAGTGAATCAGGAATTAGAACAATATCTTCGGGCGTTTTGCAATGGAGACCAAACGAATTGGGCAAAACTTTTGCCAAAAGCAGAATTCGCACACAATATACGACAACATTCTGCCACGAAAACCTCCCCATTCGAACTCCTACACGGATATCAACCGGTGTTTAACCCAACAATACCGACCGACCCGCGAATACCGACAGCCGAAGAAAGAATAAAGAATTTCAAGAACGCATGGGACAACGCAGAAGCAAGCCTAGAAATAGCAGCTAAACTAATGAAGATGCAGCATGACCGAACCTTCACGCTAAGAGATCAACTCAAACAAGGCGACCAAGTATGGTTAGACGGAAAAAACCTTAACACGGTATACCCGAAAACCAAACTAGCACCGAAACGATTCGGCCCATTCAAAATTGAAAAGGTTATAGGACCGGTGACTTACCGCCTCGAACTACCGACGAAGTGGAAAATACATCCGGTATTCCACGCAGCATTGTTGATTCCATTCAAAGAGACAGAACAATACGGCGAAGCTTACGAAAGACCACCTCCAGAACTAGTAAACGATGAAGAACTCTACGAACTAGAAACAATAGTAGCCTCAAAATTAGACAAACGATATTCAGAACCGTTACATTACTTCGTAAAATGGAAAGGATACCCCGACTCCGGTAACACATGGGAACCAGCATCTAATCTCGAAGGATCAAAAGATGCGATCGCAGAGTTCCATCGGAATAACCCCAAGGCACCGAAGTTGCCACCACAGCCAATCAGAGATACCAACACAGAAGCCACTGATCGCGACGAAACCGACGCAACACAGCAAGAACGAAAACCAACGAGACGAAAGAAACGCAAGACGAAAGTAAGACACTGGTGAGACTCAACGACATTCAGGCGAATGCACTGCCAACAAGGGGGGGATAAAAACCCTACGGGTTCAGCAAGACAGATCACCAAATGTCCACCACCCCAAACACAACCAACACCTCTACCAATCAAACCGTCTCACCCAACAATGTCGACCGCATCCGTCTCGTCTGCAACAGAGCGCACCACACTCAACAGGAACGTGCCCTCTGCGGAGACTGCTTCATCGCTCGATCGGCAGCAATCTTCACAATTAAGTCAGTACCTCCTCCATCTAGGTCAGGACCAGACGGAAGAACAGGGGGTAAGCTGATTAGAAGCACACAGAAGAACCCTAACTGAAGCACCCGGATTCCTCACAGGTGCTAATGCAATCCCCGTGGCCCGGAGCCACGGAAGTCCCAACACCCGACTCCCCGATCCTAGAGAGCCAGATAGCCCGCATGATAGCCGGAGTAGCGATCGAACAGGCCAGAGAACGGATCAACGACCTCAAGAGGGAGTCAACCGACGTCCAGAACATCCTGGAGAACCACATCAAGATGCTCGACGGAGAACTCCACCAGTTAGACTCGAGGTACCTGACGCTCTCGACCGAGATGGAGGAACGAGAGGTCAAACTTCTTCGACGATTCCGGAAGCTAGCGCAGCGGCTGTACTCAACGTCGCAGAGCTCCGGAGATTCCTTACTGAAGTCGGACACAGAGTCAACTGGCTCAACTGGGAAAGACACACCTTCCGCGCCGCCTACGAAGGAGAAATCCTCCGCAGACGAATGGAAACTACCGGAGTTCCCCATATGTCGTCACGCGACGGCCCCGACATCGACCTCATCTTCCATGGACATCACATCTCCCCGGGCTATACTGTTCGACCCGATCCCATCACATCCGTCCTCACCAGACCCCCGTTCCTTCCTAACGCCCCTCCACGACCCGTCACCGCTCCCACGCCACCAGGATCCTCACCCATCCCCGGCATCACCCAGATCAACACCATCCAGCCTCCCGTCGCTGGAAACGGATTACCCGGAGAGCGATCCGGACAGCCCATGGCTCCCCCAGAGCCCAGACAACAGACCGGCGATCCGCGACCAATACCTGGGGCATCTTCTCAGCTGCCCACAGTGCCTAGACCGCCAACTCCATTCCCGGTATCTGCTAGCGACACTCCCATGCCATGGCACGGAGGCCCCCCTGCTTATCCCTCGTTCCTACATTCACACTCCGACCACGATCGAAATTCCATCGCCCAAGATCCCCGAGTCGCCTCACAGCGACGTAAACATGAATCTATCGACCCCGACGGAAGACCACTCAAGCGAATCCGAAACGTCAACCTCTCCGATAAGTCGAGCAATGAAGAACTGCGACAAAATCCAGGAGATAATAGAGGAAATGAAGGAAACTCGCGTTCGCTGGAAGCGAGACCGCGAGTCAACGGACAAATCGGACAGCTCGACAGACAATCCGGAGAAGGACGACAAGACGAAGGAAGCAGCCGAGAACCCCTCGGACCCATGGAGCGACGAGCCGACCACGTGGACACAAGAGAAGTGGGACGCGATTCCCTCGAAGCCACGGAAACGCTGCTGGAAATGCAGCAAGCGAGGCCATCTCCGCCGAGATTGTCCCCGTCGCAAGGACGCTCCCCCTCACTTCCCCCGATCTCGGTCCTGCTATCCCCTCCGACCACAGACTCCTCTTCCTCACCCTCGCCCGAGCCGTCCGGATACCAGTTACGGTCCAGGAACACTGATGTCCCACCCCCACCTCCGACGTACCGACGCTACTGCCCGCGCCCACAGGCAGCTTCTGGGATTCCTCACGCGACGTGAGAGCCTGACGCACGAAGCCGCCCAACACGCCACTGAGCAGTGGCTGTACTGGGAGGACGCAATGCTCCGCACTCAGCGAGAACCCCCCTCGCGCTTCAATCACTCCTGGCGCGTCGACGATCTCTTCTGGAAGGAAGAAGATTGGGACTTGCAGGAAGCGGAGGAGTCGAAGGATCACTGGCCGGAGCCCTGGTAAGCGCGCGGACAGACTTTACCCATCATCATGCGCTCGGACTTTCTCTCTCCCCCCATCATTACGCTCTCGCATCTATCGCTTACGACACTTCTCGGACTGATCACGGACTGCGCCCTCATTCGTACGCATATTCTCCTCGGACTTCTCTACCGTACCGGTTTCTATCGCTAGGAGGAAGGCGAAACGCTTGGTATTCTCCCTACGGCGCGCTGGACGCGTCGCTTACTTACGACTGATTTTATTATGTACGAACCCCTGCTTACGATTGAAGGCAATGATTACATCATTGCCTCTCCACATCGTAAGGATAAAAGGAAAGCCACAGCGACAACGACATCCTCAGACATCGTCTAACAAAGCCCACTCGCACCACCCAAACCTACCAAAATGTCTTCTACTCTCACCTCCTCTTCGCGCAACCTCTCCACCACCGACTGCACCCCTCCTACCACTCCTCCTCCTTCGCCCGTCCTCTCGCGCACTCCCACGCCCGACCCACAAGACGAAGAACTCCTTCGTCATCTCAAACGAGTCACGGAACTCCTAAGCCGTCCGGACGTTGCTCGCGCCATGAAGAGGCCGAGAAGCCTAGACGAAGAAGCCATGCAGGAGTCGAAGGGAAGATGCGGCATCAAGGGACTCTTCCGAAAACGCGGGCCTCGGTTCAAGAGCCCGGATCACGCGACGACGGCGAGGATAGGACATCGGTTAGGGGCTACTACGATAGACGAGGAGGACGTAAAAGTAGTAGAGGCGTTACTCAAGCGGTAGAATAGAATTCTATCGCTCGATTCCGGATAAGGATAAAAGGAGTGAACATCAAAACATGAGGACTCAGAAGCGTGATGCAGCCCACTCAGTCGCCCAATCTCGTGATTTTCAATACGCCCACTCCACGATGGCTCATCACCGTCATCAGCATCATCGTAGGACTTACGATCCTCACCTTCCTCGCATCAACAATATTCCTCCTCCAATGGCGAAGAGCGAGCGATCGACAGCATGTTCAAGAAATCCCTCTAGAACCGCTTCGATTCAGGAATCTACGAGACGTAGATTCTAGAGAGGGGGATAGTGTTACAACTTGTCCAAGGTACTTCATTTTCCATTACCTTATT
The DNA here is from genome assembly GCA_012932865.1 of Amylostereum areolatum. NCBI lineage: Eukaryota > Fungi > Basidiomycota > Agaricomycetes > Russulales > Stereaceae > Amylostereum > Amylostereum areolatum. Next base: position 228,053 of record SAXG01000040.1, read on the forward strand.
AGGAAGGACGTCGCTAAACGACGGATTACGACTGTGCCCCAGTTCGTAACCATCTCAACGACGCAACGACGACAGTGCCACAGATCGTCACCGTCCCGATGACAGTGCCACAGATCGTCACCGTCTCAACGGCACAGCCGCGACGGTGCCACAGTCTCATCCCCGTAGATACTTGATGCGACCGTCGCTCAATGTACATATATTTACTCGACCTCCTTTCTTATAAAAGGAGGCTCGTCGAACGAGCCATTCCTCAGCTCGTTCTCTTTGTAAATACAGGACTGTTCTAAATAGAACCTCCTCTTAAAACTACTAAAGGGAGCATAAAGTAACTAAGTCGAAAGCTCGCCTAAGTCTTCTGTGAAGACTTACTGCTTCGCTTATCGACCTCTAACTTCGTATAGCCGAGACGTCTGGATCACCTGATCCCACCTCTCATCCACACGAGTACTGTAGCCTGAGCCGCTTGTCACGTGATAAGGACCGTCCTTAACACTAGAACGAGCTCTCCTCTACACTAGCTCACCCTACAGTTTGGCGCAGAGCGTCAAACGAAACACCCACCACGGAGTCAGCGGAACAACCCGCTGAAAAAAGACCATCAGATTTTGAGATCCCTCAACTCCAATCAAACTGCAGTCGAGACTTCCCTAACGGAAACGAAGATCATCGCTGGACATTTGACCCCTATCATCTCCTTTTCTACTACGACGGAACCCTCGTCGCGAAAGAAAGCAAAGGAACATACGCATACCAGTGGAACCCGCCCATATACAGATACAACCTTCCCCCAGCAGCGGAATACTTCAAAGATAGATCCAAAAGAGAAAAGGAAGACGGAAGCTACGACAATTCACATTGGAAGCGCCCAGATTATTCAAGACCTCATATCGGGCCCCTCTCATCAGAAGAACTCTGGAAACACCCGGACGCACAGAAAGTCGAAGAGAAACCTTACACCGGGAATATTAAGGACTACTGGGAATTTGATCCCGATACCGACACAGCCGATACGACAACCGAACCACAGAACCCTCAAACCGAACTCCAGCATCCTCAAGAACCCGCAGCAACTACACAGCCTCCAGAAGAAACTGCGCCAGAACCTAAGAGAACTGTATCAAACCCCCAAATTAAGTCCGATTCCGGAGGAAGTCGAGAAGGCAGCCCACCGAGCGCAACAGAAACGGAAAGACATACAGAAGAATCAACAAGATCTCCATCAGTTAAATCAGACAAAGATATCTTCGAAACTAGAAGAGGAAGACAAGGAAACCTATTCGGAAGATCAGAGAACGTCACAACAATGGGAGACGCTACCACCTCGATACCCAACCCCACCACCACACTTAGCAATGTCCCCCCTGGAGAAACTAATATACCGCTCCAGACGCCTGCAACTCCAACACCAGCCGATCCCGCGAAACCAAGACATAAGGCTCGATTCCCCATGGGATTCAGTTTAGGCGAACCAATAGGATGGAAAGTACCATCGCCGCAACCATCAACGCATTCTGACCGATCGGCTGATAATGAGAAAGGAAAAAAGGTTCAGGACTATGTATTCGGAAGAGGAGCGACCGCAGATCTTCCGGAAGGACCGAGACATCCACCGTGGCATTCACCGCCAGGAGGAACAGGAACAATCGGATCTAAACCCGAAGACAAAGACAAAGGATTCAAACTGAACGCACTAGGAGTATACGACGGAAGAGACCGAGCGAAGGCAGCAAAGTTCATCGAACAATGCGTACTTCGCTTCATAGCATTCCCCAACGCATACAAAACCAACATGCGTAAGATAACCTTTGTACTCTCGCATCTCACCGATGGACCCGCCCTTCACTGGGGACTAGGAAAATGTACCGTGACCGTCCGACAAGAACCGGTAACGATCATGATAAAAGAGGAAGATGAAGAATAGGTGGAAAGAGAGTGAGATGACAGGACAGAGGCAGAAGAGACGGAAGAGTATAATGCAAGGAAGCGCCCCCTCTGTCGGAATCAACAACATGCAGTCGTCCCCCGGATCACTGGCGCACAACGGTAGTAGATCCTCGTGGTGACTGCATGGACGGTGTCCCACCTCCTTCCACATACCGTACATATCCCCAGACACAAGCCTGGGAGGCCCCCAGACGGATCGCACGCGTGCATAACCCGGCACAAACGAATACTTTTGCACACGCGTAACGGAATGTTCAATTCATGTTCAATTCTTCCACCCTCGGGATGAATAGTAAGGTGCCCTGGCCTTGCGTCGCATCTCGAGCTGTACCACTTGAGGACAGACTGAGAGGAAGAGGAGGGATGCTTTCAGGATCAGTGATCAAAGTCAAGTTCGGCCTGTGGCACGGTTCAGATTCAGACCTGAAGTTAGAAACGTTTCGTACATGCCTTCGCAATGTCACGCTGTAATTGATCCTGAATGGAGGTGCAAATGGCATCTACCTTGGTACTGGAGCAAGACATGCAAGGTGGACCCCGTGGGCCGTGTGGAGAGTGCAAAGCATTTATCGACGCGCTAAGCTCTTGACGCAGTGTGTCGTGTTTGACTATAGCTTGCATGGCATCCACGATTTGGGCGACCTTTCCCTGGAAGAACTGCAGCCACCACCAGGGAGGTTTATCTCCAGAGACAGCATTTGGATCCTTGCATAGTCCCGTTCTGTGCTTCAGGTATAGCGAGGAGGTAAATCCGGAGGCTTCTTGAAGACAGTTCAGCGAAGCTTCGAAACAAGTGACCCTATACTTCCGCAATGCGCACAAAGCCCTCCCAGACGTTGTGTAGAGATCGCGACCGATCTTATCAAACGTCATAGGTAGATCGAGGGTAAGACGAGCAGCATGCAACGCCTCCCCCCGTAAGCCGTGCTCGAATGCCAACCCATATGCACGAAATGCATTCCGGGCCGTGACGAGATCGTCCTTCCGATCGAAAAACAGGATCCTGGATAAGCGCAATATGCCGCCCATGTCGTATTTTTGTGCGGCATTCAGTACGCCGAAGGCGTCATCGACAGTGGTGGGAATGATTGGGTCGATAGGAAAGACAAAGGATAGAAGGGTATTCAAGGTCTTGGAGTTTTCTGTTACTCGACAGATCTGCACCGTCCCCTGGGACTCAACAGGCGCGGGCAAAGAGAACATCGATTCGAAGAAGGGCGAAGCGATGGCCAACACTGACTTGTAAACGGCAAAGTCAACTTCATCTGAGGAACGCAGAATAAAGTCGGCGTCGGGACGTGCGAAGGCAGGGGGTGGTATGGTCCTTGACGTTGTCGGAGGAAACCAAGGGACGTTCTCTAAATCCGCGGTATTGAAGCGCACCTAAGGAAATTTATCATTGCTAAGGAGAGAAAGGATGAAGGATCGACGTTAAACCCACCTTTTCCACGGTCTCGAAGATGGTTTTCTTCAACTCGACCCAAAAGCGCCTCACAGTGTGTGCGGGTATCTCTTGACATCGTGTACAAATGCTAGTCCAAGCGTGTTTATACATGGCTTTATTGAATGCATCCTCATCGATGCAAGGGAAGGAGTCAGAAGTTTGTCGGAGGTGGGCACGGAGCCAGTCGGGAAGCTGGTCTGGATTGCCATCATTGCATCGCTTTGCCGCGGGCTCGTCGGGGATCCATAGACACTGGTTTTGTGGGGATGTAGAAAAGCGGTCGATAGACCTTCGAAGAGCCACCAAGGCGTGGTTGCGAAAGTGCCGTAATGCGTAAAGTTGGGGCCCGGTCGTATAATTCAGCTCATGCCACCCGATGCACTGCTCTAGGGTGGTTCTTTCGAAGAGAGTGGAACGTGCGGCGATGACTGCCTCCTCCTCCAAGCTATATTTGCACGCTATGAAGTACGCTTTGAAGGGATCGGTGGAATGCATGGACCAAGGCTGGTCGCTCCGACCGCGGATAAGTTCGCTGAGGACGGAGACGGACGAATCCATCTTGTACTTGTGCGCGGTAGCGAGCGTGCGTGCCATATCTTCGAAAGATTCGGGGAGATCGAGGGAGACGAGGAGGGTGGATAGCAGGGTGCGGAGGACTTTTGCAGGTTCGGGAAGGGAGAGCAGGAGACGGGTGGGAGCGGCGGCATCCGGGTCTGCGCTCGAGTCAATGTTCGCCGTTCGAAGGTCCTGGATCGACTGTCTCAAGGAAGGGGATACTTTGCATATGACGCTCGTATGGACATGGAAATCGACCATATCCGACGAACGCAAAGTGAGATCTGCTCCGTCGACGTCTTCGAAGGGATGTCCAAAGTCTCGGGGAGTATTCAGGTCGTCGTTGGAGTCCATGAAGGGTGATAATCGCGGTGTTCTGCACTGATTTGAGTGATGTAAAGCAGTTTCAACTTTGACTTGCGGCTGAAGCTTGAAGCTTGAAGCCTAAGGCCTAAGGCCTAAGGTGTGTCGAAGGAGCTGACAAGTGTAGATGGGCGCCAATCTTGATCGCAACCTGAACACCACTGGTGGTCCGTGCGAGCTTTCCGAAATATGGACTTCGCACAATAAGTAATGCTCACGGCCGTACATAAGGCAGGTCGAGGTAGAATCGAGAGCTTTGCTACTTCCCGCACGACTTCGCATCGACCGCCGTACACAGAAATCAGCGACAATCAACCTATGTGAGCATCTATACGTACAAAAACACGATGCCGGAAAGCACACACCGCATCTAAACATACAGGACATTCCACGGAAACCATCCAAGCGGGCTAGGAAAACGTACAACAGGAACCGTCCGACAAGAACCGGCAACGATTACGATAAGGTAGGGAGATGGAGGAGAGATGGACAGAGAGATACGCAGAGAGATATAGGGGGTAGATCCACAGGATAGATGGGATGGGAGAGTATGCGAAGAAGCCGAAGCCATTATATGCAGCACGAGCGCGAGAGTCACAAGGGAGGGTATGCCAGTGAGAAAAGCGAGGAGAGAGAGGGACGAGGAACGACATGCAGCGCCTGTCCTCCCGGATCCAAAACGCACAACAAAAGAGAGACCCAGCACACAACAGCATCCGCCCCTTCAATCCACCGGATACAAAAAGCTCGCCAACGCCCACCCGAGCGCGCCCCCCTCCGTCCGAATCAGCAACAAGCAGTCGTCCCCGTCGTCGACGTACAGCGGGAGATCCTCGTGCACGGACGGGTGGCCCGCCTCCTTCAGCACCTCGTACACGTCCCCGGGCACGAGCCTGAAGAACGGCAGCCCGAAATACGCGACGCCCTCGGGCGGGTCGCACGCGTGCATGACCTGGCACACGTACTTCGGCTGCGCCGTGTACCACTTGGCGCTGACGCGCTGGTGGGACTGTGCCGGGGGCGTCGTGGGCGGGCGAAGGGAGTGAGGTGCAGAGGCGGACGTCGGACCGAAGGACGCCGCCATCGGACTGGACAGAGGCTGCGAGGACGAACGGACTGGGTCCGAGGGCGGTCGCACCTTGCGCGACGACGACCGCCGCCCAATGGTAGGCTTCATCGCGTCCAAAAACCCCGACTTGTTCGCGCGGCCGCGGTCGCCGTGGCTCTTGCTCAGCCCCTCCTCCTGCTCCCTCGCCGCCTTCGGCGACAGGCTGTCCAGCATCCGCCCGTGGGACGACGACTTGCGCAGAGGCGCCGGCATGCTCTGTCTTCGCGGCGACACCCCCGTGCGTGGGCGCGCCGGCGGCGGCTGCAGCAGGGAGTCCTCGGTGCCCTTATCTTTCGTGGACGAGTGCCCCGACTTGGCCGAGCGGATCGAGCGCAGGCTCTCCTCGGACGGACGGCGTGCCACTGGATGCTGTTGGCGTCGCGAGGAGGACGAGCCCCCAGAGTGCCGGGAGCCGATCGTCCCCGACCGTCCGCGGTACGCCGGCGGGGAGTGCGGCTCGGAGGGGCGGCGGGAGGGCGTCTGTACCGGTTCCAGGGCGTTGAACATCGAGGTGGCGACCAGGGCACGGACGGCCGTCGGGGACCCGTTCGTTTGCGAGCGGGAGCGGGGAAGCACCTTCTCCGTGGGGCGGAGGATGGCAAGCCCTGAGAGCTCCTTTTCGACCTCGCCGAACCGCGCCTGCCACACCTTCACCGTCTCCTGCGCGCCGGCGTTCATCTCCCCGTCGACCCGCAGCGCCTCCCACAGCTCGCTCCACCGCGCCCTGACGTCTTCGTAGAACTGGACCTGCCACTTGGCGAGGTGCTGTTGTGCGAGCGCAATCCCGCGGCGCAGGAGGAGAAGGAAAGCGGGAAGGTCTTCACACAGCTGCGCGCGGAGCCCGAGGTAGGATTGGCTGCCGTCCAGTAAGGAAGGTGGTGGGCGGCCCTTCGCGATGTTGTGGTGTAGGAGTGCGTGGTGTTGCGGCTCGAGGGCGTGCATGGCTTCGAGCAGACAAAGCGGGGTGCTGGTGCTGTCGAGGAGTACCCGCAAGGGCGGGAGCAGTTGCTCCCGAATGATACCGTCGAGGTCGGTGCAGAGCTCGGGCCACTGGTCGTTCACGAGCCGGAAGAACGCGTCGAATGCCTCCGACTTGGACTCTGATGATATCCCGATGACGCCTCCGAACGAGATTGTCCATGTGCGGAGGGATTCAACGAGGTGCTTGGTCGCCTTGGTCCACTCCACCGAATCCTTCGCGAACGCGCGGATGAACTCGACGCACTTCCGCACCTCCCTCTCCATCGCCGCCACCTGCTCCGCCTGCTCGTTCTCCGCCCTCGTCATCGGCGCCTTGCCCTTCGCGCCCCGCCCGAGGCTGACCGATGCCGCGAGGGCCAGGTTGAGGCTCCGCTTCTTGACGGTCGTCTGCTCCCCGCCCGCCTTGCCGTTCGTGAGCACGTCCTTGATGATCTCCCGCCGCCGTTGGCCCTCGTTCACCGAATGCGACACCTCCTCCATCATCTCCTTCGCCCGCCGCAGGTTCGCCTTGTCCGGGTGTGAATCCGGCGTGTCCTCGATGATCGCGTGCAGCAGCAGCGAGTACTTGAGCAGCCGCTGCACGGGCTTGATCAGCAGCGACGGCAGATCCCACGCGTGCGTCAGCGACGACGCCAGCGTGCGCGTGTGGTTCAGGTAGGTCGCCAGTGCCGGCGTTTGCGGCAGTTTGTTCAGGTGCTCGACCGCCATCGGGTGGCGCGTGATGTAGGCCTTGTACGGGGGCTCCATCCGCGGAATCTGCGCACTCACGTCAGCCCTCGGCCGCCGCATCGCGCTGCTAGAAACAGAACGCACCATCTCGATAAACACCTGCCCAACGCGATCGTCCCCCTCCCCGCCCTCGAGGACGGCGCCCAACGCCTCCTCCAGCCGTTCGGAGAACATGTCCGAGAACAGCGCGAGCTCGGAGATGTTGCTGAAGATCGTCCGCGTGTCCTCCCGCGTCATCGGCGGGCCCATCGTCGAACTCGAGCTTGATGAATCTGAGGCGGTGGAGACGGTGCGGCCGGAGGAGGAGGAAGATTGCGGGGGCGTGATGGGGAACGGCGCCGGCTGGCCTGTTATCGCGCAGGCGTCAGCGAGCGTGCGAGGGCAAAAAGCGGCCGCGAAACGTACCTAGCGCGAGAGGGATGTGGATGTCGCGGATGAGGGCCAGATCGGAGGCGTACGCGCGCTCCGACGTCAGGAGCTCGAGGAGGGCATGATGTCGCTTGGAGAAGCCGGTGGACGATTTCGAGGACACGCTGGCGGCCAGCGTGGCCGTGTCCGTGGCCAACGTGGATGTTTCTGCGGCGAGGGTGGACGTGGGGGACAGCGGCGTCGGATCTGCCGTCGCTGGTGGGACTTGGAGCAGAGCGTCGGGGGCGGAAGGGGCGGTGCATGAGGAGGGGGAGGGGGAGGGATCAGGTCGGGGATGCAGTGAGGGCGTCGAGGAAGCTCCCGAGCGAGCCGATGCTGCGAGTGCGAAGCATGGGAGAGGGGAGTGGCACGGGGGGCGGAGTCGCGTGGTCGGTGGCGAGAGCGATGGGCTTGGGAGGAGGACGGAGTGGGGAGCGGGCGGGAAGCGGTGGGGACTTTGGAGGGGTGGCCGGGTCATAAGGGGGTGATGGGCTCGAGGGTGAAAGAACCGGGTGCACGCGGTCGGAATCCACGTTGTCTGCGCTTGAATCCCCTCGATCGGGTACCGTGTCCATCTAGGTTCTGCGTCCAATGCACCGCTGCCGCGCGCTGTGACGATGTACAGATGACGAGGTCGTCGGCTGTGTACTGACACCTGGAGTCTCTGCATCATCAGCTTCGAGCCCGGTGTGAATATACGCTAGGGCAGACGCACCTGACGGGATGCTTTTCAGGCCGCTTCTGTTTACACGTGCAAGGCGCGAGGCTGGCAGGCAAACGCGAACGAGCGATGATGTAGAGACCTTGGCCTTCGAGACGGTTTGAGAATGCTGCAGACGTTGGACAACGTGTCAGTGAACGAGGGGGGGACAAGGCGCGGGGCAGGAAAGGCACGGATGCGGGTCAGAAGGGGGATTCCAGTGCCACGAGCGACTTACCTGTTTCGTTATATGTATGTCGCCGGTACTATCACGCCCGTCGACCTTCTTGCGTACGACTTTCTTCTCCAGAGAATCGCTTTCTCGTCGTTTCCGGGGTTGGGACGTTGTCCGAGTCCCGTCCGAGTCGCGCGCGAGGGTGGAATGCCCCGGATCAGACGAGTGAAATGAAGTCGAAATGAACTGGTAGCGTCGCGACAGGGTCCGTGCGTCGAAGAGAAGAGGACTGGCGACTGGCACGAAGCTCGAGGTAGTGGGCAGAGGAGGAGACGGTGGTGGTAAGAGCCAAGTCGCTTGCTCCCCGAATTTTCAGGCAGCTGCAGGACCCCGCCGGCAGTCGGTGTCCCGATTTGGCAGCTGGCGGGGCAGGCCCGCTTCCCCGTGCCGCGCCGCCCCTCCACATGATATCTGGTCAGATCTCATTATCATTCTTTTCACGAGATTTCTCACTGCCTGTGGTCATCTGCTCTGCTATTGCTGGTACTGAGCACTGAGCGCTGAGCGCTGAGCACCGAGTCACGAATATCTTGAGTGAGGCGAGGCAGATCATAGGAACATACAGCACTTAATTAGTAGTAGGCGTATCTGAAGTCCCAATGAAGAACAAGTGGATCCTGGAGGCTGGTAGACCGGGCGTTGTCAAAGAAGCTCTTACGCCCAACAACGGCGTTGGCCCACGTAAAACAAGCAACCCACCATGTCCATCTGCGCCCAACAACCTCGGCCAGGACAAGAACAGGGACGAACAAGGGTATGGGTACAGTTGGATTTGCGCTCGTGAAGAGGCACGCGTACAGGATACATACATGCAAGAAAGCGATCCAAAACAGCATTGAGATGACAGCAATGTCACACCAAGAAAACGTTCGTCCACCTTCACCCTCCAAGCTTCACGCTTCATGCAGCTCCGGAGGCGACGCAGGCGGGGGCGTGTCCGGCTCGTGCGTCCTCGGATCGACCGTCTCCCCCGCGGGATCGAGCGGCCAGAAGCAGTTGTTGAACATTCCCCGAGGGTCGTACCGCCGCTTGACCTCGACCAGCCGTTCCCAGTTGTCGCCGTACGAGGCCATGACGCGCGCGGGGCTCTCGTGCCTGCCGAGGAACTGGCATAATGAAGCGCGGTCAGATGACGGGGGAGTTGGCAAGGAGATGTGTGGAAAGGAAGATAACTCGAAGAGAACGAGTGGGGAAAAGGGAGGACGTACGGATGGGAAAGGGCCGCCCACTGCGACGGTTCCGACTGGTATCTTGCAACCACTGAGTCCCACGCGACGTCAGCACATCCTGTCGAACCCTAAAAAGTATACCAGAACAAACGCACCTCTTCGGCAGTCTCCACACACCGCGGATCGTCCAGGCTCATATCCCACTGGTGCAAGGCCGCGATCGTGAACGCGGCCTCCCTCTGCGCCTTGGGCACGCAGTTCCCCTCGAAATCGGCGATGGCGCCGCCTGCCAGCTCAAACAACCACGCTGCGGACGCGATGTGATCAGTGAAAGGGAGAAGCAGCCAGAAGAGGGAAAGCGAGACGCACTGCAGCCGATGGGCGTGTCCGCGAACTCTATGACCGTCTTGTTAATCACGTCGTCCGGGAGGGACGACGCCAATGCCGAACGAATGAACCACTGGTTTCCCGCTGGACGTTCATATATCCATCAGCACACCACCGTGCTCGAATTGAACGCCAGCACATACCCTTGCCCCTCAGCACCTGCGCAACGCTGTCCTGCTGGTTCAAAAAGCTCTTCTCGGCCACCTCCTTCAGCAAACAGCTCTCCCCGTCCCAGGCCGAGATCGCCTGGAGGTATTCCTGCCCTTTCTCGCGCGGGCCGACGTAGCACATCTGGATGACGACCAGCGAGTCCTTGTCCGCGGGGCCTGCCGTGAGCAATACATTGGCGTAAAGCTCGCGCGGCGCGCCCTTCACGCAATCCCGGAAGTGCTTGATCAGCGAAGGCGCCGTCGCGCGGTGGAAGCGGCTGGCAAACATGTGGGTCAGGACGGGGACGACTACATCCTCCACACAAGACGTACTAGATCAGGTTGCCCGCGAAGACGACTGGCACGGGAAATGCGCGCGCTTTGTAGCGCGTCGCAACGCCAAAGGCGGGCCCACCTCCTCGAACAGCCCACCACAGATCTATGTCCCACAACCCAAGGTCAGGATAGGTTCGACGCCAGAGGAAGGACGGACATACCGGGATGCTCGTCCTTATTGACGATAACGATCCGGCCGTCGGCCAGGACCATCTCGACTTCGACCAGGTTATCGATGCTGAGGCCGTGCAGCCTGCTCAAGAAGCCGAATCCTCCCAAGGAGCATCACACTCGAACCGACGGGGTGGGCGGAGCTGCTCCAGGACGTCAGTTGGATGCCAACTTTGGAGATGATGAAAACGGCGGTACGCACAAAGGAACGTGGTATGGCACCACAGCTCTTTCACCTGTGACGGTGAGGGCGTCCAACGGATTCCCCGAGGTGTAGATGTCGACCGTCTTCTGGTTGACCCCGGCGCCGAACGTAACAAAAGCGGTCTTGTGCACCGGCGTCACGGCCGTGGGCGTCGCAGCAGACATATGCGGGTTGAACAAGGGGTTGGAGGAGAGTAAAGCGGACGCGGCGGGGCTTCCCCACACATCGCTGGAAAAGTTCGACAACCCGGGCGTGGAAGAAGAAGAAGAGGACGAAGGGAATGCACGTAAATTAGAAGGAGTGTAAGCGGCATTGGAAGAGAAGGAGGTGGATGGCTGAATGGCGGGTAGGTGACGGGCTGGAGAAACCGATTGGTCTGACATATACGCGAATGGGTCTGGTCGTCCCGCCGGGGCGATAGGAATTGCAGGTGCTGCACCTTCCGAAGGAGTGGGGCGGGAAGTGGGTGGGCTTCTCGACCCCGCCGATGTTGGACCCGTCGACGTCGTCCTAGAGGACCTGCTCATATCCGACATACTATCCCTAGTACCCGTCCCACTCCCGCTGCTAGAAGTCGCGGAGGGCTGGCGATCGATAGACTCCGTGGCATTGACATGAATGGCATCGCCCGCGGCGTTCAGCTTGCGGCGGTGTGCAGGAGGCTGACGAGCTAGTTCGGATGAATTGTCTGGGGGAAGGGGGCCGCTATGGAGGAAGGAGGCGACGGCCGCCGATGCGCCGTCGTACGCCCGAACCGTGGATGGAATGGAAGTCTGCTTCGCCTCTGCGTCGTCCTCCTCTCGTACTCTCTTCGTGCCCGACGCGACTCCGGCCGATACCACTGCTGGCCCCGACTTGCCCTTCCCTTTGCTGTGGGCCGGCGTCATGTCGCGCAGGGACGTATACCCAACCCCGTCGGTGTCAGGGTGGGGAGGCTCGATGTCGATGTCACTCAACCGAGATAAGTCAACGACAACATCCCCGTTGATTGCGCACCCGTGGGTACCGTAACCGCCGGCCTTGATCGAGGGTGAAAGTTTGTGTTTGGCGCAGAACAGAAGGATCCTGGTGTTGGCGGTGAGTTGGCGAGGATGTGAGGCGAAAAAAGAAACGTACTGAGAGACGTCTTGGGCGTCGAGAGGGAGAACCACGAATTGAGACGCACAGACGACATTGCCGTTGAACAAGCGGGTGTGGACGAGAAATCTGCGCGGTGGTGAGGCGGGAAGGAGGCAAAGAAGACGATTCTGGTGGACGTACTGTTGGTGCTCTCGCCGGTAAACCGATCCTCGAATGTTTGAGCTCAGTTCAGCGTACAGTTCTGAGGAGAGGGGGAGGATTTCGCCTATCGGGTGGTTTGGGGGTGCCATGATGGTTGTGCAGTCTACCGTAACAGGATTTGGGGGCTATGTCAATATATATACTGTTCCAACTATATGGAAGGGAAAAGTTCCTACTTACGCGAGGAGCGCTTGCACAGGTAAGGATGCGCCGATCGAACCCCCCAAGCTTATTGGTGCTCAGCTGGGCGCTCTGAACTTCAGTTCTCCTGAAGTTTCTTGGATAGATGATACGTTCCTGCGCAGCCAATACAAACCACGTAAGAAACCCGCCTCTCGTGGCGGAGATTAGACGCACCGTGACACGAAACTTGTGGCTGGATTCCTTCGCGTACCGCGATCTAGACTTTCCGCGCGAACGTGTTTCTAGGTGCAACTAGTGCGTGGTAAAGGATAATGAGAGGGATAACCCCGCAATTGACGAGGCTGGGTACAGGCCTGAGGCTGCTGAGGACGGAAAAGTGGAGCATGAAGCAAAGAGGCTTTATTATTTTCGATAATTTTCTTCTTCAGATAACTGATAAGTATACAGGGTGCTTTACATAAGCTCATGACCGGGCCTTTATCGAGTAAAGGAGGAATCCAAGAGGAATCTATATTATCAAGTTACAGTACATACGTACTACAGTGTCACTTATCTTTTCAATCTCCCGCCCGCCGTATAGCAAGGTCCTGGAATTCACGAAGAAACTCTGGACTGTATGTAGAAGAAGAAATTTCGATGTTTTCGTTGTCTTTTCCCGGGACGGTCATCACGAGCGCCCTCGATCTCTTCTTCCCCCCTGTTGAAGTTGTGCTTTGCGAGAGGTCCGACGAACTCAAGCTGGCCGAAGGATTCGCACGAGTTTGCACCAACGAAGTCGGCGCATTTCCCGGTCTTGCCTTGCAGTCGCGTTTGTGTTTCGGCCAATCCTTCGGAGCGCCGCGAGGAGTAAGCAGATTAGGGGCCCGCCTTTTCCAGCTGAGGAGAAACAAAAAGACGCACGAGTTTCTGGCACTCAGGGGAACAATAATGGGGCTTGATCTCCGGTGGACATTTCCCCCCACATCTCCTCAGAGCGGCCTGCGAGGTCGCCCGCAACCCACAACCGTCTCTGGCGCACTCGTACGCATTCGGCGCTTTCCGCGTTTTCTCCTCCATCTTCCGTTCGCGCGCTTCGACGGCCCTGTTCCTTCGCTCGAACGCCTTCCACAATTCAGTCAAAGGCGCGCTGCGATCCTTCATCCATTTCTTGTCTTTCTCCGGAAGCGGTGCTCCGTCGATCTCCCGAAGCGTACGGTGCAGGATCTGTGCAACGTGCAGGGCGAGCGGCGTCGCCTGTTTGGTGAGCTGGAGCGACATATCGCTGAGTTTAGCGGACTCGACGAGGTCGAAGCCGTCCTTGTCTTCGCCGGCATAGAGGTCGATGTAGTACAGGCTAAGGCAGAGGAAGGCTTTGGCGGCGATGGCAAAATACGGCTCGCCGACGCGCTGCCAGGTCACGGCGTCGTTGGTCACCTCGCGCCAGAGTTTCAGCGCCGCTTCGACGTCTTTTTCGACCTGGAATCCGGAATAATACCTTTCCTCACTTAGGAAGGGATACGTTGGAACTGTGGAGGGGAGAAATAAGTACCTCAGACCCAGATCGACTTTCTTTTCCGTATTCCCCGCCCTTGCCTGCCGCTCCACGTTCGCGAAGCCTTCATCTTGTACCTTTTGTATCATTGCGACGATGTTATTGTGGATCGCGCCCTCCGTGTTGCTCGTGTCGTCGACATCCATTGGTGTGATCGAGTGGAGATATCGAACGTAGTCGAGCACCCCTTGCCCGGGATCGCAGTCTACTTGTGTTTGGAATAGTTCCATATGACGCATTGTTGACTCTGATCTGGTACGAGGGGAGATATATGTGAGGATTGCAAGGAGAGACCCAGAAAGATGAAGGCGGCGGGAGAGTGAAATTGAGGCGTTTGAAAATTGATGCACGTGCGCCGCGCCTCTCTCCCGCCGGTATTATGACGGATAAGTAAAGAAAGACAATAACCTCGGTTCGGTGGGAATCCTCCTTGCGCACTGTCAGTCAAAGTATTCGATTTCGTCATGCCCCGCTTTTCATGTCGGTCCATGTACCACTGATGTCAGAAGAACCGTCAACACCAAATGTATATTTCGCAGAGCAAAATTGCATAAGTGGAAGTGGCAGTTTCGGAGGAATGGATGGATGAGAAATGTCAATTGGCATAGCGTATGCTTGACCTCGTGAAGGTACTATCGCCTAGTCCACTTCGGACGCATGCGACGCAAGGATCGACGCCCGGAACTCCTTCATGAACTCGGGAGACATCGTCGACGATACAATTTCCCTGTATCCCCCGTCCGCACGAGGTACCACCATCCGCAAAGTCCTGTCTCTTCTGTCAGTAGAGACGGTGGTCTCGGCAGGCAAAGGCTGGCTTACGACAGCCATCGGGGCTGCGGTTGCCCGGCCTCTGCAATCGCGCTTGTGAACGCGCCAATCCTGTACGAGAGCGATCAAATGAGCAGACAGTAAATGGAGTATTGAACGCTCACGGCGCACCATTCTTTGACACTCCTTCGAACAGTAGTGAGGTTTGGACTCGGGCGGGCATGGCCCACCGCACTTTTTCAGCATCGTCTGAGACCCGGCACGAAGTCCACACCCGTCCCTTGCGCATTCGTACGCGTTCGGCGCGCGGCGCACCTTCTCTTCATGCAGACGATCCATCATCTCCATCGCGACCTGCCTCCTTTCCCAGAAGTGCCATAGATTGTAGAGCTCTGCACTTCTCTCCTTCATCCAGTTCTTGTCCTTCTCAGAGATCGCGCTGACTTGTCCAGCGTGCTCATCGAAGAGCCTGAGCGCACCATGCAGTTGCGAGGCTACCACGAGGCCGATGGGTGAGATGGCACCAGTGAGGCCCACAGCGGTGTTAGCAAGTTTGGCCGACTCGAGGAGATCAAAGCCGTCTCCACTTTCGATGAATTGATCGTGCCAGTGCGTGCAAAGGCAGAAGAAGGCTTTCCCGGCGACCTCACGGAAGGCAAGATCGTTGTCGAGGCGGTCCCGGATGTTTTCCATGTGAGTGATCGTCCTCCAGTGCCTCAGGCCTTCTTCCTTGTCCAATTCGACAGTACATCCAGTATAATAGCTGAGATGTTCATGGGGAAGCGCGAATGGGTTACGAGGTTGAGATTCATGAGACATCGACAGGACGTACCGTATACCCAGTTCAACCTCCATCATTAGATCCCCCCTCTCGGCCTCGCGTTGAACGCTTGTAAAAGGATATTCGTCCAGCGCCCGCATTGGAGCCATACACCTTTCGCGGACTTCGTCCGGATCATAGGACGGATCGTCCACGTCTATGGGGATCAGCGAGGGGACAAAGTTGATGTAAGCGACTTTCCCTGCATCTGGGAGACTGTATTCTTGACTTGTTGAGACATCTTCCATGTTGTATATTACGCTGAGTGGCCAACGCCGACTGCTATAAAGTAGAGACAGTGACGGTGCAAAATGAGGTGTCCAAGAAATCGGCCAGTTCCGTCAGCTGAGTGAGTCATCGTTATGTGTGACGCACGTGATGTGAAAATACGAACGCGCCCGCCTCAAGCGAGATGCCAGTTGAGCGACTGTCCGATTCCTGCCATCACCGAGTCACCTTTGGAGCTCGCATGTAGCACACCAGATTATTCGAACGGAATCACAAATTTAATCGAATTCAACACAAACCACAGAGGGCAGAAGATAGAAGAAAAAAAGACCCCTGGAAGAAGACACTGTGTACGTTTCTACCACGAGATCGACTTCAGCAAATAACCCGGACCCATGGACCCCGACCCTCTTCCATGACACCGAATGGAGCAACTCGCCGGGTACACTTTGCCTACTCGAATTCCCTTCAAAGACCAAGGAGGGAAATCAGGGCGGTGAGCTTGAGCTGCACGATGATCGTGGTGCAGCTGCCTCCGAGAAGGCCGACGAGCACACCAATGACGATGGAAAGGATTCCGCCGAGAAGACCAAGGACGAGGGAGAGAACGATGTTGATCAGGGCCACGAGAGCGGTCCTTCATCATGCGTCAGATTCCGCTTCGCGTGAGATAGATAACAAGCACGACTTACCCGATGGGAAGGAAGCAACCGATGATAGCACCCTGGTCTACACCTGGAAGATTGTAGACTGTTCCGCAGGAGGTAATGACGAGCTACCGCAAGCATTAGAGGGTGAAAACACGGCTCGTTGTCCTGCATAAAACACACCTTGATGATGATAGAGAGAAGAGCGAGGATGTCACCGGTTCCGATGGCACCAGAAGGAAGCCCCTTGCAGCTCGTAGTGATCGCGTTGATACCAACTACGATCTCTGCCACGATCTCTGTGACCACTTCGACCGTAACAGCGGCTGCCGTCAACCCAGCTAATATGTATATCGTTAGGTCATGGTACAGAGCAGTGACAGAAAAGAAATGCGGCGTACTGAGTTTAGCGCACGGCTCCTGGAGGGTAGTAGCGCCGTTGGTCAAGGTCGACGTGAGCGTCGTAACCTGGCGAGCCTCGATGTCGCGGGACTCGACGACGGTAGGCATCGCGGAGGTGAACACGCCGAACGCGAGGGCGGCGAAGGTAGCGATCTTCATGAAGGAGAACATGACAATGTCGAGAGCGAGTTGAGGAGGCTGTTGAGAGGAGTAGACGATCTGAAGTCCCAGGAGGGTGAGGAATCAACGAGGTCGACGAGAGAGTTTATATACCTGCGTCCGTGGGTATATATCCGAGTGGAAGGTATTTTTTTCTATTGTTTCTGGAGCGGGGTCGAAAGTTGGACGTGTTACTTACGCTGTGGCTAGGCAATCGGCGCCCTGAACGTGCGCGGATTTTTTCGCCTCTGACAGAGTCGTGACGGAGCAGTCACCGTCCGATCTGTATTATCCACCATGTGCCAGGACAGGATCGAGAGGGATTTGGTCGGCCTTCATTTTTTGTTTCATTGCGTTACTAAGATGCACTGCCGTCATGGGTATAGTTAGGTGGTGTATCACTGTCAACGCCACGCGCTCTCGGTCAAAGGAGAACATAAGACCCAGTCGACGAGGTGTTGAGGACTTGCGGGCCTCCCTGAGTAGTCAGATTTGGCAGACTTCACTGCAAAGTTTCAGTACGCATTTACCGTTCTTTCTTCGGGTCCACAAATCCTACGTTATGCATATAGTTGACAGTCGAACTCCGGTTGACAGGGTAGAATGGACGACAGGGGTACGAAGCAGATCGACAGGACCGTGACGGCAAAAAGTTGCGATGAACAGACTTCCCGTGGCGCGGATAGACGCGTACCTATCACATTATGGACAACAAGGATGACCTTCGTTGGACTTGCGCGCCTGCTATGGGGGCCTTCGGCTATCATGCGGTCATCCCGGGCCCATCCCAAGAAGGAAAAGAGACGAAATCATCAGGAGAGGGACAGAGTAAATACCAAGGTCGTAAAGGTTTACGGTTGTGCTGAAGTCAGACGTGCGGCCACGTCGGGCTGCTGAAAAGGGACTCGCGTTCAATGCTTGGCCAATTGAAAGTGAGATACAGCGCATGTCGCCGGAGAGAGAATTCATCACGGTCGACCCTTCTGTGGGAAACTGTGAAAGTCAAGATCCGCCAAAGGGCTCCTCCCGGATTTCGTGACAAGACCGACGACAGGTCGCGCCAGTTTGAGAGGCCTCAGCTGAGTAGTCTCTTGTAGCCGGAGCTGTGCGCTGGTCTCGTGAGCGTAAGACCGACGCACCGCGGGTTGACGTTCCAGACCTCGAAGACGAGCGTTTTGTATGGCACATTTGTACATTGCACCAGGTCCACGAGGTCCGCTGCCGGTACGAGGAAGTATAGCACTGGGCCCGGTCGATCTTATGGCCGCCGGTACCATCCGTCCGAGGAGGCTGCCTCCAGCCTTTGACTCTCAACCGCAGAAAAGCCGCATCGGCGACTTCGGAAAAGGGGGACGGAAGTACGCGTACAGCACGTACTCCACTAAACCAGATGCTTGGCCGGCTCCGCTGAAGAAGAAATGAAAGTTTGTGTAAAGCGTTGTATATTGAGAGCAGCGCCGCGACGCCCCAGAGTCCTCGGATCGCGCACAGCTGTCCAAACGCTGCCAGGGCCAGTAAATCAATGCTGAACAAAGTATCCACTGTCAGGGCGTACCTTCCATCTTTGTATGCGCTGCTCGCTAGGATCCGGCGGTCTTCAAAATCTTCGTGGCCTCAAAGGGGCGTGCATTGTCCTAGAAAAGGAAGATAACAAGTATCGAGGGCGTCGGTGACACCGGAAATTACACTCGCCGGAGCACGGTCGACAACGAGGTCTTGTACTAGCATGCAAACACGAACACGGGTATTAGGGTGAAGTGTTCGTAGGCGAGGCCCGCAAGAATGGGCGTGATCAGGTTGATGTACGTGAGCACGGTGTGGACCGCGAACGCGAAAAGAACGAGTGCGACGATGAAGAGGATGACGGCAAAGTGGAGGAGGGGGATGGAAACCGATCAGGAGGTCCGCGCCGAATCCGTTGACTCCGACACACATTGAAACAGATAAAATCATTTATTTAGCTGGATTTGAGAATCCAGAAAGGTGGACAGATCGACCGCTGGCCCTGTCGTTGGTGCAAGTCGGTGTAAGCAAATTTGCGCGTCGCTTTCGGGCGTGACCGATGCTTTCAGAGTTCACCGGTCACCGCTCAATCGAGCATCTGACAGAGTACCTTCTCGCAGTTTCAGGGGACTTGGCAGTATGTCTGATGATAATGGCATGCTGTAGGATAGGATTAGGAAATAAGCACACTGAACTGCGAACTGGAACGTACCTGCAGGTAGTTTTTGATGAACGTACATCTTCTTTCTCACCCTCTATGTCCTCGCTACGATCCAAAAGTACACGACGTACCACTTCTTGTACTTCTTCACTCCGTATTCGATGAATAGGTGGGTATTTTCTCCGAATTGGTCGCCATGCAAGACTCACAGTCAGGCTGAGTCGTCTGCCGTCGTCGACTCGTCGTCGTCCGATGATTGCGAGACATCCTCCGAGGCGTGGGAAAGAATATGGGTCCCGTGGCTAGGTGCACTCGGCACGTGTACCGTGCACCCATCGCGACGCGCGTCGGTCACAAGAGCCACGGCCATCTGATGAAAACCTTACCCCACTCAAAGGATCAGCTGGACATGTCGAAGCTTCGGTTAGTGTTTCAACTCTAGAGTTATCCTTATGTCTATGATTATCATACTTCAAGGGTGCACCCTCATCTCGCTGGCGTATCAGTAACCCGCAAGAGCAACATAAGCATCTTATTGGATTACTAAGGTATACGCCCCTCCTCTTCTCCCCTCACTTTGCCCCAGGAAATCCCAATGTTCAAATTTACATCTTTGTACCGTGGCATAACGCGAGGAATTCCTCGTACGGCCGCGATCTCTCCTACTTTGCTTCGCACTGGCAGGAATCTCTCATCAGGCTCCTTCCCTCGTGGCGCCGAACGTGAGGCCTCATCCGCTCCGCTTGCACCTCTCGGACTTGCTGCAGCATACGCTGCCCGAGCCAACCCCAGAGAGCCCGTCAGGCCGAAAATCTTGTCCGAGTTCGTCCTGACGGACCGCGTCGCCCTCGTCACGGGCGCAAACCGTGGACTGGGACTCGAGATGGCGCTCGCGCTGTCCGAAGCGGGCTGTCGCGCGGTGTACTGCGTCGACCTTCCGTCTTCACCTGGTGAGGATTTTGAGGTCGCACGGGAGTATGTCCAGAGGATGGATGGCGGCGGACGGAGGCTGGAGTATGTGAAGGGAGACGTCGCGGATCAGAAGGGGATGTGGGCGATTGGGGAGATGATTGGGGAGAAGGAGGGCAGGATGGATATTGGGCTGGCGAATGCGGGAGTGTTGAAGCCGGTGCAGCCGTGCTTGGACTACGATGCGAAGGTGTTTGAGGAGGTGCATTTTTGGCTTTGACTTCGTCTGTGAGATCTGCCTGCTGACCCAGGTACAGGTGTTCGATATCAACTGTAGCGGGGTGCTTTACACAGCGCAGGCGGTTGGGAGGCAGATGGAGAAATTCAAGACTCTGGGGAGTATCATTTTGCTCGCGTCGATGAGCGGGATGATTGTCAACCAGGTGCGTCATCAACATCTTCCGAGCCTCCAACTTCGTGCTTGATGTAATTCACACGCATGGTTCCACAGGGCCAGAACTGGATCTCTTACAACACGAGCAAGGCAGCTGTGGTGCAGATGGCGCGCAACATGGCGTGTGAGCTCGGTCCCCAGCGCATCCGCGTTAACTCGCTCTCACCGGGGCACATCCACACCAAGTACGTTTGGCCACTTTTCGCATATGCACTCCTCCTTACGAACCATATATTCCGTCTGCTCCCCAGGTTGACGGACAAGTTCCTGGAGGGCCAGCCTGAATTGTACGAGCGCTGGACGAAGGGAAATCCCCTCGGAAGACTTGGTAGGCCGGACGAGCTTCGGGGAGTTATAACCTGGCTCGCGTCGGACGCCTCTACTTACTGTACAGGGAGCGAGTGCGTGCTCTCATCTTTGTCTACATTGGAGGCAAACTGACTTGTCGCTTGTTTCCTTGCCATAGCATCCTTGTCGATGGGGGTCATCACATATGGTGAAATAGGACCGATGGGTATGTGCGGAAGCCGCGTGAGGCAGTCAGTGTGTATGCGATTTCTTTGGATTTCCTCATGGACACACTGACACAGAATCTGCGTGGGTAAGGGGCGATGTAAGTAGAATACTAGTCCTCCCTAGAACCGATCTACATAGATATCTTCCAAGAAATTCCTGTAACAGTGCTTCAGATCCATCAATATAAGTGAAGATTCCACCGAAGTCGTGTATGGTATAATGTTATTACGTCTCTGCCAAACAAGATATGATAAGTGTCTAATGAATCTGTCCGAGTACACACTCCCTGTGTAAGCAGCATGAATAGCACCCCTCCACCGTCCCGCGACTTAGCGCGTCTTCTTCGCCTCCTCCTCTCCCGTGATGATCGCCGACTCGATCGACACCAGCCCCCGTTGCTCCAACCGCTCAATCAGGACGTCACCAAACGCGGACATGGGCGTGAGGATGCCGCCGTTCTGCGCGAGGCCGGGGAGGGACGCAGGGTTGAGCAGGCACAACGCGGACTCGGCGAGCACAACTGGACCGATGTCAAGGAGATGAGTCCAAGTCTAAAGGGGGGCATGGAGATGGACTGACAATTGGAGAACAAAAGAGGGCCGGGGCCGCGGACAACGGTGCGGACGTAGGCGGGAGAGGACGCGGGAGGCGAGATGGAGACGGAAAGATTGGTGAGCGTGAACGAGCCGCCTTTCAGCTCCCTGACATGAACATCAGAAAAGGCCCATGAATGTAAGCAGGAAGCAACGTACTGCTCCGAGGGCCCGCTCCCCGGCTGGGTCACCATCCGCTTGAACAACCATCGTAGCTGCACCCACCGTCAGTCAGCGCCCGCACCTCCAAAGAAACCAACACCACGCACTGGAGAAAACAGCGCGAGAGACACGCCTCCAACCGCCACCGCCAAGCTCAAGAAAAACGCGCTGATCGTCCCGCTCGTTCGCATAAACTCGTCGTATGTGAATTTCCGCCCGTACGCCAACAACGGATCGCGTCCGGCGACCGCACCGGGGGACGTCGACTCGAGCGCGTACTGCTGCAAGCCCCACGTTCGCTCGACGATGCCGCGGTTGGTGGAGGCCATCAGCCAGTAACCGCCCTTGATGAAGTTGAGGGGGTACGGGAGGGCGTAGGTCCAGCGGAAGCGGGGGTAGGGTGTTCCGCGGACTGGGCCTGGATCAGCATGCGAAAGAAGAAGGGGACACAGGGGAGAAAGTGAGGGGCACGCACCGGGGCTGAGGGCGTACGGCTTGTTCGCGAGCTCCATGAGGAACCGAGGGACCTCCTCGAACGCAGCGATCACGGTCGCGAACGTGCCGCCCGCCGCCGCGCCCTTGAACTCGACGGCGGACGCGCTTGTCTCGATTTCAGCTGCGGGGTCGTGGGCCTTGAGCGTCTTGTTCGCGGCGTACACGACGATGTCGGACGGGACGGAGTCGAAGCCGCAGGCGGGAACGATGATGGCGTGGTGTGTGGTAGCGACGTAGTCGTATCTGTGCCGAGCACCGTCAGCATGTTCCGCCTCTGCACTGCCCGAAAAAGATCTCCGAGCCAAAATAGGTCACGCACTGTTGGATGATATCGAATATCCACGAACGCTCGCCAGCGATGTCCACGTAGTGCACGCCGTTCCTCGCGCATGCGCTGAAGGACTGATCGTCAGCTCTTCGAGCGTGGTCAAAAGTCGCGGAGACACGTACCTCACGACAGGCGAACCTGTCCTGCAATATGGCCCCGCAGCGTTGACCACGACCTTCACCTGCCTCACCGCCGCCTCGAGCTCCACCTCGTCCGTCAGGTCGAACACGAACACCCGCACGTTCTCGTCGATTTTGAGCCCGGAATTCTCAAGTTTTGTACGCGACCTTGCTGCTAGTGCGAGTGTGAACGTGTTCCTTTCAGGGTGGGAGAGAAGATAGCGGGCGGTCGCACGTCCCGAGTAACCTGGAGGTCGGTCGCGTTGGTAACGATTCATACAATGGTGCGTGTGACGTACCGGTCGCGCCAATAAGGAGGATATCGGCCATTTATTAGGGGGTATCAGAAGTCAGTTGTAGAGGTGAAAAGAGAGTCGTGGTGGTGGTGGTGGTGGTGGTGGTGGTGGTGGGAGCAAAGCCACAGGACAGCGCCAACGGCGATCTCCGTGCGGAACGCGGCTCCCAACCCCGCTCATGCAACTTGGTCGCATTTTTTTCTGCCTCTGGGATCCCAGCTACGACAGATATCAAGGCCGAACCGCCGTTACGTGGGTCATGTGTACAGAGCAATGTGTCCAGAGGATACTTATCTCACGTGAGTGAATTCCAGGTTTTCGACATTTCGTGAAAGTCCATGCCTTCAGCTTCATAGTCCACCGTTCACCGAGTCTTTCGTTGTATGCCCCTTCCGTGCATGGCCCTACTAGAAATAACGGAACACTTTTCTAAGGTTGATCTATACGAGATGTCACTGCCCAAAGCCTGAAGCGAAACGCGTCACTCGAGGAGCACATACCTCTTCTCAATCCCATAGGAAGAAGTCGTTCGAAGGCAATGGTCAGGTCGACGGCAATGGTCAAACGCGTGCACGGGGCCTTTTTCAAGACGACGAAGGCGCCGATTCCAGAGTTCGTCCAAAGTACTCGATGGGGATTCGACATCCGACCTTCCCCTGGCGGTTCTTTCAACTGGGCCCGAGATGACACCGGCGCTCGCAGAAATTGACGAGGGCGGTTACTTATCAATCCGTGCGTCAAGTGCTTCAGTGTGTCAGCATGAGCACAGATATCTCCTACCCGCATTCCCCAGCGCTCTACACATGTAGAGAGTCCTTAACGCCGTGGCCGTTCATAAATCCGACATTGCGTCCTGCACATCGGCGGAAAGGACGCGAGGAGGCGTGCCGTGCGGTTTACTAATGCCTCTATTGAACCTAAGTGATGCTACTTGGTGGGATCGCGACATCAATAGTGGACCGCTATAAAGGTGGCCGGTGAAGTCGAAACAAGGGGACAACACCTTCTTCCCTCTTCTTTCCTACCTAGTCTCTCCACCCCTCGGATCTTGAAACGGCTGCGATGGTGTCCAAAGTGTGGTTCAGTACGTCCTCTGATCTCCGCAATGTCGGTGGTCGTCTGGCTTACTTCGACATGCTTTAGTTACTGGTGCGTCGACCGGCTTTGGTCGCGTCATGGCCGAGCAGGCACTCGCCAACGGCGACAAAGTCGTCGCCACCCTCCGCAAACCCGCCATGCTCTCCGACCTGACCGCGCTCTACCCCCCCTCCCGCCTTCTCACCCTCAAGCTCGACGTGACCGTTCCCCAGGACGTCATCGACGGCTTCAAGGCGGCGGAGAAGGCGTTCGGGCGCATAGACGTCGTGTTTAACAACGCCGGGTTCGTGATATGTGGAGAGGTGGAGGGCACGCCGGAAGAGGAGATCCGTAGGATCTTCGAGACGAACTTCTTTGGGGCCGTCAGCGTGTCTAAGGAGGCCGTCCGGTTCTTCCGAGAGGTGAACCCGTCGGGTGCTGGGGGGCTCCTTCTACAAGTCTCGTCGCTCGTCGCGATATCCCCGTTCCCCATTTCCTCGTTTTATTCTTCGACGTACGCGATCCTCCTACTGCTCGCATCCCAATTGCTCACTCACGCTTTTCGTCATTCCTCACACAGCAAGGCGGGTGAGTGGCGATATATACCTACCATGGCATGTTTTTTTTTGTTGACATCCCATCTCGCGAAGCCTTCGACAGCTTCTCCGTCGCGTTCGCGCAGGAGCTCAACCCCAAATGGAACATCAAGGTCTTTCCTCCGTTGTACCTCCCTATCTGGTCCTATCCAGCTAACGTATGACGTCCAACTTTCAGGTGACCATCCTTTGCCCCGGGCCTTTCGCCACGAACGTCATGAACCCAGACAAGAACTTTTTTCTCCCCATCCACCCCGCCTACGACACCCCTGACAGTACCGTGGTCTCCATTCGCCAACAGGTAGCGGCACACAACCCCGGCGGCGACACCGCGAAGGCGGTCAAGAAGATATACGAGCTCAGTAGGATGGAGAAGCCGCCGGGGCGGCTGTTCTTGGGCAAGCCCGCCAACGAACAGGCGCGGGCTGTGTTGAAGTCATTGAACGAGAATATTGACGAATACGAGGCGTGGTCGGAGGGGCTCTAGCCGCGGCAGCTTCCTCTCCAAATGTTCCACTGCGGAATAAATAACAAGTCCGTTTCGCAAATGATCCAGACTCCCTCCCACCTTCGACTTCGCGTCATACACATGTCGCTGATCCCAGCAGTCATACAAAAGGGATGCATTGAAGTTTCTGCTAAGGCTCTTCCTTGGCGAGGTAATATTCGCTGGGATGTAGGCTGGAACGAATTTGAGACAGCAGATGTCAATGTCGAAGAGTCTCGACACACAGTGCCATCACCATCATATCCTAAATCCACCGGGGTAGCCATGATAGGACCTTTACATGGTGCTAGTATGGTCAGGGCGCATGGTGTAGTTGGTTTATCACGCTCGCTTAGCATGCGAGAGGTGTCCGGTTCAATTCCGGATGCGTCCATTTCCAGTGCCTGCATTATTTTTTTGATTCATCTCCAGAGTCCGCTGTCCAGATGGCAGAGTCCTCAGTAGACTGGCTTGCTTCGAGTTCGGTGCGTCCACACGTCGACAACTCGACATACTTGGTTCAACTCTGTCCGTTGACTCTTTAACTTCTCAGAGACCTCCAAAACATCGACGAACAACCCATAAAAGGCTTTGCCCTCTTTCTCACTCTCATCTCCGTCCAATGAACTCGCGGAGGACAACGGCGACTCTCAACCGTCTTTCTCCACAACTTGGTGCTTATTAACAACAGCCATTGACAGCGCTCGGTATCCGCGAACCTCGTAAGCGCCAGCTCTCAGGGACGGACGGAAGAAATGGATCGTCGATGCTCCCCGTCTTGGTACGTACGCTTATTTTCGTTCTTGTGCACGGAACTCTGAGCGACGTGGCATCCCTCAGCCTCATAAATTTGACTCAACATGTTCCTATACATCTCGACCAACACAATATCGATGCTAGCTGCGAGTCTGCGACGAAGATTGAGGTGCGATTCATATGCACGACGCTCGGTGACTCGAAATTGACAAGATCGTCGTTAGCATGATTCCGACAATTTTTGCACAGCTCATTCCTTGGACATCAAAACGACGGGGTACGTGTAAACTGGTGCCTCGAGTGTGATGCAACCTCGCTCCTGGAATCTCAAGGACGGGTACTTAGAAACCTTCGAGTGAAGAAAACCCCGTAAGTCTCCTTCTGCACATACGTGAACGCGAGCTGACTGGGGGACGTGTATTTAGCTCCGTCGTCGCGGCGAGGCAGAGGATCTCCATGTCCTTGCGCGTCTGCTCCAAAATTTCAGCGTTCGCGGATATGATTCCGAGCCATCTGACTGACGTACATTTTTGTAAAACGTGTCCGTGCAACCTCATAAATTTGACTCAATATGTACCTCCATCTCTCACACAGCACGATCTCGATACAAGCTGTGACGACGATTGAGGTACGATTCATATACATCACACTCGATAGCTCTCAGCTCATTACTTGGACATCCAAACGACAGGGTACGTGTAGATGGGGGCTTCGAGCGTGATACGACCTCTCTCTTTGAACCCCAGGGACAGGTACTTGGAAACCTTCAGCGAAGAAATCCCAGTAAGTCTCCTTCTGCACATAACTGGAATCGGACGCGTACGTTTAGCTCCGTCGTCGTGGCGAGGCAGAGGATCTCCGTGCTCTTGCGCGTCTGCTTCAACGCGTCAACGTTTGAGGGCATCCGGTCCATCTGACTGACGCACGTTTTTGTAGAAGGTGTCCATAAAAAAGGTGGCAAATCCTTGGTTTTGATGCGCAGGATCGGTGACGATAAGGCTGCAGTACCAAGTTCTGGCTTCCTCCTGTGACGTGCACTCGACGTCAGCAGGGGCCGAAGCTCATTCTGCAACCTGTCCACGCACCTCTGGAGTATAGAAGGTGCGCCGCCACTTGGCCATGGTCGGCATGTACTAAGGGTATGAACGATCAGAACATACTTAGGAACAACGCGATGGCCGAGAATACGGACCGTATGAGTCCACCAGTCCTTCGTTTCCGGTGAGAGTTTCTTGAAAACTTCATTAAACCCAAGCCCCCTCTGCGCCTCGCTGCATAGACACGCGTTGTCGCTGTAACACGGTCGAAAGGCGAGCTGCCGGGGGGGGACTCACGTGCCAAACATTCGGTTAGGAGACCGGAACCACAAGGCGAGGGTCACGATTTTGGCCTCGTCCTCGACAACGTAGACCTCGCCTTCTAGGAACGAGGCGCGAATCATAGCAGTGAAGAAATCCTTAGAGAGGGAAACATCCCCGCCAAGCAACGAGCTTGTAGCAGGATCTACAGTGCTGTTCATTTGGCAGACTGTCGGCCGCAGAGGTATCGTCACATACCTCCGTCCATGGCGCGGGCGGTCAACGCCGCGAGCTCAGCGAGTTGAGAGGCTAGATGGCGATGCTCGTCGTCAGCGACCTATGACACAAGGTGAAATGCTACACACAAGTTGGTGCCGTGATGCGTTTCACGGATGGGTTATGCATGTTCGTAGTCGTAAGTGTCTGTTGGGGTCCTAGAGATAGCAGCTCCTGCGGATGGACCATATCCTGGGGCACGCTGCGAGCCAGGTCTACCCTTCCGTTCGGTGATATATCTGGAGGCCGCCACGAAGCACTGTCTTTATAGCCCCGTGCACCGTGTCGAGCGTCCATTGCTGTGTTTGTTTTGTCTTCCATTCTCTCTTACGCCTTCGTGGTCCCGACTTGATGCTGATGGAAAGTTGATGATCTTAGAAGCATCGTGAGAAGGATTCTGCCCTGGTATAGTAGAGTATGGTGCGTCACTTTACTTTCCAGGCCCGTGGCGAGCTTCTACTGAGCCTAGTTTTCATCAGAATCTCACAGACTTCTGCTTCGTCCATTCCAGTCCCAATCTGCTGGTAAGTTTCAAGTTTGTGGAGGCAAGGGGAGAGCCTCGAAATGGTCCCTCGGGCGTGGTGCGGCCGCTCGTAAGTGATCCAGGACCTTGGGCCCTTATCGATATAACATTCGCACGGAAGGGACGGCAGATGCTGACAGAACCTCTATGCCTTTCCTAAACTTCCTAGGGTAATTTATCGTTGCTATCTACTAGGATAATCGCCTCACAACAGTACCACGTCCTCCAAACTTCAATTTTCACCCCGAACATCACACCCACAGACTTTGGGCGACATCTACACGCGGAAGCGAGCTGTAATATGGGAGGTGTCTTCGTCCATCGCAACGAATACGAGCTGGTCACTCAGGATGAGTCGGAACCTCCCGTCGATTCTGCCTCGTCACTCGGTTGAGTCGTTGTTTCCCTTCTTTTTTTCAATGCCGCTGACATCTAACAGGGGGCCACAACCAATTCCTCGCGCTCAACCTCGACAAGCTCGTGAAATGGGCGATGTACATCATTTCCCTCTGCGTTGTCCTCAATGCGATCGTCCTCTTCTTCGTATTCTACAAAGGGGGTGATCCCGAAATCGTCATGCTCCAGTCTGACATGAACCAGCTCGCTTGGCGCAGCTCATACATCGGCCTCGACGCTCTCTATCGCGACCTTTCATTTCCTAGGCCTGTCCGCCCCTCGATCGTCAACCATGCTCGATCGGTTGCGCAGGTGTCGTCTGTACATCGCAGGGAAGTCTTCCCCGTCAAATCCAGGTACAAACTCGTCCCGCCAAAGGTCGGTTACGCTTTGGTTAACGAGAGACGTTTACTGGTGACGTCTGAGGTGAGCATAACTATGCTCGAGTCTTAGATCCGTCGTCCGCCTTCATGTTGCTCACGCCGTTGAAGGTCTCGACGATTGCGCAATTCCGTGTCCTCGACTGGGGGATGGAAAACTGCACCGTAGACGTTGATATTCCTCAACACTCAACCGACGCTACGGTGATCAACGCAATTGATGACCCAACCGTCGTCGAGATATGGTCCCTTGAGGCTAATACAGAAATCAATCCGGCAACGCTGTCGTGGTCCACAAAGCCGAGGCGCGGCGAGCTTATTGGAAAACTCGAGGTGTCATCGGGAACAAGCTCCAGGACTGCGAGTTTTGCATGCTCGACGCTCTCGTCCCAAACAATCGAGATCGCGTGTTCTAGTACGCAATGTGCATTAGACGTTTTGCACACAGGCTTCACCCCCGGAGGTGAGTGTTGCATCCCGGTTAGCTGTATGGATCCTTACCTGTCGCAAAATCTCAGGTTTTTACATACGGCAATGGCCCTCTGTGTAACGAAGGTGTAAGATTCAATATGTGTTTACTTACAGAAGGGTCAAAGGATACTGTTACAATGGCGATCGTCGGCCGGGGTTTGCTACACGTTAGAATAACGATGACAGAGATCCGAAATGCGAAAAAAGATGTGTTGTATCGTAACGATATTTGGGGGAGAGGGGGTGGAAAACTATGACGGATCGAAACGGCGACAGTTCGGGAGGGATATCATCGAAGTAGCTTAGTCGAGGCATTGATTCAAGTAGCAGCAACTAGTGAGAGATGAATTAGACAGGAAAAAGCGGAGGAGTCAAACGGTGAGGAAACTCGCCTGAGCCCCCATTGCGCACGTCGGATTTCACCCACCGAATCCAGTTGTATCCGACATTGTCGTAGATCGCATCCCAATCCCTGCAGACCCGAGTCTCCATTGCACGTTCCTCGGTGAAGTTTCGGCGGGTGAAATCCCCGTGCTCGATCGTCTGGTCGGCGCGACAGAGCGCAAGCTGCCGCAGATAGTTGATACAGTGTTGTAGGTGCCCCCAGTTGGGTTCCGGCTCGGTGTAGGCATCATGGAAGGTGCGAATGCAATGGGATTCGTGGAACATGGCGACAACGAAGACACGGGAATTGGGCCCCAATACCACGCCGCCACTTCCAAGCGGCGACATTTGGAGCCATTCTTGCAATGCGTTCGGGTCAAGGGAAAAGTGAACGCTCTCTTCGAACGATGCTTGAATGAGGGAGAGTGTTTCGGGCCTCGTTGGAAGGTCGTTTAGCGGGAGGAAGATGGGGATATCGCTCCCTTCAAAGGCTGGTAATTGTAAGCGAGGGGATTTTTGTTGGATAACTTAGGTGAGACGTACATGGGGTGTAGGTGCTATGTTGCGTATTGGCGATAAACGGTGTCGATGTGTATCGACCACCAGTGCCGAGGACGAGGAAAAGCGAGATGGTGAGAATCACCGACGTAATGCACGTGACGAAGATGAACATCGCGGTAATGCAGTCACCGCGACGACGTTTTTTGTTATCGAACACCATCATAGTAAAGGCTCACCGCGCTAGACGGTGAGAGCAGGTGAGTAGGACGTTCTTCAATCAACGCACATTCTGCGCCTTCATGAAGCAGCTCTTATCGCGTGCAGTTGGCATCCCACATGACTGACTTAGAGGCACCAGGCATGATGTACGAGGAGTCGAGGACTCGTCCGCATCCCGACCACCAGCTCAGCTGGGGTCTCTTCTCACGTTCTCCTTGAAACAGATCCTTATCTAACAAATGGAAGCTGTTTTGTTCTGCCTGAAGTCTGATGAACAAGATCTCTTCCTTTCTTCGCATAATGCACCGCGTGCGACTCCGATGTGAGTCTATCTGATTCTCTACCGACTGTTCGCACATTCAACTCAAGTTCTAGATCGCAAAAATATCTTCTTTTTAACGCGGGACTGGAATGCATTGGCGGCAAAAATCCGCATTCTCATGGATTCTCCAAGGCGTCGTTACCTCTTCGCGTTCATGCTCATAGGAGCGGTCACGCTTCAGTTTGCTCTGTTTGTCATGGTGAAGAACACTCGGATGCAGCGAGGAGGGAGAGTCAAGCACGTCGATGGTGAGTAGCGAGTGCGCTGTGACTCCACCATCCTTAACCAGGGTCTCCCTTTTTTCAGACTACGATCGAGTCCTCGGCTCCCATTTTGATTCTCTCTTAGGAGTCGGAGACCTTCCTGCCGTCCGCATGCTCATCGAAAACTCGGTCCATTACCAGATCGACGCAACCTCGGACAAGGAATGGGAGTCCCTCATTCCAGGCGATGGGATTCTTCACGACGGCGACGGGGGCTTGTTCAGCATCGCCATGTTCCACCAACTCCGGTGTCTGAACATAATTCGTCACGATCTCGTCCGAATTCGCGAGGGCGCAACCGCTACGGAGCAATACTCATCGCTAAGCAGGCACTGCTTGAACTACCTGCGACAGATCGCACTCTGCCACAGTGACATGCACCTCGAACCCGTCGCAGAGTCAAGCGACATTCCGGACCCACAGGTGTATGTGTGTCGAGATGGGGGTGCTATCTACAGCGCCGTTGCACAAGCTCAGCTGTAGAGTACCGCTCATGATGTGTTCTTGTCCACCTGCATCTTTCCTCCGTGTCCATATTTGGCTCACCGTTTGTTACTAATATGTCATGGCTGACGGAGGGTGTACACAGATAGAGTTTCTTGTCACACCCTTTTGGACGTTTCTTTCGTGTTCTGTTGTCGTCTCTTCTCCTGGATTTATGAACCT
Source organism: Amylostereum areolatum (assembly GCA_012932865.1). Classification (NCBI taxonomy): domain Eukaryota; kingdom Fungi; phylum Basidiomycota; class Agaricomycetes; order Russulales; family Stereaceae; genus Amylostereum; species Amylostereum areolatum. The sequence goes on from SAXG01000040.1 coordinate 259,574, forward strand.
TAGTTCCGAAGACCCGGACACCAATTTGACGGCCTGCATTCTGAAGCATCACCGTCTCTCGATACCCAGCTCTGGGAAAACCCCCCTTGCAAATCACACCTAATCAGTGCAAACTTAGCAGATTAGCAGTTTGGTGGCTTTAGAGAACCCCCCGCTAATTAGCACTCAGTTAGCACCAAATTTGCGCAACAGCTGGGCAAAATGTTGCTCACAGTCTGCTCACTGCAGCTCAGAACCGTTCACTACAGCCAGGCACTAGCCCCGCTCCTCGGTACTATTCAGCTTTGCTACGCCGGAATGTTATATATATGAATCACGATATGCATTGCAAACTATGACTACAACATGCAGTGGGTGCTGGTGCGAAAGTGAGAAAGTGTAGGTTCTTCTATCCCCAATGCTAGCCACGCGCGAGATCTCCACATCGTGACATGAAACACACGGATGCCGGATGTCGTCCGTGGGGAGGAATGGTCTTGTGAGGGCATTCCGCGTGTGTAGAGATGGCGAACGGTGATAACGGAAACCGCTGAACTTGAAGGTGACAACAAGGTCATCACTGCACTTGAGTTGACAGTGGCAGGCGCAGCAGTCTTCTGTAAACTGAATGCTACGTCATTAGCACAGCACCAGACATACTAAGCGTATGGACAAGGGATTGGGGAAAGAATGAAGCGACACGTACCTCGGTAGGACTCCGCGGCATGTCGATGTCAACAGCGGCGGCCATTTGAGCCTCGACCAACCACCCGACCACTACTCTCCTTCACAATGCCCATAGGATTTTCTCCGGAAGGGCGCAATGATGAAATGGTGTGTATATGATGAGGGTTACTGGGGTTGAAGAAAAGACGGAGGGGGTGTCGAGTGACGCGACGCGGCGGCAGCGATGATGGTGGTGAGAAACAAAAGAAATGCTAAGTCGAAAGTTCCCTGTGCGCGCTGGCAAGGGCTTCTAAGGCACGTGGTGTTCTTAATAGACTCAACGTCCGACACGACCGTGAGAATGTGCTGAAGGCTGTCGAAGAGCCTCTGCAGACCGTGAGAACGTACTGAAGGCTTTCGAAGAGCCTCGGAAGAGGGCTCGCAGACCGTGAGAACGTCCTGAAAGCTGTTGAGGAGACCGTGTGAACGTCGTGAAACACTTCTAGCGACGGTTTGCATGCATTAGAGAACCCCCTGCTATATAGCAGGCGTTTGCACGAGATTTGCAGAGTGGGGTTTTCCTGATGAGGCCTTCGCCCACGAGGTGTACGCCGTACGGCACCGGGCTTCCATGCTCTCCTTAAGAACGGGACCCTTCCTTTCCAGCGCCACACTCCATCGCACCTGTTCCACAATGCTTCAATGCGCCATCCTCCTCGCTGTCTTCACTCTCTCCGCCGTGTTCTCTACGGTCTTCGTGGGGAGCACCATTATTCCAGTTGATCCCGAAGACGGTAAGCACCGATTTTATCGACACGAGTCTCTTACACGGGACTTACGCATCTCCTGCCGATCAGCTGCCTCGATATCTGAAATAAAAGGGCCAGAGCCGAATGTGTACTTCGGTAACTGAAAAATAATAATTGAACAATATCCACTGGTACTGTACGCATGTATCATCCCTTCCAGATGTACAATGACGTGCTAATGGTTTTCCTTTACCGCAGATCTCAAATCAACGCACAATAAAGTCTCCCGAGATAGCTAGCGTCGAGTTGTACTTAGGGTTGAGAATGGGGATTGTGCTATGTAACTAGGGCTCCCGCAGACAACTTCTCAAGTACGAACAACGAGCCGGAAAAATGCGACTTCAATCTGGGATTCCCCCTTGGTGCGCTGGCCGCTGGTCGGTACAGCACGGTCTGGGAAGATCAAGGGAGCAGATGTTGCCAACTCTCCGTATCGCGTACGTACTGAGGAAAATGCGCATAGAAAGACCATTTTGTTGAAAACGGTCACTGAGTGCGCCTCCACGGATGGTTGATGATCGATGATCGATATCGATGACCCATGCGCATGGACCGTCCAATCATCATTCCTATCTCCAGGAGTGAGCCCGCTTCCCGCACCAGGTCCATCTATCACCGTCACCGGCGCTCAACTTATACGATCAAACTGGGCAGATGTGCGTATGATAAGTACATCTTGACCGGACTCAGCGCCAGTGGAAGTCTCAACTTTCTCTTCCTGCGCCTCTGTACAGGCAATCATGCCCTCCCCCTCGCAGCTGCGCCTCGATGAGCGTGTCCTCTACGTGGGAATAAATTTTGCTCAGTTCCTCACAGGTTCGTCTCTGTATTTTTGCTTTCTTGTCACTACGACTGGAAACTCATCGACTGCTCTGTCTTCATGGTTCAGGTCTCCTTGTGTGCATCGCATTTTTTGCTGCGCTTTTCACCTTGCGCAACAGATCCATGTCCTACCGCTCGAAGATATTCTATGTGGTATACATTACCCTTATCGCTGTGAACATGATCATCGCCACCGTGGCGAACGCGTACATGGGCCAACTCATGTGGATTGAACATCGCGACTATCCTGGTGGGCCGTTCATATACTACATCGCAAAGAGCAACTACTGGGTCAACGTCTTTGGCACCACGGCGAACATCTTCGTTAACACAATTGGCGACGCGTTCTTGGTAACGCTCTGTTTTGTTCCAAACGAACTCAGCACCACTCTAACATACTGTACAGCTGTATCGGTGCTACGTCATTTGGAGCTCTCGCGTGTGGGTCATTGTGTTCCCATCTTTTGTTTTCCTAGCATCGATCGGTACCAACTATCTCTCTTCATCAAGTTCTTGACCTAGCGCGGCTGAACAACCTTCTGTCCAGTCATGTCCATCATGGCGCTCGTCGAGAGCGCTCTTCCGAACTCCAGCTTTTTCCTGAAACAGGCCGTTAGCTTCGTGATCCCATGGATTGCCCTGAGCAGCGGATTGAATGTCGTTTTGACCGTCCTCATATCCGCAAGAATCCTTTGGTTTCGACACCAAGTACGCACGGCGTTTTTTCCGTCCGAGTTCGATAATCCTACTCCTGGTGGCATGGACATGTACACCAGTGTCGTCGCCATTTTGGTGGAGTCCGCACTGCCGTTCAGTGTCATTGGTCTAGTCACCATCGCTGTGACCGCGAAAAGTGTTTTTGTAAACTCTGTTTTCCTGATCGTCTGGGGGACACTCGCAGTATGCGCAATGACTATCCTCTGATTGTTTATGACTCTGACTTTGCGTGGTTTATTCAGGGAATTTCTCCGCTCCTTATCACCCTTCGAACCGCGATGGGAATGGGGTGGAGCCACGAGACGACGGCGCTGGCGACGAAGTCCATCGTCTTTGCTCCGCGAGTTGATGAGCCTAGGAATGTCTCTGCATCTGGAGACGAAATTGGTGGTTCATTCAACCCCACTTCAAGCTCTGTCAGAGAGCAGGTGGTTGCATTTCCACCATCGGACATAGTAGGGGGATCCAGCTCGGAAAAGGTATAGGTCAAGTGTCGGAATATTTGGAATTCAGGTGGTGTTCATGTACTATGTATTTATGTGCTTAAATGACAGGGTAATACGAGGGTGTGCAAAGGTACACGCTGTCCAAATAGACACGAGTTTGAACGGGAATAATGGGAGCGGTCAATGACAAGATAATTTTTCATGCTACGAGTACAACTGGTCGAGACCCTACTAGTACCCTCCAACGATCGGAGCTGCCCGTCTCAATCTCGCGATAGCCATATAACCGGAAGTGTGTCGAGCGGTGTGTCGAGCGTTATACGCCCACGCTCTCTAAATCCCATGGCGCGATATTTGGCCACCTTTGATGGACCGAAGTCAGCATGGGCGAAACACAGATGCAACGAAATGTGCACGTTATCCTCCACTCCTGTCGCGAGGGCAAGTATTTCCTGGTTCTGGTGCACCTGGTTCAAAACCAGTCAACGACGACCAAGCCTACGGATATATAGACATACCTTCTCGTAGAAAGTGTTCATAAGGAGCGTAGCGAAGCCTCGGTTCTGGTATGGAGGGTCCGTGACCATGAGGTAGCCGTACCACATCCGGGCGTCATCCTGGGTATCATTTTCAGCGTTAGTGGGTGGTGATCTTATGGATGATCGAGGTACATCGACACACCTCCGGGGTAAAGAAGGCGCGACGGCCTTTCGCCATGGCCTCGGCGTACTAGACAGAACGAACGTTCAGCAGCCAGCGCGATTGAAAGAAGACGCCGACGTACCGTGTGCATCCACCAGTCTTGTGATTCCTTAGAAAGCTTTTTGAAGAAATCGTTGAACCCCAGCTCGCGCTGAGACTCGCTGGATTGCCATTGTCTGGGTGAGCGGAAGCAGAGATCAACCACGGGGGGACTCACGTCGAGAACAGGCGTTTGGGGAAACGGAACCATATGGCGAACGTCACGGTCTGGTCTTCCTGTTCGACGGTGTAGACGTCGCCGTCTACGAGTGCGGCGCGTATCATGGCAGCGTGAAGTTCATCGGCAAGAGACATGTCGCCGCCCACCAACGCTGCCAGAGAAGGATCTGAGGGGTGTGTTCTTAGGTCAGCCATCACCAAGCAGCGCTGTGACACACCTCCCTCCATCGCGCGAGCCGATATGACGACAAGCTCAGAAAGCTGGGATTCTGTTTGCGGTCAGAGATGCCAAGGCAGCAAGGAATTGTTCTCACCAGTGAGTTCTGTGACATGCTTCACGGACGGGACGGACGAAGTCATGGTTGGGGGGAGTGTCACGGACAAGGGCAAGGCGGGGGGAGGAAGGCTCAGCGCTCGGCGACGCCCATGCAGATGGTACTCGTTATATATATGGGCTTCCGATTGACGCAGACCGTAAGAACCCTTGTGACGAGCAGGCATGAGAACTGCTCTTTCGCACCCCGATTGATCTCCGACCAGAACCGGGTGCGTGGTGTGTTTTGGGCCACGTGCCACATACGGGGTTTAGGCACTGAGCGAGGAATCTGTTCTGAGAGCCAAGCCAGCCAACAGATCTGGCATCGGCCAGCCGACTGGCCATGGCCTTGCCGCGGTCTGCCGCACTTCCCAAATTGCATCCAGTACTTATTTAAATACACAACCGCTTTGAAGAAGTCAAGTTTACAGCTGCAGCATTTCGCCTAGCGAAACACTGTAAGGATGGGATGGATAGGATGGTATGAAAGCGGGAGAGCCGCAGTGCACGAATGTGTGTTGAAAGGAGCTCTCGGTCTCATTTTACCGCAGTCTAAGTAACCTATAATATGCACACGCACAATATGTCCAAGCACCTTACTACGCAATATTACATTCCCACCCCATCACTCATCCTCCCCGTCCTCGTCCTCCTCTTCCTCGTCCTCGTCCTCGTCCTCATCCTCCTCCGAAACGTCCATCCCCCCCTCCCTCATCCGCGTCTTATCCCGCTTCCGCTTCCCGCTCAGCTCGTCCAGAAGCACCAGCAGATCCTCCTGCTCCTTCTCCACCTCCGTCCGCTTCGCGCGCTCCGCCTCCGCCTCCTTCTTCTCCGCCTCGACCTGCGCCTGCGCCGCGGCGAGCGCCGCGCGCGCGCTCTCGCCCTCCTTCCGCGCGGCCGCGAGCTCCGTCCGCGACGCGCTCAGGTCGTCGTGCGCGGCGGCGAGCTCGGAGCGGACGGCGACGAGCGTCGCGAGCTCGTCCTTCGACGGCGGCAACGGGCGGACCGTCAGCACTGGAACACGCACACAACGAACGACAGCGGCGCTCACCCCCTGCTCCTGCTTCTGGGCACTCGCCGCGTCCTGCAGCCGCCTCGCCAGCGCCTCGATCTCCGCCGCCTGCTTCGCGATCACGTCCCGCAGGGACGCGACGAGCACGCTCTCCTCCCCGCTTTGCGCTGTGTGCCATTCGCTCAACATCAGCGTCACGCCTTGGGGGACGAAAAAAGGGGGAAGGGGGGGGGGGCAAGACACCGACCTGAGGAGGACGGCGCGGCGCCGGGATCGGCCACGATCCCGCGTTGAATCGTCACTGTTCCACCGCGCCCGAGACCCAAAGTCAGCAAAGCACCCTCCTCGGACTGACAACCCAGGACACGCACGGTTCACCGACTTCCAAAAGTCCACGAACGCCCAGTCGAACCACACCTCCGCCTCGTTCTCGTACTCGGGCGCGTAGGCCGGGTTGAGCGCGGCCGGCGTCGGCGCGGGCAGGACCCAGACATCCGGGGACACGATCTTCAGCCTGTCGTCCTCCTTGAGGCGGGTGAGGCGGGCGGCGAGGGTGGACGGGCCGAGACGGCTGAGGAGGGGGTAGGTGCTCTCTCTGTCGCGCGAAACGGTGGGGGGTGGGGTGAGCGCGCGCAAGCGGAGGGGGGGGGAGGGAGGGACGACAGATGCGTACCGTGTGATCTCGCCCGGCTCGCGGTTGAACTCGTAGCATATCCCGAGCAGGAACGCGCACAGACCGGGGATGACGACGTCCACCTCCGACGGCTGGTTCAGCTGCTCCACGAGCTACACGGCCCAACCGCGTCAGCTCCCTCCCACGTCGAAAAAACAAAACAAAAAACGGGAAGAGGACGCGGGAAAAGCGGACGCACCACGCCCATCCCGCCCGCCTCCAAGAACGCGCGCACCGCCTTCGGGTCCTCCCACAGCCACTGCGCCAACAGCGCCAGATGCGCGACGATCAGCCGGTCCCACTCCCGCGCGTCCGGGTCCGACACGCCCTCGCGCCCGCGCGCGAGGAACGCGAGCGAGAGGTGCTCCGCGAGGAGCTGCAGCAGGCTCTGCGCCTCGTCCTCGTCCTCGTCCCCTGCCACCGTCACGGGCGGCGCCTCCTCCACGGGGGGCGGCGCGCCGCCGTCGGCGGGGACGAAGAACGCGTCGGTCGAGCTCGGGTTGGGCGGGAGCGGCGTCAGCGCGGGCGGGACGATGGCGCGCGCGAGGGCTTTGCAGGGGGGCGCGTGCCGGACGAGGTGCGCGAAGACGATGGCCGCGAACTGGAAGGAGGTGATGGCGGTCCGGTCGGGGGGCGAGCGCGGCGGGACGATGAGCGCGAAGAGGAGCGGGGTGACGGGGGAGCGGGCTGGTCGGGGCCTATCGGGGAGAGGTCGGTGAGCAGGGACGGTCGTGGGCTAGAGAGCGGAGAGGGGGGAAACGCACCTGCGTTTTCGGGCGGGACCATGCCCGCGACGACGGCCTCCTTCACGTGATCGTCCCTCAGGAAGTTCTGCCGAGCGGTTTCGAATCTCAGCACGGCCCGTACACGTGGGGAGGGGGCGGGAGGGAGGGACCGACCTCGAACACGCCCACGGCCGCCGCCCTCAGATCCATGCCCTCCTTCGCCCGCAGCGCGGCGTCCTGCCCGTTGTACTCCCCGTGCATGATGAGCTCGATGAGCGCGTCGAGCGCGGTGGCCGCCTCCAGCCGATCCCACTCCTCCCCGTTCGTCTCCGGCACGGGCATGTACGGCGTCAGATACATCTCCGGGAGCATCGGCGCCGCGTTGGCGGGCAGGATTCGCAGACACTGTACGGCGGGTCCTTGAGGCTCATCCGCGGAGAACGCGAGCGGAGTGGGGGGGGGGAAGCACACGTACCTGGATCTTGAGCTTCGTCGGCGCGTTGGACGCGAACGCCATCTCGATGAGCAGGCGCGTGTATGCGTACCCCTCCCTGGAGCTGCCCGTCCTCCGTCTCAGCCGACCGACGGGCGGGGGGAGGACGAAAGAAGGCGACGCACCGCGGGACCCTTCGCACCGAGCAGTATCCCGATCGTCTCCAGCACGAGCGCCGCGCACCCCGCCTTCTGCCCGTTCCAAAACTGCAGCGCGAACTCCTGCGGCGCGCCCTCGTGCGGCTGGATGCCCGGGTTGAAAGTACAGGAGCGAGCACAGCAGCGCGGGCAGCGGCGTCTCCATGAAGTAGCTCTGCCATTGCGCGCATCAGTCCGGGCAATCGTGTGCGGTGAGAAAAAAAAACGAGGGGGGGGGGGGTGAGAGAACGCACCTGGTTGGACGTGTTGAACCGAAGCAGGGTGTCGACGCACTTGAGCGCCTCCTCGACGTACATCCCGCCCTCGAGCCCGCCCTCGCGCGTCACGATCCCGAACAGCTTCTCGAACACGCCGTCGAACGCCAGCACCTTCTGAATCTCGCCGTTCTTCCGAATCAGCGCCGCGAGCATGCTCAGCGCCTCTGTCACGTCCACCCCCCGCATCATCAACACCCGCACACGCCGACAACGCAGACGAACCACCCACCTCGCGCGAGGATCTCCCGACTCTCCTCCAACAGCCCCACCACGCCCGCCGGCCCCCCCGCCGCCGTCAAAAAATGCGCCTGCACCGCCCGCGCGCGGTTCTGCAGCAAGCACGCCAGCAGCGCGCACGCGGCGTAGCGCACGTAGAAGTCCGCGTCGGCCAGGAGGCCCACGAGCGCGTGCACGGTCTCGCTCCCCTTGACGACGGCGTCCGTGTGGCGCAGCCCGAGCTCGCGCTCGTCCGCGGCCGCGGGGGAGCGTGGGCGCGGGGGCGCGGGGTCGCAGAGCGCGTGCACGGTCTCGAGCGCCGCGCGGCCGATCTCGGGGTCGACGGGCGCGTCGCGCTGCACGATGTCGAGGAGGCCGGGCAAGGCGTGCGCCCCGACTAGGGCGCGGTGCGCGCGGGCGAGGCCTTTGAGCGCGAGGACGGCCGCGCGGCGGTCGGCGGGGAGCGTGGTGGGCGCGAGGCGGTCGGCGAGGCGGGTGACGGTGTCTGTGGGGGTTTGGGGGGCGCCTGTAGGGCCCGCGAAGGGCGACGTAGGTTTGGGAGAAGAAGTCCATGGGAGGGAGGGGAGGGGAGGGAGGGAGCGCAGACGATGGGGTCGATGGCGTGGACGACGACGGTCAACGACGGCGATGGGGCGTGGGCGCCCGCAGTCCGGTTCGATTTGGTTCGATTCGACCACGTGGAGGCTCGATCTTCGTTCCAGTCCAGGTCTCGAGCTCGTGGTCACACACCGACCGGCGACATAAAGCGCGAAGATCCACAGAGGCATAGTATATAGTATACGATACAGGTCCGACGGTACAGAGAAAATAACAAAAACAGATACACGATGCCACAGCCACTAACAATACACGTTCGTAACAGCCCCAATGCCTATATCCGATCCGATCCAAGTCCACCAAGAATCGCCCCTTCACAGATCCCCGTACACGCTCGATGCTCACCCCCTGAACCCCGCCCACCCGCTCTCGACCCCCCTTCTCGCCCACGCAGCCACAGCCCACGCGTCCTCCCAATCGCTCGCCAACCCAAAGCTCATCCGCACCACCCCCAACTCGCGCCCCGCCGCGCGCTCGAGCTCCCCGAGCGTCGTACCCGCGCGCAGGGCGGCCATGAAGGGTGCGAGATCGAGCAGTGCCGCGGCTGTATGTTCACGGGGGGGGGGGGGGGAGGAAACAAAAAAAAAAAGATGAGAGAAAACCCCCACCGACGAGAAAGGAGGGAAGATCGTCACGCACCGCCGCCCGGATTGCACATGCACCCCGTCCTGAGCATCACCCCGTTCGCCGCCGCGCTCGCCGCGACGACCGACAGCGGCACGAAGCGTGCACCCGTCCTCCTAAAAAAAAAACCCCGCATCCCACCCCGCCGAACAAATCAGTACCAGCGCGTCCCGCATAAAATAGATAGACCGCACCTCGACAAAAACGCAGCTCACGACCCCGCCCGTCCCGCCCGCCTCCTCCCCAGTCGTCCGCCTCGAACCCGCTCCCGACCCAGCCCAGCCGCCTCTCCCCGCCCCCACCGACCCGCGAAATCGCGCCGGGAACGCGAGAGAGCACGCGCACCGCCCGCGCGCCCGTCCGCGCGTGCCGCAGGCCCGCAAGGGCCGCGCACAGGTAGTGCGTGAGGGCCGCGAGACGCGTGGGCAGGAAGGGGAGGTACGCGCGGAGGAGGGTGAGACCGGTGGGGATCGCGGGGAGGAGGAGGTAGTTCAGCGTGCCGTCCTGTCCAAAAAGGAAAAAGAAAGAAAGAAAGAAAGAAAAGGGAAGAAAGACGAGCGAATGAGCGCGTTGCGCGACGCGCGAGGCGAGGACGAGAACGAGAACGCACCTCGAACGCCTCCTCGACGCTCCGCGCACGCGTGACGAGCGTGCCGGGGACCTGCACAACGTCCACCGTCCCGCCCGCGAACCACGGCCTCCCGCCCCTCCCGCGCGCATTCCCCTCCCTCTCCCCGCCCCGCCCCTCCCCACACCCCACCAACCACTCCCCCACCCCCGGTCCGAGCACCAACGCGCCCACCCCGGTCGGAAACCCAAACATCTTGTAAAAGCTGACCGCGAGCGCGTCCACCCGCGCCGCGCGCATGTCGAGCGCGCTCGTGGGCGCGAGCGCGGCCGCGTCGAGGAGGGTGAGGTACCCGTGGGCGTGCGCGAGCGCGAGGAGGGAGTCGATGTGTGCGGGCGGCGGCGGGGGAGGTGGAGCGTTCGAGGCGTCTGAGATAGGGCGCGTGCGGGGGAACGCGGCAGCTGAGCGCGCGTTCGAGGGCGCACCGCGAGCATGGAGTGGGACCGGACATTCGCGATATCCGTGGACGCCGCCGTGCTCGAGGACGCGGACGTGTCCCTCGATCCTGTCGCGCGCGCAATGGCAATCCCCCCGCGATCGCCACGGCGGCTGGAACGCCGCCGCCGCGCCCAGCCCCGCACTGCGCCCTCGTCCTCGCGTGCGCCCTTCCGGATCTTCTTCTCCGGGGATCCCTCCGTCATCGTCTTGGGGCGCGGGGGGCGGCGCGGGCCCGATCGCGACGCGCACGTTGGTGAGGTTGGAAAGGCCCGTGAGCGCGAAGAGGGCCGGACGTCCGGCGCGCGGGGCGTGGCGCACGATGGCGTCCTGAACATAGCGGGAGTCCAGTCAGCGCTTCGGAGGATGGAAAGGCACGGGAATGGGGAAGGGAAAAAGGGAAAGGCGGGAACTAGGCGTGGTCCCAAGGCACCGACATGAAATGTGGCACGTAGCATGCACCGCCCTCCGGGTCGAATCCCAAACGGGGTAAGGTCGGACTCGGGAGCGCCACGAGCGGAAACGGGGAACGCGCTCCCATAATGAAAACGCCCACCCAAGTGGAACTCGGAACGAAGCAAGAAGCCGACTGAAAGGGACCCGCGCGACCTCGACCCCGACGCCACCGCGCCACGCCCCGGCGCCCCCGATCCACGCCACGATCAGCCGCTGCCCGTCAAACCATGTCCCAACCTTCTCGCACGCGCCACCGCGCACAGGACGGACCACAGACGCCCCCCTCGCCCGCGCGCACGGCGCGAACTAAGTAAGTACGAACGTACGACGCTACTGCTAGCAGCTGGGCCGCGAGCCGCGCGCGCCACCGCCACCGGCGTCGCGTCTCGTCGCGCCTCCTAACCTCAGAGGGAACGGGTACAGATAGGACAAGTGGGCCGGCGAGCCATGCACGATCGAGGAGGGGGGGAGGGGGAAAAATCGCACGCACCCTGGCCTTGGCCACATCGACCCCGCCCCGGCCTTTTCGCCCGGGCATGTACACGACCTCCGCCCCGGCGCTGGCGGCGAACTGGCGTATGCCGTGCACGCTGTTGTGCGCGTCTTCCGGGAGGAGGTAGGTCGAGCTGGTGACCGCGGCGGGCACGCACGTCAGCGTCGTTCACGCGTGGCGCAAAAGAGAAGAGGCGGTCGTACCCGGGTCCGAAAGGAAAGGTCTCGCCGACGAGCTTGAGCGCGGCGGACGCGTTGGCGGTGAAGACGACCTTGGACCCGGGCGGGGCGTTGAAGTGCTCGAGCACGGCCGCGCGCGCCGCAGCCGCGTGCGCCGTCGACAAAAGCGAGCTGTCCCAGCCGAAACGGAAACCACGGCGTCAGTAAATTTAAAAAACAAAAACAAAATAGGACGAGAGGGGAGGGGGAGGAGGGGGATATAAGGACGGAGGGGGAGTCTGGTTACCTGCGGCTTTCGCTGTGGGTGTTCCCCAGCACCGCGCCCTCGAGGAAGGCCATGTGGGCGCGGACGAGCATGGCGGGGTAGAGGGCGCCGCCCATGGCGTCCATGTAGACGTCTCCCGGGAGCAGACGGGAGTACTCTGCGGCGCGGAGGGCGTCGAGGGGGAAGGTGGGCGCGTACTCGGGGTAGGCGAGGTCGAAGGCGGCTTTGGCGGCGGCCTTCACCGCGGGATCGTCCTGCTGTGGTTGATAAACATGTTCGAGGGGATAGGAGGGGGACGCGTAGGCGGTGGAGGGCGGGGGGAGGATGTGGCGGGTGGGAGCGGGGAGGGAAGGGGGGAGGGGAGCGTAGGCGCGGGGATCGGGGAGGGGCGGGGGTGGGGGCGGGGGGAGGTATCGAGAGTGGTAATGGGCGGGGGGGAGCGGCGGGAGGTCGTGTTTCTCGTTGAGGGTGACGGTGGCGGAGGCGAGGGTAGACGCCGAGCGCATACGATGGAGACTAAGCTTGCGTTTGAGGGTGCCGCCGAGGCTGCGGGCGCTGCGAGCGTGATGGAGCCTTTCCTTTTCGGACGGGTTGGGAGGAGGGAGGCGGGGGCGCGCGGTGAGGGTACGGATGCGGATGGATGTAGAGGACGGCGGGGTGCGGTTGGATCGGGTGGGCGGCGGCGCGGGAATGATGCTGACCCATGGCGAGTACAGGATCGCTGGTTCGGAAAGTGATGGGCGGGATGCTGCGAGCGACGGGGATTGGGATTGGGTATATATGCGGTTCGAACGGAGGGCGGTCGGCGTGTTTGCGTTGAATTCCATCATCCATCGCCCATCCTGCGCAATCCGCTGCTAAGGCGGCACACGCCCCCCCGGTCTCTCCCCCTTGCACGCCAGGACCCCCTCCATGTCGTCAGCCGGCCACGTCCTGAGAACGATCATCCCCACTTGCGAGCGCCGTTTCCCCCGCTAGCGGGCGCGAAACACGTACGACGGCACCCTGCCCCCTCTCCACCGCATTCGCGCCTGGAACGCGATCCTCCCCTGGGGCGTATGACCTCCGTCCCCCCCGTCCCGCGAGGCTCGTCCCCGTTGACACCGTCGCTTTCGGATCGCCGGGGGCAGGCTAGAAGGGCGTCGAGGAAGAGACGGAGGAGCGGATGCGAGAGGACTCCGCGGGCTCCTCGATCGAATGCAAGAACCCGTCCACGCTGGGCACGGCTGACCACTGGATCCATATCGTGACGTCGCGGACGGCGCACGCGCGGGGCTCGGCACGGTTAGTCTCTTGCGTCGCGGGCGGACCAAGGCAGAGGCCGCAGGTCGGGCGGGGCAGGCGTCACGGTCGGGGTGCGCGATGGGAGCGGACGCGCCAGAAGCCCCGCGCTGCGAGCATGCCTGCAAAGAGCTCGCGACAAGGCGCGAAGACGTGGCGCGCCCTTCCCACCCCCCGCGCCGATCCTTCGGGTCCCCCCGGATTTCAAATGGGCGCGGACTTCGGCGTTTCGCCGCGCGAGTTTGGGGACCATTGTTCCCACAGTGCTAGCCTCGTGTGCCAGCACGACGCCGTTCTCGACGCCCGCGCGCGTCGTTCCTTTTACAGTGCCTTGCATATATTTCTGGAGGTCGCGTCCTCGAGATTCTTTGTTTGTTACGACCAAACAAATCCTTAACAGGCAACTCCGGGACGGTCCGAGTTGAAGAGTGATGGGTGTTACATGCATGCTCACGTCCTGCAGGGATCCATGCTCACAAGGTAACACAAACCTTTGATTTGTGAGATGATAAGAGGGTGTCGGAGGGAAGAGGGAGGAGGAACAATGTCAAGGAAGGATTAAGGCAGTGAGTCTCTCGCCAGGCGTCACGTAATAGTCACGGAGAGTCACCCGTTACGACTGCAGCCTCATATGGAAGTATTTGGTCGAACAAACAAAGAATCTTCCGACGCGACCTCCAGAAATATATGCAAGGCACTGTATTTTAACCCAGATCCCACATCGCTTCCATCGCTTCCCCGGTTATCATGAACCCAATCGCGTTCGAAACGCGTTCCCACGGCACTGGCAGGTCCCACCCCCTCGCAATATTCCATTCGCATCGCCCCCGCTCACGGTTGGCACCCACCGATCACGCAACGGACACCCATCAACGCACAACTCTCTTCGTCTCCCCGTCTCCCCGTCTCCCCATCTCTCCACCTCCCAATCCCCCCTCCACGATCATGATCCATCCACATCGCATCCCGCCCTCTCGTGCCTCTCATCTCTGGCCTACAGCATCGCCACGCGTCCGACCCCACCGCGTGCGCTCGCACCCTCCCCACGCATCCCCCATCATCATGCGTGCCTCGAACTCCGAGTGCAGCGAACCAGGCGCGTACTACAAGACTACAGGGACGAGCGCCGCGTCCTGGCGTCTCGCGCGGGCTACAGCGATGCAAGTACGGCACCCCGCCGCCGCCGTCATCGCTCATCGCCGACGACGCGTGCCACTGGCAGTTACCGCTAGTCCTTCTCCTGCTAGTTCCCTCCCTAACCAACTAGTCCTTCCCCTCTGCCCGCTTCACCCTCCACTCGCCTTCGCCCCCCGCCAAATCGTACGCGCGCGCGCGCCACCGACGCGTCTCTCAGGCTCCTCCCCTTTCCTTTCTATGATCAAACCGCAGCGGCGGCGTGTGACCGCGGACGGGCTTCGTGGCTTCGTGTGCGGCTCGAGCAGCGTGTGCGCTCGGACGCGCTGGCCGGGTTAAGCTCCTTGCATGCTTGCACACTTAACTCAAAGGGGGTACCGCGGTACGTGCCCGATCCCGCATCGATGCTAGTTTCCACCCTCCGACCTCTTATTCAACCTCCATCCCCATCGATCCCTCGCACGCTCGTCGGACGCCGCGCGTCGAACGCCATCCACACCCACGCAGAACTCTCGGGGACAACCCCGCCCGTGGCCGCCGCCCCGCGACGAACGTGGACATCGAGCCGAAAACGCGACCCCCCCCCCCCCGGGCTGCGCGCGCGCGTCCGAGGGTTGAAGAGCGACATGGATATGGGCGGTACTTACATAGAATATATCGCACCTCAACACGCCGCGCCGTCCCGTTCGCCCGCTTCCGAGTGCCCCACACGCCTCGTCCCGCCGACCCAGATCCGCGCACCCGCTCTCGACCGAACCCACCGCAGACCCCGCTGCTGCGCTACCGCACATCGGTGGCGTCGTAAGTCAGTATGTGTCGTTCGCCCGGCGCGGGCGGTGGGTCGAGAAAGGGGATAGGGCGTGGAGGCCCTGTGCAGCCGCTGCCACTGGGCAGTAGCACCGGCGGTAAGTAGACGGCGGCACTGACGTGCGCCACCGCGCTATCATAGGCTCTGTCTCCTTGAGCCGAGCTCGCCACCGCGCCGCACCGGTACGTAACCCCCCCCCCCCCCCCCCCCCCCCGGACGCGTGCGTACGTACTTACCGTGGCTTGAGCTGTGCGCCGTGCAAGCTAGCCTCTCTGAGCTTCAATTTCTACGCTCTGCAGGTCCCTCCCCCCCTCCCCCTCCAGCGCTGGGTCCCCATTCAAGCGTTCCCAATAAGTACAGTATGTGTGTTTCGCACCCGCCCGCCCGCCCGGCGCACCACCGCCCGCTGCATGCTTGCCCGCTAAGTATCTACCCAGATCCGCAGGTTTCGCCACGCGCCCACACGACCCACGCTAGTACCGCGTGAGTTCTTCGCGGTGCACGACGTCACGCCCGTCCGCCGCGCTGGGCTGGGCGGGACGCGGGCAGCGGGAAGCTTGCACGGCCGCGCGCGACGCTCTCCCGCTCGGCGGAGTCCCCCACGAGTTCCGACTCGCCGCCCCCCGCCGCCGCAGAGTCGACGCCGCCGAAAAAACGGGCTTCGATAGCAGCGCGCGTCGCCCACGCGCCACAAGCGTCCTCCCCTCCCCTCCCCCTCCCCCTTTGTCTTCCGATCGGACTGTACGTGCACGCGTTGGCTTAGGCCGGGGCCGGGGCTTCGTGCTTTGGCGACTCGGACTCGGACTCGGAAGGTTCCCGGGCGCCCGCGTCTGTCTGTCTGTACTTGCTCGAGACGGGATGAGAGGCGTCGCGGTACCTTGCATCTGGTTCGGTAGGTTACTATACGTATTATACTGCCATAGTACTTCCCCGGATACATGCGAACCGTCGTCCAACCCCACGCCCCCCCCCCTTGAACCGCTCTCCGAGCAAGGACGCGGCTCCCCAGAACTTTAATTGGGTCGGTCGCGCTCTCCGGCGCCAGCGCATCGAAAAACGCGCACCTCTCAACGGCGGCGACGTGGGGGTTGCAGTCTCAGGATTACCAAGTGCACGGGGTGGAGATCACTTGGAGAAGCGAGCGGCGTGCCACTGTGCCAGTCGTCATCGGTATGCAAACCATGTCATCCTGACATAAGTACAAGTAGCATCCACCGTTCTTTCAAATTCGAGACCGCGCGGTCCTGCGTCGTCTCTCCCCCGCTTTCCGAAAACGACTCGCTTTCGCGGGTGATTTTGAGAACCCCCCAGTCCGATCGGCGCGTCCCGAATCCCGATACGCATCCCGCCTGGCATGCATATGTAAGTACATACAAGCCCGTCCCCGCCGGAACGAGGTTCCGCCTCGGTCCGTGAACGATATTCGGGCTCTCGGGTGACATCGTCGACCCGCGGTGAGGGGCACGGAGCACCGCGCTCAGGCTGTCGACGTCGTTCAATGCAGCTCCTCAGCAACCCACCAACACCACGCCATCGAAGATCCGTGACCGTCCTCGAGCCTGCCAGTCCCGTCGCTCGCTCGCCATTGCAACGCCAGTGCCAAAACCAATCCGATCCGAAGACGCTGTCTGAGTCGCGGCTTCGCAGCTTGAAGCTTGAACGCCGAGGCGCCACGAGCTTGTCGGATTGAAGCTCCTGGGTGTCACCGGGGACACGGCGGGCTTCGCACGCACGACGCGGGCCGACGGCAACGGGAGGAAGCATCCGGGACAAGTGAGTCGTCGGCTTGTCGGTGCCCCGCGTGGTCGTGGGGGGAGGAAGGAGACACTCGTTTGGAAGGGGCGGGGCGGGGACGCGGCGGGGAAAGCGGGGAGGCGGGTCTCGGGAGTGTGATCGGCGTCGGACTCGGGGCTCGGGGGCTTCTAGACCCAGGCACGATGCGTCCCTCGGCGGCGGCTCCCTGCCAGCTCGTAAGCAAATGCAAGTATATGCGGTCCCAGCGGCGCGGACCGAATCCTCGACGTTCTGACGTTCTGGGTGTGGCACGCCCCTCGCGGGCTCTCTCTCCGCCCTCGCCCTTCTTCGTGCATCTTTCTGGGTCCTCTGTGGCCGCGTCGAGTGCGTCGGAAGACGCGTTCGGTATAGAGCAAGTGAGAGGATGGGGCACGGAGCCACGAGCGTCGCCCCCCCCCCCCCCCCCCCCCCCCCCGAAGTACAGCCCAATATGGACCGTCACCTTCCGCATTCGGTTCCTCTCGAATGGACTGCTTCGTCAGCGCCGGCGCTGGTCGCGCCGCGCCAAGACCTTCGAGCCTCCGATCTCATCCAACGCCCCGACGTATGCAGGTATGCCATTCCATCGAGGCCTTCCCAGTCCCTGTCCCTGGATCCCCGCCCTTCGCCCGCTGCCAATGGCGTCACCGCGTCCGCCGTGATATCCTGATCCACGAGGGCGCACGCGAAGAGACAGAAAGGTGATGTTATCGGGAGTTCATCCGGCGGATCCGGCGGATCCGCCGGATTTGCCGGATGCCTTAACGGAATCCGTTAACGGGTTTCGAAGCCAGGACCCGTTAACGAAAGCCGTTAACAAGTCTTGAATGGACGAAGCGTTAACGGATTCCCTTAACGCGTTTCTGGCGGTGGGGACCCGTTAACGGATTTGTGAAAATCCGTTAACGCCTTCGAAGGCTCCCGGAAAATGCCGTGGAGGACGGAGTTCTCGTGAAGGGATTTTCGGAGCGATGTTGTGAATCCCCTCCTTTCCCACAACTCTCTGCCGTCCGTTTCTTGAGAAACTAATACCATGAATAGATTTAGTGCTCTCTACATACACAATATGGTAATGGTATTAATACTAGCTTACGAGGGCACTGGTCGAGTATGAGAGGTCGCGAGCACGTGACGCGACCAGGCGTTAACGGATTCTGGAGGAAAAGTGTTAACGGACTTTGTGGTAGAAAAGCGTTCACAAAAATGACCCAAAAAATCCGTTGACGGACGTCTTACGGACAAAATTCGTTGAGGGTTTTCTATTTCTAGCACGTTAACGGATATTGACCTGAAAACCCGTTAACGGAGGGGCATGATGCCCGTGATAAGGAATACAGATTATACTACTTTCTCCCTCTCAATGATAGTGAAAATCTGTGGTAGTGGTTTGTAGACTTAGATATTCAATAGTAATCCCCCAAGTCTATGCAGTGGGACTCAGCAGGATGTCATGAACGTTACCATTCCGGACATCTCGGGGACCTCGGGGATAATATCCCAATTCATTTTTATTTTCATTTCCATCTGACTACTCATCACTTAGTAACACTCCGTCACTCCGGTGGAGACTCGGCTTATCCTTGCTCCTTCCTGACGTCATGACTCCAGGCTCGTCTTATCATCGCTTCCTTTGACTCCACATGACATCATAATGCTGCGCATGACATCATGCCGCTCCGGACCCGGCTCATCCTTATTGTCTCGCTTACTGATCCTGCTGCGCATATATCTATACTTAGCTCTGCTTACTGACCGCCGTGTGTCGTAGCTTACTAAGTGACTCGGCCTCGTAGTATATAAGGGCTCCGTTCCTCCTGTACATATTCCCCATCTCGACCTAGTCAATACCACCGACCTTATCCCTCATCGTCCCTCTTCACTTGTGTCACACGTCGTCGCCTAGTGCTTGTCACTAAGGCCGTTGCTGACATAAGGTCGAGATCTACTTTACCATCGCACTACCCGACGACAATCGTAGCGTAGCATACCTGTCCGTAGTAGACGCCTTATTGCGCTACTAACTCCACTTTTCCTTCGTGCCGCCTCGGATCATTGCCCCCAGCGTACGCGACTAGTCACCCCGATTCTGTGGTCGTGTGCACGCATCAGCGGCGCCGGCTTGACGTAACCGCGTTACGTTACACGTACTCGGGGCCCCTCGAACACCACGAGAACCCAGACGTGACAGTTGAAGGTGCACCTAACGGTGTAGGAGGCTAGTAAAAGCGACAAAGGGAAAGTGACCCGAGAAGTTCTTGGGCTCGTGACCCTTGAACGAAGAGACAGCCAACAGGCCGAGAAGGCTGAGGCAGACCGTCTTGCGATTGGAAAGACCAGTGACATATCCCTCGACACCCGATCCCCTTGCCGTACTAGTAACCGTCCTCGACTCGGGGGCTAGTACATGGGAGAGGAACACCAAGCCTTGGAAGAAGAAAACTTCCATTTCCCCGACTTCGACTTCGTGTATGAACGCGAAGAATTCACAGCCGTCACCGAAATCGAACGTGACACCGCCATCACCGCCTACTTCGGCGACAACCTCTTCGACGCCCACAACTGGGTCTACGCCTCTGCGAGCAACCCTGATTGGGGATTTCGGGGTCGAGTTGACTGGACTCGGATCATCGTATCGATTGAACAGGGCCATCCCCGGCTTGAGTTCCGGCCCTATTTCTCTGCAATCTACTGGAACGAACAACTACCAAATCAGTGGTACGGGCCCCACACCCCCATCCCCCTCTACACCACGACCAGCCCAGAAGGTGGGAGGCCAACGCCAACGCCAAGTCCGCCACCGCAAGAAGAAGGCTTCTGGACAGCCCCCAGCAGTCCCCTCCCCTCAAACCACGAAGATTCAGATTCCAGCGGGTCCGCACCCAGTAGCTTGCGATCCCTGGACGGATCCCCGCGGATTTATCCACTTGGGCCTTGGACCATCGGAGACGGAGGAGGAATTGGAAGCGAACTAGACGAAGTCGACGACATCCTCGACCTATACCTCTCCGACACTACTACCCTCGTCGACGACGACTCCTTTGAATACGACCCCGACAACCTCGAGTGGGGAGAACCAGAAAACCTCAATAACAACGACTGGGATCAGATCCCCGTCCCCTACATCGCAACTCCGCCCCAAATCCCTCGCCCACTCTAAACCGTGTCGTCCACTTACGGCTTACGCCCCCGTAGTCCCCATCCCCTCCCCCGAGGAATCACCGAAGAATACCTCCGAAGGGAACGGAGATTTCTTTACTTCATCCACTTAGAAGGAGACGAAGAAGAAGAACAAGTCTACTTTGTTGACGGAGAGTGGTGTGCCGACGAAGAAGGAAATCAAGCCCTCACCGAAGAACACCTCGCCCTCATCGCCCTAGATTACGACCGACGTGAAGAACATCTGAGGAACCAACCTCCCCCCGCACCACCCCCACCCCCACCATATAACCCACCACCTCGAACCTTCCAAGTCCAAACCCACACCGGACCCCTACGACCCCGCTCCCCCCCCTCGTCCGCCTGGAAAAGAAGACAAGCCATGGCCGCCACTGTCCTCAACCGCCGCGCGGCCGATCAAACCAACTGCCCCGCCAACATCGCCGCATTCGCCCCCGTCATCGGAAATACCCGCTACGCTTTCCTTAATGGAATAGCGTACGAAGTCGCCAAATTCGAATTCACCGACGACCCATTAAATGGAACCCAATGGGCCTATGTCGACGCCGGAAACTGGCACGCCTTCAGTAACCTAATCATTGCCGCATTCACTCCCGCCGCCCCAGGAGCGCCGGCAGCCGCTACCGCTAAACGAAAAATCCACGCCGCCAAACCCCGGGAGTACAGCGGAAAACGTTCTGAATACGCGGACTTCAAACATGAAGTCACCAGTTACATCGAAGCAGCCCCCCAAGACTTCATCAGTGAAATCGACCAAGTCCGCTTCATCCTCAGTTACATGAGGGAAGGCGCCGCCAAGGAATGGGCGCGCAACTTTAAAGACGCCAATATCCTCACCGCCGGAACCACAGTCACCATGGCCAACTTCATCACCGCCCTTGACGCCTCCTTCGTCAGCACCTCGGATCAGCAAGACACGCTCAATGAACTGGATCAGTTCAAAATGGGGAACAAATCAGCCGATGAATTCTTCGTTAAGTTCGAACAAATTGCGCGACGCGCTAACGTTGTCCCCACCAACGACGACGCCTGGTTCCTTCGTATTCTCAAAGCCAACATCAAGATAGAGATACTGAAGAACATCTTCCGCAGCCCGCCGGTCCCCACCACATACACCGACTGGAAGAAACGCGTCACCGAGATGGACAATGCCTGGCGCGAAATCTCCGAAATGCACCGCGGACACCCCTCCTCCTCCACCCATACCACCTCCAAACCCAAAGACGTCAAAGATGCCACGGGTACCATTCATGGAGGCGGTGGACAAGCCATGGACATAGGCGCCGTCGACACCAAGGGACGCTGCTTCAAATGTGGAATGACCAACCACATCTCCAAAGACTGCAAGGCGTCGGTCGAATACATCCGAAAAAAGTGGGGACGTGATCGCTACAGCACGTCTCCCAATTACAAAGGACCCCGCTCCTCGAATACCCCGCGACCACCTCCCTTCAAACGCAACCCCAACCAGCAAGCACGGTCCCAGACCACGGAAGAGTTCGCCTCGCCCAAAGAATGGATTAACACTCTAGACGACGAGCAGCGAAAGATGATCCTCCGCGCTCTGGTGGAAACCGACGGCAAAACCACGCCGACGCCCAAGACGGAAGCAAAGAAGAAGAAGAAGGACAAAGACAAGGTAGTCGACGACAGGAGCACCAAGAGCGGTGGATCGGATGCCGACGCGGAGTCGGATTTTTAGAGGGGCGAAGGATGAACACGGCATCCAACGCCTCGAAACCAGTTTCTCGATGGCCTCTTTCTCGCATTCTATCATCAGGACTCTCTGTACCCTCTCGCTTCCCTGACCCGGATTTCTTCAATCGCTGGCCCCATTCTCGTTTACGATCACATGTACATCCCTCACTGGAAAAGGACTCGGTGAAGACCGAGACTACGACGCGCGATGGCTGGGGCGCGTCGCTGAACACAATTAAATCCCCTCCTCCCCCATATATGTTGCTCCGCACGTCCAACACGACGATAAACTGTAGCCCAGGTGAGAAGCCTGCCCTCAAGAAGGACGAAGAAAGGAAGAAATTCCCGGTCGGATGGACGGCCTTCAACACCGTCGACTGGGCCGCCCCGAAAATCCTGGATCCAATCAAGCCGCAGACCTTCACATGGCCCGCGTTCAACCCCTTCCTCCGAGTGCCACCGGTGAAACTCCCTAAGACATCGCGCGCTCATGTGGGCACCATCCATGAGGAGGATACGGATGTCACCCAACCACCTCCCCGAGAGGAAAAGGGCATAGTTCGACCTCCTCAGGGCGGATACACGCCAGATCCTTCTTGCAAGGTCGGGGACACGAAGCCGGAAAACGGAGACGGGGGTTGCATTGACAGGGAAATCCCGGTGGACCCGAGTTTAGCTCGGGACAGGGGAGGCGCGATGGCAGGGGCGCCCCCCACAGGTGTAGATACGTTAGAGCTCTTCACGAGTGCACTCTTACAGGTACCTGCAACCTTGAGACAGGTACCTGTGGCTCCAGATCTTATACTCCCACTCTCACGAGTATCAGGCACACAGGTACCTGTGGCACGGATACTCCCACTCGCGGATACACAGGTATGACAAGTACCTGCTGTTCCTAGAAAATATGATATAAGCGGCAGCGGGGGCCTTCTCGGACTCACCTTGGAAGCTCTGTTAAGCATATTGACACTCCATTTTGAAGGTGAGGATAATGCCAGTAACATTTGGGTACAGGTAAACATGCATCAGGTTATGATACAGTGTACCATGCAAGGCTTTCAATCATATATGTGAGGAGAAGAGAGGAAAGGGATGAGAAAGGAGCCACAATGGAAACAACAGTACATAAGGATCTGTAAGAGATAATGCTTATACCAATCCAATAGCTATTATTTGTAATTATATCAAGATCAACCCTGCCAAAGTATCTGACAGGTATTTGACAGGTACTTGCACAGGTAACCTGTGAGCTCAAAAGTCATACCTGCACTCTCACGAGTATCAGGCACATGAGTACTCGTATCCGCGGATGGCAATACCCACGGATGTGCCTTACAGGTACTCATACAGGTACTCACGAGTATAGCCACTCGTGAAGAGCTCTAAGATACGTCACGAAAATATGCGTTACCAAGAACTGCGCAATGGACCTTGAAACGCTTAAGGGAAAACAAACCTGAAAGCGCGATCGCAGAACTACGGATATGGACTCATCATAAGCGGCGAGAAGAAGCCACCCACGAAGCCGTTCAAGAGATCGGCCGAATGGGAGACGAACAAGCGATCCAAGCCTTGCACGAGCTTCACTCACCCATAAGGTTCATACGATCAAACGGACGGCAAGAACAGATCAACGTCCCCATCCGGCTCCAGTTCGGCCCAAAAACAGTAAACGCCCAGGCCCTAATCGATAGCGGATGTACGGGGTCGTGCATTGACGAAGCCTTCGTCAAAAAACACGACATCCCTACTAAGAAAACCGCACGACCGATTCCGGTTAAAAACGCAGACGGAACCCACAACTCGGGAGGACCAATAACCGAGTACGTTACGGCGCATGTAACCATTCACGGACACGAAGAAGACCTTGACTTGGCGGTTTCACACCTCGGAATGAACATCTACATCGGTCACGAATGGCTTCGACAGCACAACCCGTCGATCAATTGGACAGAAGGGACTATCACGTTCGACAGGTGCCCCCAGGAATGCCAACCCACGAAGTTCAACATCGATGAGAAAGATGAGGAAACACCTAACGAAGTCTACCCTCTAGAAGAAGGCGAACAATTATACGCCTTTGACTGGGAAGGTTACCAATCATCGACCTCGCTATACGTCAGGACACTTGCTTCGGACATCGCCATTGCAGAAAACGCGAAGAAAAAGGCTCAAACCTTCGCGGAACGCGTCCCCTCGGATTATCACGAATTTAAGGACATCTTCGACAAAGACGACTTTGATAAACTCCCAAAAAGACGACCTTGGGACCACGCCATCGAACTCAAGCCCGATTTCACACCCGTAGATTGCAAAGTCTACCCATTGACGCTTGACGAGCAAGGGAAACTAGATGACTTTCTCGAAGAAAACCTACGCTCCGGACGCATCCGCAACTCAAAATCCCCGATGGCCTCACCGTTTTTCTTCATTAAAAAGAAAGACGGATCCCTCCGACCGGTACAAGACTACAGACGGCTTAACGACATGACCATAAAAAATCGTTATCCACTCCCACTCGTACAGGAACTCCTCGACAAGTTAAAAGGAGCCAAGGTATTTACCAAACTCGACGTACGATGGGGATACAACAACGTCCGTATCAAGGAAGGAGACGAATGGAAAGCCGCATTCCGCACCAACAAGGGACTCTTTGAACCAACGGTCATGTTTTTCGGCCTCACGAACTCGCCCGCCACCTTCCAAGCCATGATGAACGACCTCTTCCGAGACCTGATCCATGAAGGCATTGTAGTTGTCTACCTCGATGACATCCTGATCTTTACGAAAACGCTTGAACAACACCGACAGGCCGTCAAACAGGTACTCCAAATCCTACGCGACAACAACCTGTACCTAAAACCGGAAAAATGCGACTTCGAGCAGGAAGAAATCGAATACCTAGGAATGATCGTAGGACACGGCAAGGTCCGAATGGACCCCGCCAAAGTCGCAGCTATTACCAACTGGACCGCCCCCACGACAAAAAAACAATTACAATCATTCCTCGGATTCTGCAACTTCTACAGACGCTTTGTACCGGATTTCAGTCGAATCGCGCATGACCTAACCAAACTCACGGGTCATACGGACTGGGAATGGACAGGCGCTCAACAAGTGGCCTTCGAAGAGCTCAAACGGCGAATCACATCACAACCGGTCCTAGCCATTCCCACGGACAACGAAAAGTTCCGTGTCGAAGCCGACTCATCCGACTACGCCACCGGAGCAGTACTATCGCAGAAGCAAGCCAACGGCCACTGGCACCCCATTGCCTACTTTTCCAAAGCACTGAGCCCAGCCGAACGCAACTACGAAATCTACGATAAGGAACTGCTAGCGATCATGTCGGCCCTAGACGAATGGCGACAATACCTTATGGGCGCCCGACAACCATTCGACATATGGACCGATCACCGTAACCTGACCTACTTCCGGAAGGCGCAGAAACTCAACCGACGACAAGCAAGATGGTTAATGGAGTTACAGGAGTACGACTTCACCCTGACGCATAAAGCCGGCAACCAAATGGGCAAGCCCGACGCCATTTCACGACAGGCGGGGCTTAAAAAGGGGGAAAATGACAACAAGGACGTCGTCCTCCTTAAAACCGAGCTGTTCCGTGCACTCAGGACACCCGAAGGATCAGGAATAATGGTGGATGGACCGGAAAACGCCTTCATCACGCGCATAAAAGGGACAACCAAGCAGGATGACTCAGTAAAAAGAGCGCTAGCCATGAAAGTCAAGGGATGGAAGGAACAAGAAAACAATCTTTTTACGTTCCAACAACGAATCTACGTACCCCGCGACAAAAAGCTACGCGCAGACATCATCCAGGCTCACCATGACGGACCACTCAATGGACACCCAGGTCGCTACAAAACACACGAACTCATCACGCGCAACTATTGGTGGCCGGCAATACGAGACGACGTACGAAAGTACGTCGAAGGCTGCGAAACGTGCCAACGGAACAAAATACGCCACGACCAAATAGCCGCCCCGCTGCATCCACACGAGCCTCCCAAGGGACCATGGGAGCACGTCTCAATCGACTTTGTCATGCCGTTACCCGTCTCAGAAAGATACGACGCCATCTGTAATGTCAACTGCATGGGCACCAAGCAAGTCGTATTCTGGGCCACAACCAAAGACCTCACCGAAGACGAATTAGCCAAAGAATTCTTACGCAATGTCGTGCCCCATCATGGTGTCCCGCGAAAGATCGTCAGCGACCGAGGCAGCGTATTCGTCTCCAAATTCACGAAGGCCTTGTGCGAACAACTAGGAATTGAAGCCAACCCCTCCACGGCGTACCACCCCCAAACCGATGGACAAACCGAACGCTCCAATATGACGATGGAAAACTACCTCCGCATCTATGTAAACCATCGTCAGGACGACTGGGCCCATTTCCTACCCCTGGCCATGACCGCGTTCAACAATATGACCCATTCATCCATCGGCATGTCCCCTAACTTCGCCAATTACGGTCGCGAACTCTACCTCGGAACAAATCCCCGCCGCGAAACAACCAACCCCACGGCCAACGAACTCGCCCAACGAATGCGAGACATCTACACCGAAGCACGCTCCGCCCTCAAGACCGCTCAAAATGATCAGAAGCGGTTCTATGATCGTAACAAAGCCGACCCCGTGGACTACCATGTCGGGGACTTCGTATGGTTAGAAGCCAAAACTCGCGACGGACAGACGGTGATCCATACCGTACGACCAATGCAGAAACTAGATGCCAAACGATTCGGGCCGTTCAAAGTTCTGAAAAAGGTTGGGGCATCGGCGTACCATCTTCAACTCCCGAAGACGTGGGGACGTAAACACCCAGTGTTCAACGAATCCCTCTTATCACCGCACAACGGCCCTGCCTTCGATCAACAGAAAAAAGCACCACCTCCGCCCCCTGACCTTATCCAAGGAGAAGAATTCTACGAAGTAGAATCCATCATCGACGTTCGTAGAAAGTCGAAACGCCTCGAATTCCTGGTCCATTGGAAAGGGTACGATCAAAGTGAAGATACCTGGGAACCAAAGGCAAATCTGGGGAAAGCCAAGAAACCCCTAGATGACTTCTACCGCCGCCACCCCACCGCCTTAAGACTGCTCAAATGGCTCCTCATACGCCGATTACGATCAAAGCCAACCATACGATCATGAAGGCTGCCCATGAGCGTCTGGACAAACATCTTGTGTGCCGAAGGGTTTATCATCGGGATTCAACGAGGACGTTGAATCTAACGAGAAGGTGATGTCATGAACGTTACCATTCCGGACATCTCGGGGACCTCGGGGATAATATCCCAATTCATTTTTATTTTCATTTCCATCTGACTACTCATCACTTAGTAACACTCCGTCACTCCGGTGGAGACTCGGCTTATCCTTGCTCCTTCCTGACGTCATGACTCCAGGCTCGTCTTATCATCGCTTCCTTTGACTCCACATGACATCATAATGCTGCGCATGACATCATGCCGCTCCGGACCCGGCTCATCCTTATTGTCTCGCTTACTGATCCTGCTGCGCATATATCTATACTTAGCTCTGCTTACTGACCGCCGTGTGTCGTAGCTTACTAAGTGACTCGGCCTCGTAGTATATAAGGGCTCCGTTCCTCCTGTACATATTCCCCATCTCGACCTAGTCAATACCACCGACCTTATCCCTCATCGTCCCTCTTCACTTGTGTCACATGTCGTCGCCTAGTGCTCGTCACTAAGGCCGTTGCTGACACAGGAGAAGGAATCCAACTGGATATACAAAATGTGTTAAGGAATCCGGCAAATCCGGCGGATCCGGCGGATCCGGCGGATGAGTTCCCAGTAACACCACCGCCCTCCGAAGAGATCAGACACCACCGCGCTCATGCTCGTGCGGGCGCGCCGGGCCGGTCCGATCCCCGGTCGGGTTCGCTGTGGTCGCGGACGGTGCGTATTGGAAGTGTGTGGAGAAGGGAGGGGGGGGGAGGGCAGTTGGAGGACCCCCGAAAATTAGGGGTGATGCCTGATCACCATCCTATGAAATTTTTGGGATTTTGGACCAAAACTTCTGATTTTTATCCGATGAAAATGGCTGGAGCCATTGAAGGCCTGATTTTTATCCAATTTTCCCAGGGGCTGCTGGGGTGAGGCCTGATTTTTGTCTGATGATGCTACCAAAAATAGGCTTTTTGGCCTAGGTTTTCTGTCTACTCATGACCTGATTGGTGATTGCTTGCGGCTAGTTTGAGCGCGGATTGAGTATCAAAGTACAGTTTGTCCACCAAAGCACCAACTATGAGCCCGTAATTCAGCCCTCGTGGGGTGTTGCATGTGGCGGCTGCACCGCCGCGGCCGCCGAATGCGGCCCGGAGCCGGAACCCATGCCGAGCTTCACCGAGTCACGGCTTCGCACTTCATGGGCACCATTTGGACTCTATACTGTACGATATCTGAGCATCTGAGGGTCTGATATACTGAATGTAAGAAGCCTTTCGCATTTCTGAAGCCTTATACACAGTCTCTGAAGAAAATTTGACATTTTGGAGGCCTGATGTGTCAATCCGACGAAAAAAAGGCCTTTTGGAGGCCTGATCACACATCCGACGAAAACTCCAAAATTTGGCAAAAAAGCAGATTTTATCCGACGAAATCTGGCCAAATTTCCAAAATCATCCTATGGTCAAGCCTCAGATTTTGAGAAATCTGATTAGGCATCACCCCTAATTTTCGGGGGTCCTGCAGTTGGGAGGACGGGCATTGGGCATTTGACGGCGGTAGAATACGGGCGGCTCGTGCGGACTTACTTATGTGCTTTGCTCTACACTGCTTCCTGCGCGCGCATCGCGGGACATCCCTCCTCGTCAGCTGCACCCGCACCCGCACCCGCGCGGCGTTCTTCTTCCACACTGCCCATCACCGCATCTACGGCCACGCCCGCCTCTACTTACTGTTGGACTCCGCCAACATGTCGGAGGAAAAGCAGAAAGAAGGGCGGCTCGGACGGGCTGACGTGCCACTGCCACGGCGGGGAGCAGCGCCGTGATCCAGATATCCATGTCTTCCGTCCGTCCCTGAGATCTGAGAGCCGGCGCCCACGAGGTTCGCAGATATCGCGCGCCATCGATGGCTGTCGTCGATAGGTACACTGCCAGAGGGTCCAGGCTGCTCTGAGTGCACACACTTACTGCATACTCAGAGTGAGCTCATGTTGATACTCAGAGTGCGCGCAGAGCACGCGCAGAGTATCCTTTTATTTCCGAGCTCGTCACACTTCTCTGGATACGCTCTGAGTGTACGCCGACTTCACATCGGCTGATCCGGCTGGAATGAGTGCTCAGAGTACAAGTTTAGATCTCGATGGCCGGTCCGGTCGCGGGGCCGCCAGTAATGCACGTGAGAGCAAGGCCAAGTGAGCAGCGTGGATATTTCGCATTTCCTCTTCATCCACCTCTCCCTTCAGCCCTCTGGGCTCGCATATGAAGATTTTCATATATGAAATACATGCCTCTCAATTTCTTCAAAAATTTGCGAGCCATGTCGCTCAGCATTTCGATTGCTCTCGCGACTTAGAGCTTTTCGCACGGAGGCCAAGGGCGTGGGAAACGTGGCTTCTCCTCGCAGAGTCGCACACCTCACCTGCCTCGCTGGCAACGCCAATGCCAACAACGACTGACAGTCGATTCTGCTCCCGTGTCCCCCCTTTCCAACCCACAGCTATACGTTTATCGGCTCCTACCCACGTTAGTGACTCGCCGCTCGGTTTCCAGGTGAATGAATCGGTCTAATTGTGTCTTATTACTGACTTCAGCCACTTCACCAGTTAAATGAATCCATGCGTACTCATGTCGGTGCGTGTTATCTACATTGAAAGCCCTCTCACCACTGACCATAGGCCTAGTTTCCTTCATTAGCAACACACGGGCATCTCTTCCGACATGCAGTGGAGCGATGAGCATCAGTGGGCAGGCTTGTAGAAGGAGTATCTCTCGGCGGCCCCGCCTCTCAAGCATGCTTGCAACGGTGGCCCATTCGTGATATCTCAGAGTAGCTCATACATTCATGCACGGACGCTCGCTCGCTCGCTCGCTCTCCCTGTCCCTGCTCGCAATAGCGCACATTCTCCCTATAGATTCATAGTTCTATCTGTACCATGCAATACAACTTCTGATCTTCTTTGATATCTCCCCCTCCCCCCCTCCCGTGTTGCTGAACTGCAGGCAGTGGGGGCGCATTTTTTAGCTGAATTTCGGACCCCCTGTCGCATCATCCCACCTGCCTCGGGATCTACGGACCGCCGTCAGGACACTCAGTGCGTGCTCCTAACGTGGATACTTTGAGTGTAAAGCCGGGAGGACACTCCGAGTGTCCACGCTTAATGTACACTCAGAGCACACTCGGATGACCACTCTGCGCGCAATTAAAAAAAGATTGTCGTTTTGATCACAAGCCCTCTGGCAGTGTAAGGACCAAGGCGTGGAGAACGGAGGAGACGGCCGAGGGCCGCCCGTCGTCCTCGGCGCGTTCGGGGGACGGTCTTTTCTGGTTCGTTCGTCGATGTTTTGGAGGGTTCCGGGAGGGCAAGGACACGCATGAAGAACCGGAAGCCATCGACGGACAGAGGGGAGCCCCGTGCGTCGCCGTGGGGACGCACGGAAGCAAGCTCGAAGACTGTACCCACCCCCGCCCTCCCCCCAGCTCGTCCCGCCCGCTCGTCCTCGGCCGTGGTCGGGGCTTGAGGCCTTGAGGCTTTACGCTTGCAAGTGAAGGCGTCGAGGGTGGAGAGGGAGAAAGCGGGCGTCGGGACAGGGATGGGGGAACAGATGCGCACGGGATGACGGACGGAAGCGCGACCGGCGCCGGCCGCGGGCTCTCATCCACCCACCTTCAACATCGTCTTCGAGCTCCACCGTTCTTCGACGACGTTCGACGAGGGCGGTTCCCGGCTGGTCCGCGCCACTGTGAGCGATGCGCCGATCCTCGCCGCGCCGTCGTCCCCCACCCACCTGCGTTGCCCGTCTCCATGGTCCGGGCGTCCCAGGCCCTCCTCCTCTTCCACGCCGCGCGCGTTCTGTCGGGACACGAAAGGCCGGGGGAGCGCGACGGATGCGACGAGGGCGTGGCAGCAGCCCAGTAGGACGGCGGAAAAGCCTTGGCGAAAGCGATGACGCGGCGGATATGCGAGTCCTCGTGCCGGCGCCGGTGCGGAGAGCAGAAGGGGGCTGGGAAGGAGAAGGAGAAGGAGAACGGAGGGGGCTCGGGTAGAAGGCCGAAGGCGCGGCGGTCGAGGACGGGTAGGTGTGCCTTGGGGTGAGAGGACGATCGCGAGCGAGCCCGGAAGGAAGCGTCGGGTTACGATCGCGCGAGGGAGAAAAGAGAGTTGGAACAAAGAGCCTGACCGAATGAGGAAGGCAGGTGTCCATATATGGGTGTTCGGGGACTGCCGATGCTGTCGCCCCTTCGTCGTCGTCGTCGTCCTCCGTCTTCGTCCTCGACCGTCCACACTCGCGCTTCGTGTCCGGATCTTAAAACGTGCACGGACTGGAAGAGGAATCGGTGGAGGGTGGAGAGAGCGACAGCAGGTGGGTGGAGGAGGCCAGCGCGGTGGACCAGCATTCATGGCCGAGCAGGGAACCGCGGCCGTTGACGTCGACGTGGAACGCTGCACATGGAAGGCTCGCCTCCTCTCTATGCCCCCCGCCCAAGGCCTGCCCAGACCACGGCCAAAGACGAACGGGACGGGCTTGGTGCCAGAGGACGAAGGTGAGCCATGTGCGCATTCCATCTCCCACCGACCCCCGCTCTCCCGCCCACCATCCTCCCTCCGTCCTCCTGCTCGACCGCGCCGCCCCCCCACGAGTCCACGTCGACCCCAACCCGGATCCGCAGGTGGCATGCCCTCCCCCGCGTCCTCGCTATAAAACCCCTCGCCGCTCCCCACCTCCCCCCATCCGCCGACTCGTCTCCCGAGTCCCCCTCCACTCTCTTTTTTTCCCCGCCCCCACGCTCTCTTCGCATCCAGCTCCACAAACCGACCATGCTCCCCCCCTCCCTCCCCCTCCTCCTCGCCCTCGCCCTCTCCGCCTCCGTCTCCGCCTCCCCCCTCCTCGGCCTCCCCCCCGCTCCCGGCGGAGGCCTCCTCGGCCGCGGACAAAGCCGCGGCGGGCCCCTCGGCGGCATCCTCGCTCGTGGCGCGAAGCAAGGCGGAGGCCACGCCGACCCGGACTGCCACTGCACCCCCGCCACCACGTCCGCGCACGGCGAGCCGACGTACGGCGCGCCCCCGCCGTCCTATCCCCCGCCCGTCACCAGCCCCGCGCCCATCCCCACCTCCACCTACGTCGTCAGCGGTCCGCCCCAGCCTGTCCCCACGACCAGCCACATCATCGTGGGCCCTCCCCCGCCCGTCCCTACGACGTACCCCGCCAGCGCTCCCCCGCCCCTCCCTACGACGTACCCCGCCAGTGCTCCCCCGCCCCTCCCTACGACCTACCCCGTCGGCGCTCCCCCGCTCCCCACGGGCACGTACGGCCCGCCCCCCGCCTACCCCACCGCGCCCCTGCCTTCCATCCCCGTCGGTCCCCCGTCAGCCTCGATCCCCGTCTGTCTCCCTTCCGCGTCGATCCCCGTCGCCCTCCCGCTCCCCTCCCTCCCACCTTCGATCCCGTCCAGCCCCCCCTCCGCACCAGAGCCGTCGTGCCCGTCGACCGCCGCGCCGACGCCGACCTCGACCTATGGGTACGGGTACGGGCACTGATCGGGGCCGCGTGCGCCGCCCGCGCGAGAGCGGGCTGTCGAGGCCGCGGGCGATGGCGCTCGTAGGACTCGACGCGCCTTCCGTTCCAAGTTCGCTTCTCCGACCGTCGACCGTCGACCGCCCCCCCGCTCTTCGTCGCATGTTGCTTTCGTCGGGTCTTCCATCCTTCGTTCCCTTCGCTCCCTTCGTTCCCTTCGCTCCCTTCGCTCCCTGCGTCCCTCCTCTCCCTGCGTCCCTCCTCTCCCTGCGTCCCTCCTCTCGCTCTGCCGTCGGTATACCTTCGGACGGTGCAGTCTCGGCGCGGTCGCCCCGTGTCTTTCTCCCCTTTTTACTTGTACGTTTTTATTTTCACGACGTTTTCCGCTTTTTCTTTTTTGGGTGCGGGACCGTGAGGGCGTGGCGGGCACGGGCACGGGTCCGCGATCGGTATGCTATTCGTATTACTTATGCACTCGAACTCGACCTCGGACTCGGACTCGGACGCGCTGCGAATGCGCGGCGCCGCGTGGAAGGCGCGTTTGGTCATAAGTATGTTATGTACGTCTGCACGCACCCGAACCCGCGTGCATCGTTTCGATTCTCCCAGGCGGACATCACGCTTCCAGCTTCAAGGAGGTCGCACGACCGACACCGTCTCTCAGATCTCAGCGGTCGGCGCCTTGTTCGTGAGCCGTGGGAGACGAGACCCGGTGCTCCCGCATACGCCGTCGCGGGCGGCGCTGGGGCATTACGCACGTTCTTTCGGCCGTCCGTGCGCCAGACGAACGCGCCCGGTAAGGAGTGTGCCCGGGGTGGGGGTGGGCCGAGCACACATACTTAAGTATGGCGGGGGATTGTGGCACCGTGGCGCCGCGCGGCGGCGAGCTCGGGAGCGCGCTTCTAAGGGGATCTTCGGACGGGGATATTATTAGACAAGTAAGTAGGGATCGTGGCACTTTCCGAGAAGTTCGGGAGGGCGAAGGGCGCGCGCGCGGACGCTGGAGATGGAGATCCCATCGGTCAGCGAAGCGCGGCACGTTGGGAACATGGGCGACCGGCACGCTGTACTTACTTGGTAGGGCGCACGATCCCGGGCGAGGCGAGGGTTCCGCAGTATACTTACTATGTATGCTGTATTTCTTGGGGGTGCCGAAGGCGTCGATTGAGGGCGAGGAGGGCACCGTTCGGGTGGGCGGAAAGGATCGGGGGCGCGGCGAGGGGGATGACGATGGAGGGATTGGGAGCTTGGACGATGGCCATGCGTCGCAGGGTTGGGTTGCGGACATCTGGACATGATCTGAGGGGGGGAGGGGGGCAGATGAAAGTGGAGGAATGGGCCGTAACAACCGCGTCAGCGCAAGGCCTGCGTGCCCATGGTTCCTGGCCACCTTTCCGTCAACCACCGGATCTGAGCGCTGGGTGTCCAGTTCGTTCAGTGAGAGCAAGACGCCGATACGTACGTCGATCGGCACGGGCTCCAGTGTGCATGAGGAAAATGCGGGTGCAGCGGCGTCATCGGCACCCGCTTCCTTCCAAATCGGATGGATGCAGCTTGCCGGGGGCCTTGACTTGAAGACGAGGTCGCGCCGGGGGAGACCGGTCCTCCCTCGTCCCCGTCCTGTCGGCCTCGCGAGTCGCCAGCGTCGAAGATCGGGAGAGGAGGCGGGCGCGGGGGACGCGTGCCAGCGATCACGCGCACGGCGGGCCTCCGCCCAGGACAACACGGACGGGCCCTGGACCATCCCGATGTCCTGCCCCATCTCGCGGGGGAGGAGCTTCCCGCTTTCGCTCTGCGGGTCCTTCTCCACCACACCGTCGGTGTTTCCGGCTTCGGGTGGGGAAGGGGAAGGGGACACAGGGAGGGTGCGCTCAGACGTCAGTGCCGCGGCAGAAGACTGCAGCGCGGCGGGTCGTCGCGGAGGCTGCTCGTGTAGATGTGAGCGACGATAAGGGTTAGGGGATTGTCACGGTAGACTGACGAGGACAAGGACAAGGACAAGGACAGGGGAACTTGAAGGACAGCGTCGTTGCTCTCTAACACGTCCTGTATCTGTATCGCGGCGTTCGAAGACAGGAGGATCGTATATTTATATTGCACTCCCTGGGGCAGAACAAGGTGCAGACGACACGTCCTCACTGGCGTGACTGAGCGGCCTGTAAGTAGGTATTCGATCGCGTGAGGGTGCATCGTCGTCGCCGTCCGTGAATCCAGCACGCATGGGCCGTTGCTGAGAGGGTCCGCGGGTCCTTCTCCAGGTCGGGAAGGGGACGT
Source organism: Amylostereum areolatum (assembly GCA_012932865.1). Taxonomy (NCBI): domain Eukaryota; kingdom Fungi; phylum Basidiomycota; class Agaricomycetes; order Russulales; family Stereaceae; genus Amylostereum; species Amylostereum areolatum. The sequence goes on from SAXG01000040.1 coordinate 294,359, forward strand.
CGAGGCGGGCTCTGTGAAGGTCATCGTGGGACGTGGAACGGCCATCGAAGAAAGGAGCCGACCGGCGACGGGTCATCGACGACAAGGATATCGTCCTCAAAAGGGATATTGTTCCCACGCCGTTCAACGCCACGCCAGCGGCCCTCAAACTTAACCAGCGACCACCAACTCCAAGCCCGACCCTCAACTTACAACCGCCTTTGTGCCCGTCCCCTTCCTTCCCGCCTACCTCCATGTCCACCGCCCACAGACCGACATGGGACCCCGCCCAGGCGAAAGACGTCAAGGGCGGCTCCCGCCAATTCTCCGTGCGCGACATGGCCGCGCACACCAAGCTCAAGTTCCGGTGCGTGTCCCGTCTTCCCCTCCCCTCCCCTCCCCTGCCCTCTCCTCCCGTTCCACCCTGTGCACTCACAAACGAACACAGACAACCGGGCCAGACCTCCGTCTCCGACGTCCAGAAGCGCGACCTGCGCGCGGAGCTGCTCGCCGCGGAGGCCGACGCGCGCGCGCGCAAACGCAAGGCGCAGGGGCTCCCCGCCGCGGAGGCGGCGCACGCGCCGCTGGCGATCACCGCCGGGGACGAGGAGGCGCACAAGCGGCGCAGGGTGCTGCAGGAGGCGCTGGAGATGGACAAGGACGCGGACAGCGACGCGGGCAGCGGGGATGAGGCGGGGGAGGGCGGCGAGAGGAAGATGGACGTCGATGGCGAGAAGGACAAAAAGGACGACGAGGAGGACGAGGATGATAGGTGCGTTCCTCTCCCTCTCCCTCTCCCTCTCCCTCTCCCTCTCCCCCCCCTTTCCTTTCCTTCCCCTCTCCCTTTCCTTTCCTTCCTCTCCCCCTCGATATCTGACGCACGAAAATCGCAGCGACGACGAAGACGAAGACGAAGACGACACGGCCGAGCTCCTGCGCGAGCTCGAGAAGATCAAGCGCGAGCGCGCGGCGGACAAGGCGCGGCAGGCGCAGGCCGCGAGCGCGAGCGCGCAGGCGGACCGCGACGCGGAGATCGCGGCGGGCAACCCGCTCCTCAACCTCGCCGCCGCGCTCGGGCAGGCGCCCGGCGTCAACACCACCGCGCCGGGCACGTTCGCCGTCAAGCGGCGCTGGGACGACGGTGCGTGGCTCTCCCATTTCCCCTCCTCCCCTCTCCCATTTCCCCCTCCTCCCTGCCACCTCCCGCGCCCCCCTCTCTTCCGTGGCGCCACGGTTCTGAATCGTCCTTTTTTTTTCGCAGACTTGATCTTCAAGAACCAGGCGATGCACGACAAGGACAAGCCGCAGGGCCAGTTCGTGAACGACCTCCTCCGCACCGAGTTCCACAAGTGCGTCCGGCCTTGCCGCTCCTCGGCTCCTCCCGTGCTCACCATCCCCCCACCACCCCCCCTCCTCCGCAGGAAATTCATGTCTCGCTTTGTAAAATAGTCTGTCGTCGCATGTACGTAACCCCCGCGGCCGCTTTGCACCCACGTTCCGTTCTGTACTCCATCTATCTATCCACCTGTCTGTCTGTCTGCCTCCCTACTAAGAGCACGATTGTCCATCGATCCCCGCCGCTCCGCCTCCGCCTCCGCCTCCGCGCGCGCGCGGCCCCTCGCCTCGCCTTCTGCCCACGCCCACCCCGCGCCCGCCCACTCCGGCATCCCGGTCTCGAACACACCCAGACTGGTCGTGTACCGGAGCGCGTGCAGGAAGATGTAGAGCTTCTCCGCGGGCGGGTCCGGGTGCAGCGGCAGGTAGCACTCCGCGCAGAACAGCACCCCGCCGTTCTGCGCCTGCACCGCGGCCTGCTGCGCGGCCTGCCTCGCGCGCTGCGCGGCCGTCGGCGCGTCCGGCGGCGGCGCGCGGCGCAGGGCCGGGTCCGCGGGGCCGGGGGGGAGCGCCGCGAGGCGCGCGAGCGCGTCGGGCTCGGTGAGCTGGGGCACGGCGTCGGCGTCGGCGTCGGCGTCGGTGGGACGGGGCGCGTCCGACGGCTCCGGCGCGCCCGCGGGGGGAGGTGGCAGCGGCGCGGTCGCCGTCGCCGTCGCCGTCTGCGCGGTCGCGTTCTGCGGCCGAGGCTTCGTCCCCGCGTACGCGGGCCCGCCGCGCTCGCGCCTGTGCGGCAGCGGGAGCGGCTTCATCGTCATCCCCGTCGGGTGCAGCTTGCCCTTGGCCTTGAAGATGACGTCGCGCCAGCGGGACCAGTCCTCGTCCTCGTCCTGCGCGCCCCCGCCCGCCCTCAGCACCCAACGACGCAGACGGCAAGGGAGGGAGGAGACGCACCTTCATGTTGCGCAGACGCGTGATCACGCCCACGGCCTCCGCCGAGAGCGGCACGGGCGAGCCCATCCCGATGTCCTGCCCCGTCTCGCGCGGGAGCAGTTTCGCGCCGGCGGGCTGCGGCGCCGGCTCGGTCGCGGCGGGCGTGGGGAGGGCGTCGGGAGGGCGAGGGCCGGAGGCGGGGAGGGGGAGGGTGCCTTCGGACGTCAGCGCCGCGCCGGAGGACTGCAGCGCGGCGGGCTGGACGGGCGCGGGGCGCGCCTCGGACGGCGTGGTGTCGATCCCGCCTTTGCCGAGGTTGGGGCCCTGGGAGGGCGTTCAGCCGGCTGAGAGGGGGCGGGAGGGAGAGGAGAGCGCGCGCACCCATATTCGCGTCTCGGAGTACACGGGGTCGTTCGCGACGGGGAAGCCGAGGTATTGGAGGTGGACGCGGATTTGATGCGCTGCGGAGGGGGGTAGGTGAGCGTGGGTGCGAGCGGGAGAGCGAAGGCGCGTACAGCGGCCTGTGAGCGGGCGGCCTGGATCGGACGTGAGCATCGGGTCGCTCGGGGAGCGAAAGGGGGATGCGCACAGTGCAGGACGCTGCTGTCCGTGTTCGCGTCGTAATGCAGGCGCGTGAAGATCGTCTTCGCGGGCTGCGCGTCGACGGAAGAAGGCGGGCGTCGGGTCAGCGGCGTGCGCCGAACCGAGCGGGGGAAACGCGTGGCCGCACCTTTCCGTCCGGGTGGACGATGTTGAGGCCCATTTGAACGGTCGACGGTGAGCAGCGGCTGGTCGACGACGACTTCCTCTCTACACCCCGCCGCGCGGCCGTCAGACCGAGCGCAAAAGAAAGAGCGGAGGAACCACCCACGCGGGGAACTCGCCCGCACAGCGGGCGATGTACTCCTTCTTCACCTCGCCGGCCATGAACTCCTGCGTGAGGAGGTTCGCGCGCTGGGAGGAGAGGCCGATGATCATGAGGCCGGACGTGAGGCGGTCCAGGCGGTTCACGGCTGGGCCCTCTCAGCGTGCGGGTGGAGAAGGGGAAGAAAGAAAGAGGACGCACTGTACACTTTTCCGTACGAGAACTCGCGCTGGAGGATCTCGACGAGGGACAAAAAGTAGTAGCGTCCGGTTGCGTGCACGGGCTGATGGTGAAAAAATATGGACGTGAGAGGCGTGATGTGCGGAAGGCAGGCGAAAGCGGCAAGCAAGGGCCTGGTAGGGACATGTTCACCCCTGCTCCCACTCGGACTGGGGCAAGGGAATATGTCGTATTCACGGGCCAACTACCCCTGACCGGACCCAGGGCGAACCGGTCTTGGTTCACAGTGAGAGGGACGTACGATGCTACCGGGCTTGTTGATGACGATGAACTCGCGGTCAGCGTCGTGGTGGAGGATCTTGACGGGCGTCGACGTCACGGGCGGTTCGTGTCGGTGGACGATATTTCTGCGCGGGGGGCGGTCAGGAGAGAAAGCCCAGTGGATCGTACAGAGCGAACGCACTCCATCCGATCGCCGTTGCGCACGATGGTGTCGGGTTTGGCTACCTTGCCGTTGATGGTCGTGACCCCAGAGTCCAGCGCGTATTTCTGTCGTGCGATGCCCATCAGCCGCTGGTCCTCATCGCGCGAGCGAAAGAAAAAAAAAAGCAAGAAACGCACGTAGTACTCCACCGACCGATCCCTGAACTCCGTCGACACGATCTCCAGAATCTCCCTCCCCACCCATCTCCCCTTGGCCATGGTCGTGTACGGATACCAATACGGCTCGATCTTCCTCAGTCCGGGGCGCGGGGGTGGGCGCGGGGGCGCGGGGGCAAGGTCGGGGGCCATTGCGGCGAGGAGGCGGCGGCGGACGACGTGTCTGAATTGGTCGGCGGCGGGGAGGAGGATGAGCGGGAGATGGACGCGGTTGGAGAAGAAGGGGAAGGAGGGGACGGGGTGCGTCGGCGGTGGGTGCGGGTGTTGGGAGGGCTTCGACTTGGACGCGAGTCCTGGGGAAGCGGCCAGCTTGAGGAGACAGGAGAAGAGGCGGGACAGCGTGGGGCGGGACGAGGCGGGAGGCAACGGCGAGCGGCTTCAACGGCGAGCGGCTTCAATGGCGCGTCGCACTTTTTCGTTGGAGTCGTGGAGAAATGCGTGGTGCAGGGTGTCCTTTTTTTCTTGAAAAAAGCCTTCAGACGATGCCGGGGACTCGGAGGTAATGTCTGTGCTCGTCGTGGAAGACAACGACGACGACGACGACGACGACGATGCGAGGTCACACGTCATGTGACTCGGGTTTTTTCGATTGCCGACTTCAAACTTGTTCAGACTTCAGCCACTCGGTCCTCGACTCCTTCTCCATATTCATCACTCCCAGCCGCGCCGTTCTCCGCATCTTCACTTCCTTCCGAAACAGAGCCATAGACTCGCGAGTTCCTCAGGCTGAATCTAGTGTGGGACCACTGTGCAGTCTTTAGCGCGCTGCCGCCGTGGCCCGTCGCCATCCAAAAGCTTACTGGTGGCAACCTCGTTCCCTCTCCAGCTGTACGCCACACCTCTACGCTTTCTGAAAGGTGCATATCGGGCGCGCTACAGCTGTATCTTGCGTCCACAATGGATGTGGCCTCTGAGTCCGAGGGCTGCGCGCCACCGTCAGAGTTCCTCCCGCACATAAAAGGTGCGTTCGCACACCCAGCAGCTCAGACCCGACAATAGCCCCGGCTCCAGAATCAAGTGAATCTCTGACCCATCTCCGTCCGTTTCGTTCTCTCAGAGGTACGTGGATCACCCTCACCCCTCCCAAAGGTCGATCATCTGCGTCGCCTTTATATCCTTCGATTTCACGCACTTGTCCTTCAGCTCACCCGCGTTGTCAGATGCTCCCGCGAAACCATTATAGCCCAGGCTACGAAGGATACCTCCTCCCTTCTTCCTCCGTCGTCATCTCCGTCGCCGCCAACCCCTCCGATCCCTCACCCTCCCTTGAATGGTCCCTCCTGACCACAAGCCCCTCCGGAAAAACGATAAAATACACCATCTCGCCATCAGTTTATTCCGCCGTGCAGCCCCGCCCACCCTACGCCAGCACGACCTACCACGTTCCGGGCGACAACAACGCCCCACTGCTCTCCGGGCCCGACCCGCTCTGCACGCTCGCGTACTTCGTCCTCGCTGGCGTTTCTTCCGACGCGCTCTCCTCCGAAACCCTCACCGCGCTCTCCGAAGAGGCCGTCGCCCGCTGCCACGCCGGCGTGCCAACGTATCTGATCCCTGATTACGTCGCCGGGCGCGTCTCGGCCCCCTTCGTCTGGCTCCTGCTCATGCTCGATGGAATCGAGAAACACCTTTCCCGCGCGGCGCAGACCCAGGCGCAGGAAGAGCACTCAGGGGAACGTGCAGCGCTCCGTGCGCTGAACGTGCTCGTGTGCGTGGAAAGCTTGCAGGCGAGAATGATTGAGCTCGGCGTGAATGTTTTAAACGCCCGAGGGTTCGAAACGGCATTTCTCTGGGTACAAGACAACGATGGTGCGTGCTCCGATGTTTCTTTCGCTGTGCGCGCCGGCTGAGCGCAGGTATGTGGTGTGGGCTTTCTTTGGGGGATGCAGAGCAGGCCCTAATGAATGCTGCATCGGGGGTCCACGGATTGCGCAAGGTCGTCGTCCCGCGCTAAGCAGTCGAGCGGCTCTGAACACCGTGACTCTTTTTCTTTCGAGCTCGATGATGCTTTGGTCTCATCTAATCATACTATAATCTCTGTTCAATACATGCAATAGTTTCCCTAATCAATCGCTGCAATTCGAGGTGGGCGACGCGAGCATACGTTGTAACCTGCCAATCAGTTGTGTTAAATTTACTTCTAGTAGCTTTCCTAGAATCCGACTGCAAGCCACATACTTATGCCATCGCTTCTCGGGCAGTAGGGTGGACACTGGAGGGAACCCTATTATCTTGTATTTGAGTACATACTAGCCACTGCCAACTGGTCAGATAGTCAGTTATGCATTTATAACTTATGACTCATGACTTTGAAGTAGTGTTGCACAAATACAAATAAATATCTTGAGGAGCCATATTATAATGGATACGAAAAATATGAGTATGGAGAGAAGAATATTTATTCATATCCGTATTTAATCATATTTACTTTGTATTTACTCCCACATTTCCTGTCTCTAAATCACTCCAAATCAGGTCTATTCTCGGACATGTAATCGATGATATGACAGTACATGATTGTATATCAGTGCTTCTGAAGTGTCATATGTATACAAGCTCTCATTAAAGCCTCCCCAAGCTTGTTAACATGCTTTGGAAAATGCTGAGATGACTGGGAGATGGCTGTCCACAGTGTATGTCACGGATCGCTCCATTTCTCTCTTCGTTTGCAGACCTCGTACACGCGACGTGTCACGGCACATGACTTCCCCTTGCATCACATGCTTCAACGACGTCATTGCCCGGACTTCCGAGCGGGGTTCCGCATCCTTATCTATGACATCACTGCTCCGGACCTTCGTCCTCCGCCCCATGACTCCTTTCCTATTGTTCCCCCCACTCGCACCACTATCGCATCGCATCGCACCATCGTTCCCACTTGTATATAAGGACAGTGTTTCTCTTCCCTTTTCCCTAGACTGTCCATCTCGTCATACGGTACTGTAGCGCACGTTGCACTACCCTAGACCCCGGCACTCTCGAATCTATTTTCTTCTCGCTCCTCCCATCGTCGCGACTTAGGCGGTTCATCGGTCTCATAAACTGCGTTTCTGACACCTGGACAGTCTACCCCTACGCCTACCTCGCACCCCTCTCTCCATCTAACTCTGCCGTCTCTACGACGTTAAAAACTCCCACCACAGACCTCCCGAACGCACCGGTCTTCCCCCCGTTCAACGGAAAGCCAATCACCCCCCGCGATGACGCACCACTCCCCTACCCTTGGTCCGACGCCGTCACCGTCAACTGCCTCGTCCCCGTACAGAACCTCTGCAAGAAAGATCCCTGGACCGCGCACGGCCTCAACTTCCGCATCTTCGAGTGGAGGTGGCACAAGGACCACGGTACTGTCGTCCTCGCCCTATACGTCCGGATCACTACGTGCATCAACATAGATCTCGAACGCCTTGAATTCACCCTCTACGCCCCCACCTACCACACATACCTCATCCAAGACGCCCCCAACCCGATCCTCCAAACCAGTTTCACCTCCGTCTCCCAGTTTAACCGCCGGACCCCCGAATCCACCCCGCCACCAGTCCTCCGTCCCACCATCAAGGGTAAGACCCTTCGTCGCCGCCACCACGAACATAAGATCCGCCAGGCAGTAAAAGCCGGCTACCTCACCAAGAAACTCCTCGGCCGTCGCCCCATCGCGGCGGACTTCTTCTAGACCATCATCACGTCCTCCACAGCCCCTCGTCCCCCCACCCCAAACCTTCCCCCAGGCGTCTTTCGAGACTACTGTCCCGAAGAATACTATATCCTCATCTCGCAGCAGACTAAGGAATCCGTACGTTGGCTGCACGACGAACCAAACCGGCAACGTCGAGACTGGTACTTCGACGACCGCCACGAACAACCCTACGTCGAAGAATTGGATTTTGTCACCGCTGCGGACGTCCTACAGCGCTTCCTGAACCCCCCTCCGACCAACTCACCCCCCACCCCGTCGACGTACTGTAATCGAAGTCCCAGAAGGGATCAACCACAACGACACAACTGGGAAGTGGTACGCCTATAGACGGAACAAGAACGGAACCCCAGGATGATCAGTAGTTGAGTGGCAGCCCACTTCGTTCAGTCCCGTCCAAGATCACTGGTCGTGGCATCATAACCAGCAATTCCTCACCCCCGCTGACTTCCTTGTCGCAAAACAAGTTGAGGACGAAGTTGAAGAAGCAGAAGAACGCCGACGAGAAACCCTACGCCGCCTTGATCAAGAACTCGCCCAATCCCTCACCGTCCCCCTCCCCTTCGACAAGATGTCCGACGCCGAATCCAAACCTGCCGTCTCCAAGCGGGAGATCGGCCCCAAGCCAAAGCCATTCAAAGGCGATAGACGCGACACCCTCCGGTTCTCCCTCGAGCTCCGCATGTTCCTGCGCGTTAACAAGGATGTTTATGCCACAGATGACGCCAAGATGATGCTCCTCCTCAGCCTGATGGAGGACGACACGGCGAAAGCCTGGGCCATGCATCGCCGCATGGAACTCTTCGCCGATGAAGACGAGAAGGAAGACGCCGAAACCCTCGACCCCACGCCCCCAACACTCCACTATAACTCATACAAAGAGCTCTTCGAGAGGTTTGGCAAAGACTTCGTACCCGTCGATCCGAAGATAGAGGCTCAGCGTAAGATCAACGAGCTCGCAATGACCACCCGGGACGTCACTGACTTTATCACCGAGTTTGAGATGCTGGCAACCATGTCAGCGTACGACGACGAGGCGCTAATCCACTTTTTCAAGAAGGGACTTGAGCGTGACCTCGGCAAGCAGGTGGCCCGGTCGTACCCGTTCCCCAGCAAGCTCGCGGAGTGGAAGGAGCGCGCCCGCCGCATCAACCACCAGTGGCTCGAAGAGAACCCGGAGAGGAAGAGCAGTCAGTCCAAGGGGGCTGTCGCGCTCACCTCGAACGGTTCGACCAACGACTCCTCGTCGCGCCGAGTCGGCGCCTTCACCAACACCTCGACCCGCCCTGCAAAGCTGACGGACGACGAGTGCGCAAAGATGATGCGCGAAGGCAAGTGCTTCATGTGTCGACAAGCTGGTCACGTCTCTCGCGACTGCCCCAACCGCGACTCGAGCGCGCGACGGGTGGGCGCAGTAGAGACTGGGTCCAAGGCCCCTCCCCTGCCGACGAACACGGCTCCGTCCACTGCGAAAGCAGCTCCCGACCCATCCAAAACCATTGCAGCGATCACTCGCCAGCTGAAGGATCTGGACGCGGAAGGCAAGGAGCAGGCAGTAGCGCTGTTGAAGGACATCCTGGAATCGCAGGATTTTTGAAACGCCCCCCAGTCGCGTCGTCTGGTGGAGGCAAAGGACTTTTGGTATCATCGTCGAATCGTTTCGCTGTATTATCATCCATGCATACCTGTGAGCAATCGTATCCCCCGTGTTTGTATCTGTCTACTGTCACCAAGAACAGGCAAACACCATTGATCACGCTCAAAGTCAAGCTGATCGGACGAGTTACCAAAAAAGAAATCGACGCAGACGCGCTGCTTGATAGCGGCGCAGAAGGAATTATCCTGAACCGAAGCTTTGTTGAACGCAAGAAGCTCACCACAAGAAAACTAGAAAACCCGTTCCCCGTGCGTAATGTGGATGGCACCGAGAACGTCATGGGCTGGGTACGCGACACAACGACCCAGCGGATCCGGATATACTCGCAAGATTCAAAGGCGTACCATGAGGAAGAAGCTGAGTTCTTCATCACTGACATCGGCGATCATGACATGATCCTTGGAACAGACTGGCTCGACGAGCACAATCCCACCATAGACTGGCAACGAGACCGTGTTGACATGCTCCGCTGCCCTCCCTCGTGCACTCTGTGCAAACCTCCTGTGACGAACCTCGCAACCAAGCCACGGAAACCATCATCGGTCCAATCACAGCGTAAGGTTGAAGCAGGTAAAACCCCGAGGACACCTCTCGTCGTGGACGATCCCTTCCCAGAGCCGACATGTGTGTCCTGGACCCCAGTCCCCACTTATGTCATTCCTGCACGCAGAGTCAAAGGTGTTCGCGTCCGCACGGTCCATCGCTCCCCTCTACCCACACGACTCTTCACTGAAGACGACGACGAGCGGGCCCATGGTATTCCGAGACTGGGAGATCAATGGACTACGCCGCGCCGGAATCCTCCCTGAAACCGATGGTCCTAATCCAGATGCAGTACCCATCCGCGCGGGCTTTACAAAAGCGCAGGAGCTTGCAGAGCATTCAAAAGAGAACGCACGCCCGCAAACCTTTGAAGACTTAGTCCCCCCCGCCGTACCGCGACTTTGCGCCTGTATTCGACAAGAAAACCTCCGAGCGACTTCCTGACCGACGGCCATGGGACCATGCTATCGACATGAAAGACGGCTTTGAACCCAAACCGTGCAAGATCTACCCCCTCTCACCTTCCGAGCAGATCGAACTCGACACCTTCCTCGACGACCACCTGAAGAAGGGCCATATCCGCCCATCGAAGTCACCTCAGGCGAGTCCATTCTTCTTTGTGAAGAAAAAGGATGGAAAGCTGCGTCCCGTACAGGACTATCAAGAATTAAACAAGGGCACTGTCAAGAATGAATACCCCTTGCCACTGATCTCTGAAATTGTCGACCGTCTCAAAGGTGCCAAGATCTTCTCCAAGATGGATGTTCGCTGGGGATACAACAATGTCCGCATCAAGGAAGGCGACGAGTGGAAGGCTGCGTTCAAGACGAATCGTGGTCTCTTCGAACCTACGGTGATGTTTTTTGGGCTTATGAACTCCCCTGCGACGTTTCAGGCGATGATGAATGAACTGTTCAAGGATCTCATCGACTCGGGCAAGGTCATCATCTACATGGACGACATCTTGGTGTTCACTCGCACCATGGACGAACACCGCGCCATAGTGCGGCAGGTTCTGCAGCGTTTGCAAGACAACGACCTCTTCCTCAAACCGGAGAAATGCGTCTTTGAGCAAGACTCTGTCGAATACCTCGGACTCATCATCTCGCACGACAAGATCGCTATGGACCCCGTCAAGGTAGCAGGTATTCAGGACTGGCTGACACCACGAACGGTCAAAGATGTGCAATCCTTCCTCGGCTTTGGCAACTTCTACCGACGTTTCATCAAGGACTTCTCCAAGGTTGCACGGCCCCTATTTGATCTGACAAAGAAGGACTGCACATGGGACTGGTCGACGGACTGCCAAACTGCGTTTGACGCACTGAAAGCTGCGTTTACTTCCTCCCCCGTCTTGGTCATGCCTGACCCAAAGAAGCCTTACCTCGTTGAAGTCGATGCCTCGGACTTTGCTACTGGAGGTATACTCTCGCAGAAAGGCGATGACGGTCACTGGCATCCAGTGGCGTATCTGTCCAAGGCCCTATCGGAACCGGAACGGAACTACGACATCTACGACAAGGAGCTGCTTGCGATCATCCGTGCGCTTGAAGCCTGGTGCCACTACCTCGAAGGCGCCCCCGACACCGTCGAAATCTGGACAGATCACAAGAACCTGGAGCACTTCAAGACGGCACAGAAGCTGAGCTGCCGACAGGCACGTTGGGCTCTATTCCTCACTCGATTTGACTTCTCGCTTGTTCATAAACCAGGAATTTCCCACCCGCCCGGATCCAATGTCTCGACGACCCGATCACAAGGATGGTGTTGAAAAACGACAACAAGGAGCACGTCTTGCTTGACCCCAAGTACTTCCAAGTACGCGCAACAAGGCCAGGAGCAGTAACCTCCCTCGGTGATGTCGAACTCCGACGACGTATCCGCGACTGCAAAACCAAGGACATCGAGGTCGTTCAAGCCCTGAACGCCATCTTACGAAACGGACCACGTACACTCGTCAAGAACCTTCAAGAGTGGAACTACGAAGAAGGCCTGGTCCTATTTAGAGGAAAGGTATATGTCCCTGCAGATGACGAGTTGCGACGCGACATTGTCAAAATGTACCATGAATCGCCCCTGGCTGGACACCCCGGTCGCTTCAAGACTTACAAGCTTGTGAGTCGTGAATATTGGTGGCCTGGCATGTCTGTCTTTGTCCACGACTTTGTAGCAGGATGCGCAACCTGCCAGTCGACGAAGACACAGAGCAGCCGACCCCACGTCGACATGATCCCAAACAAAGTACCCGATCGACCATTTGGGCGTCATCTCCACCGACTTCATCGTCGAACTCCCTGACTGCGAAGGCTATAACACCGTCAATGTCGTGGTCGATCACCTCACCAAGATGGTGGTTACCACCCCATGTACAACGAAGATCACCAGCGATGGCACGGCCGACATTCTCTTCGATAAGGTATACCGACACTACGGCTTAGCAGACAAGATCATCTCGGATCGTGGACCCCAATTTTCTGGACAGGTGATGCGTACACTCAACGAGAAGCTCGGGATCAAGTCCGCCCTCAGCACAGCGTATCACCCACAGACAGACGGCCAAACCGAACGCGAGAACCAGAACCTCGAGCAGTTTCTGCGAGTATTCTGCAACTACCGTCAAGACGACTGGGTGAAGTGGTTGCCCTTCTTCGAGTTTTCTCACAACTCTCGCACCCATGCAGCTACTGGAAAAGCTCCCTTTGAAGTCCTCTATGGCTTCCTCCCCAAGATGTACCCATCCGTAAACCCGTCCTCAAAAGTCCCTGCAGTTGAAGAATGCCTCCGTCAACTTGAAGAAGTCCGACAAGAGATCAAAGCCAGCCTTGCCCTTGCATCTGACTTGATGAAGCACTACAATGGTGACACGATCAGCAAATCGACACTGTTCGCCGTTGGAGACAAGGTCTGGCTCGAAGGCAAAAACCTGAAGACGACGAGGCCGAAAGCTAAGCTTGCTGCCAAACGATTTGGGACCCTTCGAGATTGTTGACGTCATTAGCCCAGTGAACTACCACCTGAAGCTGCCGAAGACGTGGAGAATCCACCCAGTCTTCCATGCTTCGCTGCTCATCGCGTACAAGGAGACAACGGCACATGGTCCAAACTATGAACAACCGCTGCCTGACCTCGTTGATGACGAAGAAGAATATGACGTTGAAGACATCATTGACTCGAAGCCGACCCGCAACAAGAAAGGCATACAATACCTCGTCAAGTGGGCAGGCTATCCTGACTCCGAGAATACCTGGCTCCCTCGCTCCTCGCTCTCAAAGGTCACCGACATGATCGACGCCTTCCACAAACGCCATCCAAACGTGCCCCGCCCTGTGCATTCCCTCGGCATCTCCTTTGACGATTTTCTCGCATCTACCCTTGTAGATGACATCGCGCTCCAGGCGAAAGAGCGTCTTAAAGGGGGGGTAATGTCACGGATCGCTCCATTTCTCTCTTCGTTTGCAGACCTCGTACACGCGACGTGTCACGGCACATGACTTCCCCTTGCATCACATGCTTCAACGACGTCATTGCCCGGACTTCCGAGCGGGGTTCCGCATCCTTATCTATGACATCACTGCTCCGGACCTTCATCCTCCGCCCCATGACTCCTTTCCTATTGTTCCCCCCACTCGCACCACTATCGCATCACATCGCACCATCGTTCCCACTTGTATATAAGGACAGTGTTTCTCTTCCCTTTTCCCTAGACTGTCCATCTCGTCATACGGTACTGTAGCGCACGTTGCACTACCCTAGACCCCGGCACTCTCGAATCTATTTTCTTCTCGCTCCTCCCATCGTCGTGACTTAGGCGGTTCATCGGTCTCATAACTGCGTTTCTGACAGTGTAAACATGAGAAAGTTGATGTCAATGTTATGTCTGCTGACTCTATTGGGGGAATTGACCTTAGAGAACAGATGTATAGCCAAGGATTGACTCCTTGTAAGCTGTGATCTAGCTGCAATGACCTAGGAGTAGATATATTATATTATGTAGCCCATATCTAATCATATCTTGTAATTACGATTATGGGCAGCCATCTATTTAATGGTATTTTTGCATATTATTATGATTATATTTGAATATACTCTATAGTTTGTTCAACACTACACGGCCAACCGGAATTATAGTTGATTCGTAGATATCTGCGTGATAAGGATTTCTTACCCATCATTCGTAAGATTGTGAAATGATTTCTTAAGAAATCCCTCAGTGCAGGGGTCCGCAGCAGGTATCCTCAGTCAGTCCATGCTCCTCCCAAGAAAATCGTAAGAACGACATTCTTAAGAAATGTATCTCCTCTCTCGCCGCCTTCCATGCGCTTATTGTCATGAACGGTCTATAATTTTCTTTTTACTTTACATCGGTTACACGCTTTAGGACTTATCGACTTATCACCGGTCCGGCTCCACCTTGGCCCGGATCCGGCTCATCTATATCCCGCCCGGACCCACGTGACTCATCTCGGTCCGGGTCTGACTCCTTTCTCTTGACTCATGCTGTACGATACTGACTCATGCTGTGCTCTTTTACATACGACTGCTTACTTATACTTGGTCTGCTTACTGATCGCCGTGTATTGGTTGCTTACCTAAGTCTCTCTCCTCTTGTGTATATAAGGCTCGCTCTCGCTGTACATATTCCTTATCTCGAGCTAGTCAATTCTACCGACTTTGCTTGCTTTCCCTTGTCTGTCGCCGTGTCTGATCGGCTCCCCTCTGTCGTCCTCTTCCTCTGTCAGCTTTGTCGTAACTTGGTGCTGTCGCACTAGTCGTTGCTGACATAAGCTCGAGATCTGTTTACTCTTGCACCACCCTACGACCGTCCCTACGTACTGTAGCGTAGTAGTAGTAGTACCCGTCTGGTACTGACCTTGTTCTTCCCCCGTGCCGCCCTAGACCGTTGCCCCCAGAGTACGCGACTCGTTACCCTGACATTGTGGTCGTGCGCACGTATACCGGTGCCGGCTTGACGTTTCCTCGAAACGTTACACCTACTCGAGACTCTCCAATACCAGGAGTTGAAAGCTCAGAGGTGACAGTAGAAGGTGCACCTTTGGTGTAGGAAACGAGTAAAAGCGGCGAAAGGAAAGCGGTTTAGGAAGTCTTTGGGCTCGTGTCCCCTAGACGAAGAGACAGCCAACAGGTCGAGAAGACTGAGGCAGACCGTCTTGCGATCTCATAACAGAACCACCTTCCCTCGACAAAATCTTCCCTTGCCGCACAGAGTAACCATTTCGACTGGGGGCTCGTGCATGGAAGATTGGCGCTCGCAAGTACAAGAATTCATCCCCATCAGCCACGACGCTATCATCTCCCTCATCAACGAATCTAAAGACCCTTGGGCCTGGCACAATTGGAAGGTCGCCCTCGGCGTAGAAGAACTTGAAGACTCCATCATAGACATCCACTTCTATCGCCTCAAAATAAGCGAACAAGGAAACGGAAACCTCTACGTCTACTCCTGCCCATACGTCACCTACCGCTACAAACTCGAGCAACCCCCAAAATCTTTCTACGCGCCCAACGAGAAAATACCAGTGGACACTCGACACACCCACCGCCTCCTTACACCAGGCAACACCCCCAGCCCCACACCAGAGCCAGAGGTCATCGACCTCACCCAGCCAGAGGTCATCGACCTCACCCACTTATAAACAATTCCCTCGTTCGGACTCAACGGCTCCGACTCCAGTTCTGACTCCGACACCGACGTTGAGGACGAAAACTGCTACATATATCCCCTCCCTCTAGGCTTCACTGAACAAGGAAACGACTTCTTTGTCCAACTCGGAGACACCACTGTCGAAGTCGCCTTCGTAGCAACCCAAACAAGTGGCATCAGTTGGTACTTCGCCAACGAAAGCCAAGACGACCTCACTGAAGCCGACTTCAACCTCATCGCCGCCTCCGCCCTACCGCCTGTCACCGACGAAGACTTCTCCGACCTCGACGAACCAATCATGGCTGCCCAGTGGATCCGCACCGACCCCCAACCCCCTCTCCCCGCCGAACTTGCCAACTGCACCGAAATCGGTGGAACATGGAACATCGTCATCGGCCAAACTGGCTCTCCCATCCAACACATGAATAACTGGCACCGACGATGCCTGGCTCATGGAAGTAAATGGCCAATGGGTTGCCATCCCTGCCGTGCTTGTTGCTGCCCTCAACCTGCCACCCCCCACCGTCAATGTCACGGCCCCCCCCATCACCGTCAACCCCCCTGCGGTCACTGTTAGTGCCCCAGCCGCCGCCGCCGCCAGACCCCCCCGAAAGAAAGTCCACGCGAAAACTCCTGAAGGCTTCTCTGGGAAACGAGAGGACTTCAATGACTGGATGCGGTCGTGCGAGGAATACATGCGAGCCGCTGAGGATGACCTCGTGACGGACAAGGACAAAGTCCTCTTCATTCTCACTTACATGACGGGGGAGGCAGCACGCACCTGGAAGGCCGAGTATGAGGATGCACACTTGGCCAATGGAGCCATGGTCGCCTGGGTGGACTTCCACAAAGCACTCAAAGGGGCCTTCACCGACGTCAATGAGCAGCACCGTGCCGCAGTCGAAATGGACGGGTTCAAACAGACGAAGGGTACCACTGCCCATGAATACTTTGCCAAGTTCGAGCAACTCGCAAGGAAGGCAGGATACTCCACGGCGCAGGACCCTATCCACCTCATGCAGCTGCTCAAACACAACGTCTACTATCGGACCATCGACTCCATCTACGACAGCGGTCACGTTCCTCAGAAATATGAGGACCTCAAAGAGCGCATCATCCTGATCGACGGTCTGCGACAGGAGCGGGAGGACCTTAAGACCCAGCGCAGTGGACCCGTGCAGAACCAAAAACCCAAAGGACAAGGATCATCCAATGGGCAACAAGGGGGGCAGGTCCCATGGCGCCGCTGATGGAACCGGCACGGTGCACGGTGGCAAAGGCCAGCCGATGGACATCAACCGTGTCGACATCAAGGGGCGATGCTTCCGCTGCGGACAGAATGGCCACCAGGTGCAGGGACTGCAGGGTGGACGTGAAGAACATCCGAGACATGTGGGGGAGGGACCGGTACACGGAACCACCAAAGCGGGAGGCTCGAGCACAGACGTTCGAGACGCCCACCGCCTGGGCTAGGAGCCTGTCGGCCGAAGATCGGAAAAGCATGATGGACGCGCTTCAAGCTCAGCCAAAGGTGGAGGAGAAGAAGGAGGGTTTTTGAGGGGGCTGACGATGTACACGGCATCTGAAGCCCAAGTTTCTGTCTCTCGCTCATCTGGTTTTGTGGCGCCTCGGTGGCCTGGTTCTCGTTTACATATGCACATTGTTGATTCGGACTGTACTACTACAGGGGATATCCCCATTATGACTTCTCTTACGGACTCTATCGGTACGGGCACGCGTCCCGTTGTTATTTTAGATACTCAGGCTTCGATTTGTGAGCCTTCGGCTTTGGATATGGCTTCGGTTTCGGCTTCAGTTTTGGATATGGCTTTGGATACGGACTCGGTTTTGGATATGGACCCTGTGAAGTCAGGGACAACGCCGTGCGATGGAAGGGGCACGGCGCCCAAATCATGTTATATGACACCTGGAACGGCTCAATGGACACTTCGTCGCTTAAGGGAAGACAAACCCGAAAGTGCGATTGCAATCCTTCGCATCTGGACACACCACCGACGCCGTGATGAGGCTACTTATGAAGCCATCAAGGAAATAACTGGCATGGGAGACGAGTTAGCATGTCAAGCTCTACTAGAGCTCGCCACTCCTATGCAGTTCATACGCTCCTCCAGCGCCAAGGAACAAACGGTCATTCCCACACAACTGGTGGTAGATTCCAAGCGCATTGTCAAAGCTCTCGCACTCCTGGACAGTGGTTGCACTGGCTCGTGTATCAACACGAAGTTTGTGCAGGAAAATCACATCCCCACGCGACGGACTGCTCGCCCAATCCCAGTACGAAATGCAGACGGCACTCTCAACACAGGAGGTCCCATCACGGAATATGTCACACTTCGCCTAAATATTCAAGACCATGAAGAAAACATTGACCTGGCGGTCTCCAATCTAGGAGATACGGACCTTTTCATTGGACATGAGTGGCTAAAGAAGCACAACCCTCACATCGACTGGAAATCCGGGTCAATTGAATTCGACCGATGCCCTATCAGCTGCTCTCGTCCCCCTCCCCTCCTCAATATCGATGATGATGAAGAGGAGGAGGAAGAGCCAGTCCACATGGAAAAGGATGAGCAGCTGTTTGCCTTCGACTGGGATGGCTACAAAGCGACATACCACATCCGGACCCATGCATCGGACATTGCAATCGAAGAGCACGCTAAGAAAAAGGAACAGACCTTCTCTGAGCGAGTCCCAACGGCGTACCACGAATTCAAGGACATCTTTGACAAAGACGACTTCGACAAGCTCCCTGAGCGACGCCCATGGGACCACGCCATTGAGCTCACTCCTAACTTCAAACCGGTCGATTGCAAAGTTTACCCCCTCACATTGGACGAGCAGAAGCAACTGGATGCCTTTTTGGAAGAGAACCTGAGATCTGGCCGGATCCAACCGTCCAAATCACCCATGGCCTCCCCATTCTTCTTCATCAAGAAAAAAGATGGCTCGCTACGTCCTGTGCAGGACCATCAAAAGCTCAATGAGATGACAATAAAGAACCGTTACCCGCTCCCGCTCATCCAAGAGTTGGTTGACAAACTTAAAGGAGCACGGCACTTTACCAAGCTCGATGTCCGATGGGGGTACAACAATGTTCGGATTAAAGAAGGGGACGAGTGGAAAGCTGCATTCCGCACGAACAAAGGTCTCTACGAGCCTACGGTCATGTTCTTTGGACTCACCAACTCCCCGTCTACGTTCCAAGCCATGATGAATGACCTGTTCAAAGACTTGATCTATCAAGGAGTCGTGGTCATCTATTTGGACGACATCCTCATCTTCACACATACGCTAGAAGAACATCATCGGATAGTCAAGGAGGTCCTTCGGATCCTGCGAGAAAACAAACTCTATCTGAAGCCAGAAAAGTGCGAGTTTGAGAAGGCAGACATCGAATACCTGGGCATGATTGTAGGCGGAGGAAGGGTTCGCATGGATCCAGCAAAGGTCGCGGCAATCACCAATTGGCCAGCCCCCAAAACGAAGAAACAACTTCAATCGTTTTTGGGCTTTTGCAACTTCTACCGTCGCTTTATCAAGGACTTCAGCGGCATTGCTCACCCAATGACTAAACTCACTGGGAAGACGGAATGGGTCTGGGACACCCCACAGCAGGAGGCTTTTGAGGAACTCAAGCGACGTATAACATCGCAGCCAGTTCTAGCAATCCCTACAGACGATGGGCAGTTCCGTGTCGAGGCGGACTCCTCTGACTATGCCACGGGTGCGGTACTTTCGCAACAACAGGACAATGGCAAATGGCACCCGGTCGCCTTCCTCTCAAAGTCCCTCAGCGAAGCTGAGAGGAACTATGAGATTTATGACAAGGAATTACTGGCTATCATGACAGCGCTAGAGGAATGGAGACAATACCTCATGGGGGCACGACAGGAGTTTGAAATCTGGTCGGATCATCGCAATCTCACGTACTTCCGCAAGGCGCAGAAGCTAAATCGGAGACAAGCACGATGGTTAACGGAGCTACAAGAGTATCATTGTACGCTACTCCACAAGCCTGGCAAAACAATGGGTAAACCCGATGCTATTTCCCGACTAGCGGGCCTTGAGAAGGGGGAGAAAGACAATGAAAACATTGTCCTCCTGAAACCAGAACTCTTTCGCGCCCTCAACCATGCAGGAATTATAACCAATGGACCTGACAATGTCTTCATTGAGCGGATTCAGGAGGCTACCTTACTCCGAGACCATGCAGTAGAACACGCCTTAGCACTCAAAGTGAAGGGATGGCTGGAACACGCAGATGGAACGATCACCTGGCAACACAGACTCTATGTCCCAAGAGACAAAGGACTCCGTGCAGACATCATCCAAGCTCATCATGACGGCCCGCTTGTCGGTCATCCAGGACGGTACAAGACCCATGAGCTCATCACGCGCAACTACTGGTGGCCTGCCATTAGAGACGATGTCCGGAAATATGTTGAAGGATGTGAGACCTGCCAACGTACCAAGATTAGACATGATCGTATTGCCGCTCCACTCCACCCACACGACCCGCCACAAGCGCCTTGGGAGCATGTATCCATCGACTTTGTCATGCCGCTCCCAGTCTCGGATGGAAAAGACGCCATCTGCAATGTGAACTGCATGGGTACCAAGCAGGTTGTATTCTGGGCCACGACCAAAGACCTAACGGAGGACGAACTCGCCTTCGAGTACCTACGCGAGGTGGTCCCCCATCATGGAATTCCTAGAAAGATCGTCAGCGACCGTGGCAGCGTGTTTGTCTCCAAATTCACCATGGCATTGTTCCAACTGTTAGGCATTGAAGGGAACCCGTCCACGGCATATCACCCTCAGACGGACGGACAGACCGAACACTCCAACATGACCATGGAAAACTACCTCCGCATCTTCGTCAATCAACGACAGGACAATTGGACACGTTACCTCCCACTTGCCATGACTGCGCTCAACAACATGGTCCATAGTTCGATTGGGATGTCTCCCAACTTTGCCAACTATGGTCGGGAACTCTACCTGGGGACAAACCCTCGACGTGAAACAGACAACCCATCAGCGAACGAGTTTGCACAACGCATGCGAGACATCTATGAGGAAGCCCGCTCTGCGCTAAAGGCAGCACAGGACGATCAAAAACGCTTTTACGATCGCAAGAAGGACGAACCAATAGATTACAAAATTGGCGACTTCGTCTGGCTGGAAGCCAAGACCAGAGATGGCCAAACCGTAATCAAAACGGCACGTCCTATGCAAAAGCTAGATGACAAGCGCTTTGGTCCTTTCGAAATCCTGGAGAAAGTCGGAGCATCGGCTTACAAGCTTCGCCTCCCTACATCCTGGTCACGAAAACATCCGGTCTTCAACGAGTCCCTCCTATCTCCACACAACGGTCCCGCCTTTGACAATCAGAAAGCACCTACACCTCCACCGCCAGAGTTAGTCCAAGGAGAGGAAGTCTATGAGGTCGAAAAGATTGTAGACTCCAAGAAGGTTGGTCGCGGCTTCAAGTACCTCGTCAAATGGAAAGGCTACCCAGACAATGACAATACTTGGGAGCCTCTCACCAATCTCCAGAATGCCAAGAAACACATTGACGACTTCCACCGTGAACATCCGGGTGCCCCGAAACCTGCACGCCTTAATCGTTGGAAACTCCTGTCGGAGGAAGAAACTGGATCTGATTACGACGAGGACGTCGAATCTAAGGAAGGGGTGATGTCATGAACGGTCTATAATTTTCTTTTTACTTTACATCGGTTACACGCTTTAGGACTTATCGACTTATCACCGGTCCGGCTCCACCTTGGCCCGGACCCGGCTCATCTATATCCCGCCCGGACCCACGTGACTCATCTCGGTCCGGGTCTGACTCCTTTCTCTTGACTCATGCTGTACGATACTGACTCATGCTGTGCTCTTTTACATACGACTGCTTACTTATACTTGGTCTGCTTACTGATCGCCGTGTATTGGTTGCTTACCTAAGTCTCTCTCCTCTTGTGTATATAAGGCTCGCTCTCGCTGTACATATTCCTTATCTCGAGCTAGTCAATTCTACCGACTTTGCTTGCTTTCCCTCGTCTGTCGCCGTGTCTGATCGGCTCCCCTCTGTCGTCCTCTTCCTCTGTCAGCTTTGTCGTAACTTGGTGCTGTCGCACTAGTCGTTGCTGACAAGAATAGCGGCTCTCGACGTGCTTGAGTAGGACAAAAGCCCCGTCTGACGCTCGTGTAGCATCGATGTGTCGCCCCCACTGGTATACTTGCTATTAGCGTCTTCAAGAAAAACACTAGCAGGTCACGCACCTTGCTCCCCCATGCTCCATCCTCACAGTCTAAGTAAACCTTCCCCGTCGTATTCCAGGAAGGAACCCAATCTGCTTGGTACCGGGGTCGGAGGATGTATCCTTGACTCTGTAACCAGTCACGCCTGGAGAGCCATGGCCGTTCTGAAGGAAGTATGTCTCCAGGCTTGAGTTGAGGGCCACCTTTCAAGAAGGCGAGATAGTCTATATGAGGGGGTTCTTCGTCAGGCATGGCTGGAGGAAAGAAAGACGAGGGTGTCCCGATAGGTGGACGAGGGTAGATGCTTGTGGATGTTGAACTGAATTATCATTCTGACAACGACCGTGGGAGCCGGGACGAAAGCACTGACAGTGACGACCAGAAAGTGACCAGACCGGTTCTCTCAAGCTATTCTTCGCCCCAACGCTCACACAATTGGGTGAAGAGGAAGCTTGTTCCTGTTGCATTTTCTTTTGTTCCCCGCTTGGACTAACACTTGATTTGAACCTTAGTTCACCGTATCAATGAATCCTGCCAGTGCATCGCTGGTCGAAGAGAGCGCTGATACTCGATACAAGGTTGTCCGAGTAATCCCAAGAGTAGCGCCGACCCGGATGGCAGGCGCTGCCCGAGGAAGTAAAGCTACTATTTAATGCCTGTGATTAGCACTGGTCGGTGCCCACTAGAACAGCCCCCAGACTTCATAGACGCGCGCATTTCAACCCTCTGCTACTATCAACCCTCCTCCGCATCACGCCCGTCTATTGCAATGACAGATATCGCTGCGGGTACTGTATACATGGTCAGCAAGGACATGTTCAAACTCTCATCTGGATACACCACGAAGAAACTGATCGAAACCGCTGGAACGGTTTTGTCTGACACGCTCGATAACTACATGCACTATAAAGATGCTATGACCGAGACTCAACATGCGCTCATATCTTCACAAATACAGAGGTGAGTTGAACGGGGGTTTTCTCTGACTCTTCCCCGCAAAGTTACTGACCAGCGAGGCTGTAGCGTTGCATTTCAGTTGGATCTGCTAAAGAAAGGCTCCGGCGGGACTGTAGGCTGGTTTCGAGCGCTTGGCCTTAAACGATATGCACGGGGGGGTCAGAGAACCATGCGAGTATGTATTCTGGCCTGGATATAGGGATAACAGTTAGTATATTGACGTTTCCACTGGCAGTCAATTTCCGAGGACATCGATATACGCAAAGCATTTCCTTCTGTCGTGAGGCTTAATTTGCCCGACATGAATGGCGGCCAACCGGTTTGCGCAGGATCAATCCTGAAACATTCCAAGGCGGCCCAGGACCACAGGAAGGACGGTATGAAGGGGAAAACCGCGCAATCTCCGTCAACCAATGCGCAAGACTGTGGGTTCAGACATTTAGCGGCTCCTCCCTGCATCGCGAACTTATCTCAAGACACCAGCTCCATCAGTGGAACGGCATCATGTAGGCGTCAAGGAGGTCGAATGGGAAACAAAGTTGGGAAATTTAACGTTAACCTTAGACCCGAGTTCGTCCGTTTAATCTTCAATGTGTATAGCATCTGTTTTCGCTAATCACCATCCCTCCCCTAGACGGGGTTGATGAATTGCACACCATTACTGGACGCTTGCAGGGGCACAATATCTTCTCGTTCAAGATTTTCCCGGTAAAAGAAGATCCGGCTTTCGGCACTGGCCAGGCTTCGACATCCAAGTCCCCCAAATGCCGCACAACGATGCATGACACTGCACGCCGTGCTACCGCTCATAGTCCATCTCTCAATGCCTCTGTCAAAGCTGCTGTGACCGTGGAAGCAGAAGCTCAAAGCAAAGACGACTCTGATGGTCCGGACCTTGTCAATGAATTCTCTGGTTATGATATGTCTAGCATCTCAGAGGTGTCCAGCGATGGTGATGAGGAGGGTGACGATTGATATGATTGTGCTGGTTGAGTTTGCCGCAAGTCGGCATCTAAGCATTGGCCGACTGTTCAACAATTGTATCTATTAGTGCGTTACTTACTGCCATCCCTTGTGGCACGAAAAGCGACTCGCCCGCCAAGTAATATTCGTCCTATAGTGGATGATTCTAGAATATGCATGGTGCGTAGTATAACATACGATGCGCAACCTCCGAGTGAAGGGTGATACAAATGTAGGGAAGAGCAACGCGTAAACAGATGAAGTAATTGGACGGCACATGAAATACGACTAGACGTCAGGAATAGCTGGTGTTTGGGCGAGGACATAACGGACAGTCATGAACCAGTGGCGTGGGGCCTTCCACAGGTGAGAGATGCTATCGCGCTTGTAAATTAAGCGTGAGCGCAGCTTCCACGGGCCGAGTGCATGGCGGATATCGGCGAAACGAGCGACAACCTCGTAGATGGTGGGACACTTTGAAGGGTCTTTCTGCACCATGTCCGCGACAAGTTTATCTATGAAGTTTAGGCCAGCATATTTCTAGGACTCGTCTTCAGCACAATCATATATATATAAACAAGGAAAATCACTTTGATATAGTGCGTACAGACCAGGTTCCCCAAGTAATAGATGTCGGTAGGGAATGGGTCGCAAGGAGTGTCCAGAAGTTCTTCGGCATGCTCAGGTGCCATGTAGTCGCTGTCTGGCTGTGGCCTTTCGAGTGGAGGGCCATCTGCGAGGTTGTATCGACGCGAATGACCGAAGTCTATCCAGTAGTATTTCACCTGACGTTGCGTCCGACTATAGTGATGCGCTCGCCCCTTCCAGTCCCGCCGCCGCTCGGGGTTGGTGGGGTGCCATGGTCGAGGGTACATCGGTGTGGCGTCCATCATTATGTTGTTGAAAGTGCAGTCACTACAGGGTCCATGGAGTGTGGGTCATAACCGACAGAGGGGCCACGTACCGGTGAGCCACGCCATGTTTATGCATGAATTGTATACCCTGTGGTACGCCCCCATTGGCGATACGCCACGCGGATGGACAACAGGACGCACCTCAAACATCTGTGTGAAGACCTATATTAGTCAAGTAAAAAGATGGCAACACATGTCCCATGAGTCTACTAACCCGCTGGTAACATGTGTCCCATGGTGGGCCCATGGGGGTATGGGCCCACCGCAGAGTGGTCGGATCCGAATAGTACTTAGTCTGTCAGGTTTCGGTATGTGAGTTGTGTCCGACACAGAGCTCAGAAATCCATGTCTGTCAGATCCGATAAGTCGGTCGGACATATGTGTCGTCGGATGTGATCATCTGGAAACGGACACGGACCGTTATTTGGAGGGTTCATAATGGGGGTCGGATCCGACGGGGTCCGAAGGCTCAAAGTAAACACTAACACAACATTTATTCCAATTCAATGACTACTGAGACCTATATGACCAATACAACTACCACACTATATGCAATATTCATTATATACAGGGAAGAAGAGAAGTCCGACATTGGTCGGATCTCGAATGCAGAATCCAAGAAAAAACGAAGAAACACCGAGTAACATATATTTCAGTCCTGAGCCCGGTCCCTCAACAGAGCCTCCAGGGCCTCCATCCTGCGAACGAAGTTGGCGATGTTGTCGCATTTGGTAGCGAGGCTTCGGACCTCACGAGTCAGGTCGCCATTTGCAGACCTCATGGCGTCGAGCTTGGCGTCCATGCTATCCTGTGCGGTCTTCAACGCCTCGTCGAGCCGCTCGTGTTGTGCCTCGAGGTGGGCCAGGAGCCCGTTTGCAAAGGTGTCCAGATTGCGGACGATCATGTCCTCCAGTTCTTCCGACGGGTGAACGTGGATGTGAGCTAGAAGGATAAGAACTGGGTTAGTAGACGAAAGATGAATGAAAAGGATAAAATGTGCCCATACCACCACTACCCGATGCCTTGATCGCTCGACCCTTGCCTTTGTCGACCTTTCCTTTTGTCAACTTGGTGGTGTTGGACTTGGCGGTGTTGGACTTGGCGGTGTTGGACTTGGCGGTGTTGGACCTGGCGGTGTCGGACTTCCCGCCGTCGGACTTGGCGGCATTCAACTTGAGGTTCTTGGCCTTGGCCTTCGCGTCCGATTCGGGGGGGATAGACTGGGCTCTCTTGTTAAACTTTGGTAGGAGCCGTCCCTTGCCCTGAGCGCGAAGGGCGTCGTGCACCGCCCTCAGCGTGCTTGTGCCACCAGTATGGTGGCTGCAAGGTTTCTTCCGCGATCGGCACCGCGTGCAGCTGGTCGTGTGGTCGCGGGCCTAGCACAGACCGTTCCCTGCGACGCACTGGAGGCAGTCGCACTGCGTGGGAGCGGACCAGAATAAGAAATGATATTCAAATGGAGACTTACCTCGTTCGGCCACGTTGTGACACCACCGTCGGTGTCCGACGAGTAAACGCTGACGTCTCCGACATCGGAATCGCCGACCTGCTCCTCCGCCACCTGCTCGGCTCCCGAGGCATCTTCCATTGCTACGTCCTCTTGAGGGACTGTAGGCGCCTTTGGGGGGGCTTGAACGAGGTTCTCATCCATCTCAACGTCCATGTCCTGGAACGAGTTTCCGCCCAGGGCCGGCAGGGCGGGCAGGTCGGGAAGGCCGCCGCCATCGAAGCACTCATCATCGGACGCGTCGGACTTTTGAGACCCGTCGGATTCGTCGGAGAGTGGGTCGAAATGGAGCGTGGGAGGAAGGGGGGGGGGCGGCGATGGTTCGCGATTGGCGGTCGGAGGGGGGGTCGGAGTGGCGTTCGGCGAGATTTGGTACAAGTCCGGCGCGACATGGTACAAGTCTGTCGGACATGTCAATCAGTGAATGAATGATAGAGGAGTCAATGTGCTACTCACCGTCGCTCATCCACCACGCGTGCGCTGTCGGAGTGGGGTCCCCTTTGAACACGACCTGGCGGCTGCGCATCTCCTGCCACCGCACTCCCCCTGCCAGTGGCAGCTCCAGGAGGCCTTCAAACCACGCCGTGAACGCAGACTCGAATGGCATTGCACTGACCCGGTGGAGCGGCGATCGACCCCAAATGATATTCTAAATTTGACGGAAAAAGGTCAGTACAATATTCGGGACGAAAAACCGTCGTTGCGCACCAGCTCAGAGGTAAACGTCCCCCACCACCTTTCCGTCAGCTCGTCTATCGGGGCCCGCTCCTGCGCTCTCAGGATGGCATAACGGAGGCGGAGCTCGCGCGCGGAGTTGGTGAGGGGCTTCGTTTGATGGGCGGACATGAGCAGATAGTGGTGGAATAGAGGGAGAGGAGAGGGGAAGATGCCGACGTGGCGGTCAAGACGCAAGGCGCAAGACGCGGCTGAACGACTTGGCCGTTTGCGCAGACCCGGGCCGCGGCGGCAAATGTCACGTGACCGTGAAGTCACGTGACCGCCACTTTGTCGCGACGTGGCAAAGGCGCGATTATCTCTGCACCCTGTTCCTTTCCCCCATCCTCACCATCATGACATCTCTCTTTTCATCTTCCCCGACGCGGTCAGACCGCAACAATGAACCAGTTTCTCAAGATGCAGATGTCGACAGCTTTGAGTTCAACGCGGAGTTTGTCGTGTTGGAATCGCGACTGCTCATGGCACTTGAGGTCCTTCAACAGACACCTGGAGAGCCCAATAGGAAATGGTGGAAGTACTTTCTCCGAACATTCATGCGTAGTTGTCTTTTCTCTGTCGACTCTTGCACTGACTCTTCCGATAAGAAAAAAATGTTAGACAACTTCTGCACAGTTGCTGAAGCGGCAGGACTATCCTCGTATCCCGCGATCATTGAGGCCGTGTTCGCAATCCAGGAGGTCCGGGAGGGGCAAACTTTCCGCGCTCGCAACACCGACATCCGTGTCATCACAGCCCGCAAATGGCGGATGCACGCTATTAGGAGGGGACATTGGAGTGAGTACCAACTTGTGTTGTGCACGCTTTTTACTGACTGTATATCGTTCCGAAAGGGTTCTGGACCACCAATATCGTCCCTCCCGGGACAACCGATTCCGACGGGCATTCGGATGATGCCGCATCTAACGCGCGGTCCGACAACCACTCCAACGCCCACTCAGGCATGCAATCTGACACTCGCTCGGAGGTGTTCAATCCCCACCCTGATCCTCCCTCCGACACCGAATTTGACGGGTCGTCCGACCACATCACTGAAGATGACGGTACGGCAAATCAGCTTCTTAATTCCCATTCCTTGTCACTGATTCCGTTTGTAGAGCACCAGGCTGCCACTGCCACTATCGACACAATCTCCGACACCAAAGACCAAGGCAACGTCGGCACTGATGCCCAAGAGAGCAGGTCCGATGCAGTGTCGGATGACGGAACCTCCGACGCCGTCTCATTTGACGAGGATCACCCAGCCCGGTGGCCAAACGAGGTAAGTTGGATCCACAGGGGTATTTCTCAGCTGAAATTGTGCACCATTTGTCTGGCAGATCCCATGCACAGCCTGTGAGTACCAGGGACTTGGGTGCTGGAATGAGGGCCGCAGTCGGTCCTGCGTCGGCTGCGTTGAGAACACCCTAGAATGCTCACACAAGCCTCGAACAAGCAACCGTACGAACAAGTCGGACTACGTGACCATGCGACGTCTCGGCAATGCTCCACGCCAGCCTCCGTTCCGACCGAACACTGTCCCCCCCTCGGTCCCCCCCAGCACACATGCTCCGACCCTCCCTCCAAGCATGCGTGCACCCACGCCTAGGGCTCTGTCTACATCGGGCTCTGTAGCAGGGTCCAGTGTTCGCGCACCGTCTCTGCGCTCTGCTGCAGTTCGTGCAAATGCCTTGGTAAAGTCTCAGGTTGAGGCAGACGTGTCCGGTCCGACGTCCGACGCCCCCGACTCCGATTCCGACACTGAAGCCCTCCACGCCCGTAAGTTCATTTTCAATGTATGCAGTTTCCCCGTGTGTATTAATATTCTATCTATAGGCCATGCATCTACCGCGACCACGTTCTCTCTCTTCCTCGCTTCCAACATCCAGCGTCGTATCTCCGATGTTGTCATGGAGAAGACCGTGGCACTTGAAGTGTCAGCGCTCAACACCCTCTCCCTCCAGGATTTCCGCCTTGCAAATGAGCTTCTTATGTTTCAAGGCCTTTCTAGGGTCGTGGAACAGCTCCACACTCGGGTGGACATGCTGTCCGACGAGCTCGTGAGGGTGTGCGAGAACCTTAGCTGTTGCGAGGCCCTTGTCCGAAACTCCGCTCCACGGTCGGCTTCACCTCCCGTGCGGGATTTGACTCCACACGGTGACACCTCCCGTTCTCCGACTCCTCAACAACTCCCCAACGAGGGAGATGATGAGGACATGCCTCATTTCATTGTCCCAGCACAGGAGAAAATTGAATGGGACAAAACACTTGAGTCAGATATTGAAGAGTCGGAGGTCGAGTTTGAGGTTGGTGCTAGCGAGCGTGGCACGGATAATGAGGAGGGTGAGCTTGGGGAGCTTGAGGACTTGTAGGGTACATGGACTGGTTGAACTCCGGCCCGGACAGGCGTTTCGGGCCGTGATCATGTATTTGTGTTTATTGTGAATTGCACGTGACTGTTTCCCTACACGAGAAGTGTGTGCTGGCACTTGTCTCCTGTCTTCACCATATTTCCTTGCCAGGCATCATCTCTGTGTTGGCCCTTTGCAACATGTCCAGTGGGGATGAAGACAGAGATATCTACTCCTGGGACTTCGGAGATGCCGCCGGAGATCTTCTAGATGCCGATGTTCCTGACACCATTGTCATCGAACTCCCGGAAATCCTTCCCGACGAACAAGATTGGGTCGCCAGGCACGTGGACGAGTTTCGCCGTGTCAAGTGGGCCGCCCGACCAGCCTGGTTAAGAAAGCACTTTGGACCATTCTTCTCTGAAGTCCACAATGGGAAGAACTATCCTCCAGACCGACTTCCGACGAAGAGAGTTGATCCGAAGTTTGTTGAACGGTGCACAGTGTGTAGCCTCTCATTGATGTTCGGACTCAAGCTGAATTTTAGATATGTAGGTCATCCGCCTCCACCTCTACAGTGAATCCCGTGTCCGACACCCTCGTGAATGGATAACCCATCATGACGGCTTTTCATTTTATCGGATCTTTTGCATTGTTTTTGAGAAGGAGATCCTGCAGCGATGCGACGAGCTTGTGGCAGCAATGTCCGACAGCAACCGGGAAAAATGTGCAAATCCGCAGTTGAAATGCTACCAGCCTGCGCTGTCACAGATATTGAAGGAGCTCACGCCAGAACAAAGGTCGGAGGTCGAGAAGGTCCGATCCAAGTACAATGCTGGCGGCGTGCCGGACCATCTGAAGGCTGAGTATGTTTGTCCTGACCCTTCTGTGTTTGACAGCCTGTTGACAGCAATGTAGGTACACCCGCCTTCTCCTTCCGAAGATAATATACGAAGCACACATCAAAGCATGGACGATGTGCGGAGTCCCCCTGTTGACTTTCGGAGCTATTCCGACCCTCCCAGAAGGGAGTTTCAAGGCTGATTGGTACGTATGTTCTTATCATCTTGGCAGCGATATGGAACTGATCACACACCTCCGACAGTTTTGAGTTTGGAGTCGGTTGCGGGTACGCCAGTCAAACTTTTGTGGAGCAGTTTCCAAAGTACGCAACGGAGCGGCTGGACGATTTGATTGATGACTGGGGACGATCATGCCACAGTAGGCTAACCTTACTTCGGCCATGCACACAAGCTAACATCCCGACGATCAGCCTTCAAAGCAAATCCGAAGGGTC
This sequence comes from Amylostereum areolatum, assembly GCA_012932865.1. NCBI lineage: Eukaryota > Fungi > Basidiomycota > Agaricomycetes > Russulales > Stereaceae > Amylostereum > Amylostereum areolatum. The sequence continues at coordinate 324,855 of SAXG01000040.1, forward strand.
CGACCGTGAACGTCACAAAGTCGGGAAATCTGAAGAAGCCCTGGCCCAAGATGACTTTCAACGATGGACTGCCACAGCTCCCCCAGACTGGGTGGACATCGGAAAAACCGTCGGTCAATGAAAAACGTGCATGGACTCGTGCCTACCTGACCACAGAGTACCGTACGTCTGCATGCAATCCCACGTCCTCTCACAACTCAGATTTATACTAGGCATCAATGCGGATTCGTCGGTGGCCCGTGTCGTGTGGAAGATGTTCCAAGACAATCCCGAAGATACCTTCTTCACCCCCTCCTTACTCCCTGTTACCTGGTCGACACTGACCGAGCCCGGCAAGTGGTCTGTCGTACAGTGCAACGAATTCTATGCGGCTATGGAAATAAATATGCAAGACAACGGGCGTGGATTTTCCTTCCATCACATAGCTGTGAAGAAGCAGATAAAACCTGCAGTCCCTGCTTCCCTCCGACAGTGGAAGCCGGAGGCCGAAGCGGATACGGAGGCGATCGAGGGTGATGATGACACCGATGATGATAATCAAGATAGGCAGTCCATCGCTGCTCGTCCGGCTGCAAAGCGTTGGGGTCGCACGAAAGACACCGCTTCTTCGAAAGCACCTCCAACTACCAAGCCACCAGGCTTCGAAGTCTCTGAAACCCCAGCACGTCCGACACGCCAACACCGTCGGAATTCAACCAGGACCCCAAAGAAGAAGGCGTCGGGGAAGGCGCGAGCACAGGCACCTGCTGAAAGCTCAGATGAGGTGGTATTAAGTCCTCCCCGGAATTTTGCTTCAGGATCCGATGACCCTCAATATCGCGTTGAAAAGCGGATCATGGACTACGTCGGAGAAGCATCGGAGGATGAACGTGATGGATTGGACCGACCTCAAGTGTGGCCACATCCCTGCTGGCCAGCCCCCCCCCCAGAAACAGTCCAACGAAAACCCACTCATGAGGTGAAGTACCTTAGGACTCTCAGTTCGGACACACGGTTCCATCACCTGATCAATGTTTCCTATTCCATTCCGGCACGTTGAACTTCTGACACATGCGCTCTGGTAGGCTAACAGTCATTTGCAGAAAACAAACAGTGATTATCCGCTTCCGGCCACCATTCCGCCATGCGGGTTATGGTCATCATCAAAGTGTTGGCTAGATGCCGTCATCCACCGATATGAGCCCGACATCATACATGTCCGACGATTGGTCGTGGACGTGACCTCCGATAAACCAACTTATCTTTGGGAGAAAGAAGACGGATCGTGGGCAGGCAGGGAGTGTGCATCAGCAGCTCTACTCCTTCTGGGCTTGTATGATCACGACTTCAGCTTCTGGTTTGCCAGTCAGCAAGGATCGGAATTATGGGCAAGTGATGACGCTCTGTCTGGTGTTTATGCTCGGGAGACCCTACAGGAGTCATGCATTGGACGTCTGTCTGAGTACCCAGGCAGGGAAAACACTTGGTGGTGGATCAACGCAGTTGAGGCCATGATTCAGTCTGCCGAGACTGCACTGCAGACAGCATCGGGAACATCTCCGACATCGGACCTCCGTCTTCCGCCTTCTCCCAGGCGTCGGAACCCTGCTCGCTCCGCCCAACCCCCAAGAGGAGTGATTGTTATCCCAAGAAGTGATGACGAGGATATCACCATGGCCTCCACACCATCTAGAGCGGGACCATCCAGTCCGTGCTGAATGTTACCCTAACAGATACTCTACTGACCACATTCTTGTGTCTAGAATCTCGTCCGAAGCCACGTCAAGTGACCAAAGGTCAACATAGCAACAGGGAGCCTGATACAAGAAGGACTGCAACAGATACGTTAATGGAGATGGATGCAGCCCTCCGTCTGCCACCTATTGAAATGCCCAGCTCATCCGAGATGGAAGAAGACGATGCGGGGAGCACCTCCAACTCAGAACTCCTACGGAAGCTGTACAGGCCACCCATCGAGTTTGATTTTTCAGATTCCGACATGTCTGAGGACGAAGACGCAATGGATATGGAGGTGGTTCAACTTCCACGGCACGTTCACTTTGTGGACAACTCGAACCAGGCCCCTGTTTCCGAAACAGAAACAGTTCCGACACCGCAAGTTCAGCCATCCAGTCCGACACTGCCAAATCTGACGCCCGTTCCAACACCGCAAATTCCGACAGCGATTCCAACACCACAAATCCCGCCACCAACACCTGGGAACTATTGGATGCCTGCATCCCCAAAGCGTATACGAAAGCCACCATCAAAGGAAGATTCAATATATCCAGCACCCGAGCTTACCAAGCCACGGACATACAAGAAGAAACCGAAGCCAAGACCAATTGCCAAGGCGCACAAGGGCGGAGACACTTCATTAGGACAAGGTGCAGGTTCTTCCAGCATTCCCAATGCATCGGATCAGGTGGCAAAGAAACGGAAGGTCGGATAATGGACGTCGCGTAGTTACAAAATGGGTTTCTGCGTAGATAGATACTTCATATCGAACATTCACTTTGTGTCAAAGTCGGCCTGATACACCCCCATTGTGAGGAAAACATGCGTACAAATAACATGATAACGTACCTCTTGAGTGCGGGCCCTCCATGATGTTTCAATTATTTCTCCCTCCAAAAAGCCGGGATAGATACTTCAAGATCATCAGTATTTGACAGCATAAAATCAGACAGACCCTTACCCGTGAGTACGGAGGAACCAAGCATTGTAATAGGCTCTCCTGTGCGCCTGTGCTCCGTCGGAGGTGGGTCGGTGTGGGGGTGATACAGTCTCCTGGCGGAGCGGACTAGGTGTGGGTTGTTTGATGCTCATGTGTGTTGTGTGTTATGAGTGGTGGTGGGTGAAGACAAGACGAGAAATGGTCACATCCCGACGGACAATCTTCTGCTGTACAGTTTTGTTCGGAACTTCCCGCTTTCCCACAGTAAAGGCAACTGTGTATATTGCCAACTAACTTTGTATGTACAGATTATTGTAGAACTATATACATCATGAAAATACAAAGGACAGCGATGACAATAAATAAGCACGCGCGACGGAGGCGACAACGATCAAAACATGTAAGTCCAAGAAAGCTACCCAAGATACCGACCCAAGAAACCGACCCAATTACCTCACTCCTTGCCAGACTTGCCCTTTCCGACACCAGCCAGAGCCTTTCGGAGGTCGTCGATCTCCAAGAAAACTTCCGTGAATCTTGCGTCAATCAGTCTGTTGAGCGAGATGAGGAAGTTCCTTTCCATCACCCCGAGGCGGATGTCGAGCTTGGTGGACATGGCGGGAGTGATGGCAGCATCGGGGATAGGGGAAAAGGCGGGATCGGGCCTCACATTGTTGGACCTCAAGTTGTCGGACGTGGCGGTGTCGGACGTGGCGGTGTCGGACGTGGCGGTGTCGGACGTGGCGGTGTCGGACGTGGCGGTGTCGGACGTGGAGGTGGAGGCAAGGGCCTCACGCAGGCGCTCAACACGAGGGATGCACACCGCATGCTCCACACGGCGGAGGATGTGAGCTTGTCCATCAAACCTCTTTGTGAAGAGGTTCTCGACATGGGCGAACATGCGGTCTTCAAGTGCCTTGAGCGCGGAAGTCAGGTCTGCGGGAGGGGAGTAAGCAATGATATCGCCCTGCATACAAGTGGAGCACTGACCTCCAGCCGGCACGTCCGACACCTTCTGGTGCTTGCTCGTTGCACGTTCCTCCTTCGAAGGTGAGGTACTAACCTCCGCCTCCTCGTCGGCAGCCTTGCGCTTCTGGCCACGATCACCAGCCGGTGTCGGATCCGACATCTGGACGTCCGTGTCCGATGTCGGAGGCGGAGGCGGGGGCCTGGGCTTGTTTGCCGCATTCGTGGCCCTGGGGTTTGCCCTTGCAGTAATGGCAGGAGGGGGCATGTCGCGAGACTTCGACCCCGTGGCTGACGAGGACGCGGTGGGAGCAGCGGGTGGTGCCGGGTTTGAGGCGGTCGGACGTGGGGCCGCGTGTGCGGTCTTGGCACTGGCGTGAGTGGACCCAGAGGCCGATGCGGATGGGTTGGGAGTGGTGGATGGTGCCGGCTTCGACGGAGTCAGAGTGGGGACCGAGTGTTGGGCCTTGGGACCAGCCGCACTTGCCGAGCCAGATGTCTTCGGCACTGCCAACACCTTTGCGGAGGGTGGCACGTCACCTCCTGGTGCAGGCGTGTTCGTCGAGGGGGGTGGAGGGGTTGGGGTCGACGAAGTCGTCGACGGACGCTGCGCCTTTGTCACAGCAGCCTCCCGTGCAGGTGTCGGTTGACGCCGCATCGTCGGAGGTGTAGGGGACTTCGACCGAGGCGGAGGTGTAGGCGTCGGGGAAGAGACGCTTGTTGCCACGTCGGACTGCTTCGCGGCCGTCTGCTCCCTTGCTGGCGTTGGTTGATGCTGCATTGTCGGAGGTGTCGGCGACTTCGTGGTGGTGACAGGCTTCGGTTCTTGTGGTGGAGGCTTCTGTGGCACAGCCTTTTGCTTCTCCACCGTCGGCTTCTCCACCGTTGGCTTCTCCACCGTTGGCTTCGTGGACGTTGATGATGGCTGCGCACTGGAGGAGGGCGTCGGGAGGTCGACGGTGGGCGCGGGGCCAGGGGTAGGAGTGGCACTCTTCCCTTTGTTCTTTTTGCGGGGAGGTGCCTGGGCTGCCCAGAACCCTGCACAGATTCAGTATGAGAACACAAAAAAGGGGGGGCCATGCACGGTTGTCCATCCACCACTTCTCCCCAACATCCCCGGCCCATTTCCGCTGGTAGAGGGTGAGGTCGAGGTTTCGGAGCTGCTCGCCACGACAGACGCCCTCCGCCGGTTTCTTGGAAACCGCGTTGTAAACTTGCTGGTTGAAGCGGGGATACTGATCGGTCTTGAGCATGGCAAGTTCCTTCTGGAAGCGTGCAGTGCACTCTTGCTGGTATGGGTTAGCCTAACATAGTGAGACGACAAGATTTCCGACGCACCACGAGAGGGAGGAACTTCCTCCAAAACTGTGACGTCGGGGGAGTGGGGTGGGATACATATGCCTCAACCGCTTTGAAGACTGCGCGCTCGAGGCGACTGGTGTCATCGGAGAACTTGCACATGTCTGTGTTCACCTTGGCGCCCTTGGTGCTGTCCGCCATGATGGTATCAGCGATGGAAGATGAATAAAAAAAAAGAGGGAAGGGGGAGGATGGCGACGACGGCACAACAGAGAGAATGAAAAAATGACTCGGTGACAAGTTGATGTCTGGATTTGCTAATGATTTCCCACGGATCACATGCTGCACTGACGCGTCCACGTAAACTTCAAAGTCAAACTTTGCTTCTTCCCTCACCACCATTCAATCTTATCCAAGGTATGTATGCACACTATCCCTTAACCTCATTGTTTATAACCTGGTGGCAGTGATGACATCCATATCAGCACCTCCCGACAGTGTCCTCGATGATAGCACCGAAGAAACTCCGATCCCGTTGCCACCTGCGATGGATCCATGGTCCGACGGGCCAACAGACGATGAAGGAGATGCAGAGAGTGATGGCACTGATAAGTCAGGTACGTGCAATGTGTGCTGGGGTGTGAACCCCACCATCATTAACTTCACCATGGACTTGCAGAGCATGCTGTACGCCCAATCACATTCAAGGCCCCTTTCTCGGCAAAGCATTCGCGCCCTCCCAGTGTCCTCACGGACCCCATCAGTTCCGACGGATCTGAAGACTCTCCTGTCACTGTCCTGCCTCCTCTTCCCCCTGCCTCACGTACTCCATCTCCAACAGCAGGCACATCGGACGTCCAGATGTCGGATGTGTCGGGAACACCGACAGGATCTCCTTTGCCCGGCAGAATCCGACGGGTGAAGCCCAAGAGTAGGACTACAGCAGAGATGCCGAAACGGGTGACGCGTGGACAATCTGGTGAGTCATTGCATTGCTTTTCCACTTTTGCCACCTGATCGGGATGTATGACAGGGATTGAAAAGTAGATTGTGTTACTGTGTCGGAATGTACAGTACATACACATGCATCCAATTCAGACGGTTATGTTATGCTTTCCGAACACTGCCTCCGCCTCATCCCGCAATGTTCTCCAAACATCCATTTGACGAGAGGCATAACATGCTGCACCTGTATTCTTCTCGGCTTGTTCTCGTTCCTGTATGTCCGACCATTCAGAGATCTTGTGATCGTGAAATCGGAGGGTATTCTCCATTTGTGCGCGGACACGGATGATCTGCTCCTTTGTCCGATCTAAGTTTGCTCTCGCCTTTAGGAGATTAACGCGGAGAACTTTCCACTGGTCATTATCATATTCACTAACAGTGGACAGGCAGCTTACATTCATCCTTCCAAGTTGGATTCGATACACCGTCAGAGTCTGCCTCTTGTGGCTGATTCATCCTCCAAAACCAGGCAAGCTGTGTTCATGCGGCGTGTGGATCGGAGGGATCAATAATTGTTGTACTTGCCTGTAGATCTTGTTTCGCGAGTGCTTTGTACCTGTCTACGATCTCGGGCGAGGGATTCAGCCTGTGGAGGCATCTCCGTGCATCCATATATATCTGGACGTGTTGTCGGAGGGTGCCCAAGGTGCCATGAACAACAGAGTATGCTCGTGTGACTTGTCGCTGGGTGGTTGCTGGACAAACACCGGTCCGATACTGGAATGACAAAACCCCAACGCATTCACGGATTTACGCAAGTGAGTCGTTGGCCACACCAATCCATAAGTCTTTCTCTTGGTCCATAATATTACTGTTTCGGGAATCTGCTCGCCACGCTGATGACATTGCAGATGGTAGCATGATAGGAAGACGTTCTGCTGGAACTTCGTTTTTCTTTTTGGTATTCGTCGGCATGTCCGACACGGGCAGTAGGTCGATTTCACCGACCTCATCAAGCTCGGCGATGAAGTCCGATGGGCCCCGAGCTGTGTCTGATCCGACGTATTTGTGTATTGACCCATTGAATGAAATGATTTGGGCTTGAAGTTTCGACTGGCGGGTGGCAATTGCCAATGCGTCCTGCGTTGGCCGACGAATTTCAGCTTGGAGGATGAGCCTGGAGAGGTTGACAGCATTGGTCATCACTCTCAACATGATCTATGGGAAACAACGAACTGTGCTCCGCGAAGGCGTATTCCTGAAACAAGCCACTTCACACGTTCGCCTCCTCCGAGGGCCTTCTCTTTCTCTATTAAACGCATTTGTAACTCCTTTTGTCCCGGTGCTGCACCACGATAAGTGCTCCGTGGCAGTAGAATGTATGGAAAATCCATACCAAGTTCAAGCCGAACCTCGAAAAGTGCCATTTTATCTCGATCTGTTTCACGACATTTCAGGGCATCATCCATTTCCTGAAGCCACATCTTCAATTGGTCAGGTGTTGCTTGGCGAGTCAGATCCTCGTAGTACTGTTGACGGTCGGGAAGGTTGTTCTCGGCATCCCGAAGGCGGCGGTCAAGCATGGAGGCTATGGGTTCATAAGTGTGGCTTTCCAGTAATGTGCGAGAAGGTTAGACATACGCATTCCGATGGCCTTCTTCCAGTTGGAATATAAGATATGCCAATTGAGATTTTCTTCTCGGGCTGCCGGAGTCATGCTGCGTGAATTTCGGGATGCTAGATTGAGGATTGACCATAGAGTTTCGATGATCTCTCCATCAATATATCCGATACCTGGAATGTACAGTGGAGCAAACTTTGGGAAACACTCGTCCACGTGTCCATGGATGTGCCACACTCCGATGCCATAGACCAATTTGAGACCTATCGGAAACTCAAGATACTTGCTCCCGTCGACCCGCTGTCGGAGGTGGATTCCGTACTTGCACATTATTTTGTATAAGGCGAGGACCTTTTTTATTCCCTTGACATTGTGCTTGAAGGTGCTGCACAGTGCGTAGTCCACATTCATTTGTCTGTGTGGAGGTATGAGATGGGAAAATAATCCGATGATTATATATGTACTTCTCTCCCTTCTGCAAGTTAACAGTGCCAAGGGGAAACCAGGCTCCATGATCTCCACACGCTATGGAGACGACACCCGAAATGTCACAGCCCTTGTGCTCCGACTCTGCTTGTGAGATAGCACGATGGTTGACACATTTAACTCTGGTGGCCTGATCGGGTCGTCAGTTTCATATGTCCGACAACCAACATCGGATATTGGACATCCGACATCCGACATCCGACATCCGACATCCGACATCTAACATCCGACATCGAGCAGAATGAATTACCTTCGTCTCAACTGCGTGTTGAAGATGTACAAGGTATCGGGCCTCCGGTACAAAATAACCTGTTCCATGCCCAAGGCGAACCTCACGCTGTGCAGGGGTAGCGGAGCTGAGGTGCTGTGCGCTGTAGTTTCCATTGAGAAAGACACTGGCAGTGTACTTGCACCTGTAACCAGGACATGAGTTTGAGTTTGGAAAATGGTGTATAGAGACTCTGACGTCTCGGGATCACTTTTCCAATCAGGCGTCAAGTTGATACCAGGCTGTGGACATGCAACACAAAACAAACTAAGTTGACCTGGTTGGAGCGACTTGGTTGTATTCCAAGCACCAAAGCGTCTGAGCAATGTGATGTGTCGGTATTGACGATTGACACGGCCCAGTTCGACATGGCGTGCCTTGTGAACATGGTTAGTCTTCTGATATACGGAAAGTCCGACCACCATACCGGAACTGTGCTAGGTGACACCCTTGAGGTCTTGACTTTGAGGCGGTTATAAAAACCTCCGATGGTCACATTCGAGTTCAGGTTCTCGTCACTGGCATCATCTAACACAGAGAATGTGAAGGCGGTCTTCGGAGTTTTGACACTAGCAGGATACAGGCCAAGTGCTAGTAGTTGAAGATCTGCACTCGCAGCACCGTCACATTGACAGAAATGAACGCCCATTTGATGAACACCTGTAGAGTGCACAAGGACCATCATCCGATTGCCAAGAGAGTCCTGGGGACCAGGTTCCATCGGATCAGGGGCAGGTGATGGTGTATCATCATCTTCAAAGTCATTGTCTTCTTCAGGGGATGTAGTATCTGCGAGATTCGGAGTAGAGTTTTGTTGGGTGGGAGTCGTTGGTGGTGTCAAAGACGAAGTGTTTGGGGGTGGTGAATGAGGAGGGGGTGTGGCTTCTGGAGAGGGTGTCGGAAGGTGGGATTGACCCATCAGGGGATGAATGGCAAAATGATCATAGCCAGATAAGCCATTATATTGGCAGAACATCTGCGTCTTCTGTATAAATGGTATCAAGTAAGGTGAGAACTAGTAATGTTGACAGAGTCCGTCAACTCTCCTCAGATGACAGCCTATAAACAGGCTAGGTTAAGTATGATCATGATAAGTAGAGTTGACAAAGTCTGTCATATCCATTCAGGTTTGTCAGGCCATGCTATTGTTGTCTACACCTGTCCAATTCTGACATCTTTATCAACCCANAGTCTAGCAAGCTACAGATGGTGGCAGTGCCCTACTGCTATCATGCAGGTAATGCCTTTCAACTCTGCAGATTGTTGTCAGGTGCATGGTACTTTATAATGCAAGGTGGACATGTCAATAATCACCATCTGAACAAGCCTGAATTTGCCCGTGCACCGATGATGTCATATTGCTTGATTGGGTAGCGTTGTCGGACAATGACATCATTCCTCGCATCCTGATAGATTTTGACGAACTCGACAATCACACATTATTTGATGGAGTGACAGATGCATTCCGACGGTTACGAGTGGTACAGTCTAATCTATGCATTCACCGCACTACACTACTACACGACGCTACCGCACAAGCACGCTATACCCCCCCACCCGAGCTTTCCCCTGAGAGTGGCTACCCGCCGCCGGTTTCGCACTCTCTGGCACGGCCTCTTGAGTAGACCGACCCATAACAGTCTTTTTCGCCTTGGTCTTCCGAGGCGCAGGATCCGCATCGTCACCCACCTCCGACGCCTTCCTCTTCGGCCGTGTCGTCCTCATAACCCCCGTCCCTTGCTCTCCGCCTCCCTGCGCCGACCGCGCGTCCCCACCGTCCTCTGGCTCCGCCGAACCTGCGTGCTGTCAGTCGTAGCACTGACCTTACGAATGCGGGGCTTCTTGACTTTCTTGTCCGCGACGTTTACGACAGGCTCTGGGACCCGCTTCCTCTTCTCCAGCTCTTGTGCGGGCTCGCGCCGGCGCTGGCGCTCGTGCTCGTGCTCCAACTCCCGTTGCTCCCGCTCCAACTCTCGCTGCTCCCGCTCCCACTCCCGCACCTGCTCGCGTTGCCCCCTCTCCCGGTGCACCCGCTCCTGGTCCAGCACCCGCTCCCGCTCCCGCCCTCGCACCTGCAGTTGATCCTGGTCCTGGTCCTGCATCTGAGCTGGTGCCCGCGCCCGCGCCTCATCCTGCCTCTGCTGAGCGAAAGGATCTCGACGGCAGAATCCGCTCCGACGGATCCGTGCTCGCTCGAACCGCGAGCCTTGCCGTTCGCCTCTTCGTCGCCCTCACCCTCTTCCTCGCCCTCACCCTCTTCGTCGCCCTCGCCCTCTTCATCGCCCTCGCCCTCGCCCTCGCCCTGGTCCTCGCCCTGGTCCTCGCCCTGAACCTCCTCATCGCCCGAGTCCTCTTGGCCCCTCTGAGAGGCTCGAGCCGCCTTGATCTCCATGTTGCGCTCTTTGATCAGCATCGCAAGTGGGTCCGTCGTCGACCGAAGGTGATACCCGACCGGTGGTCGAGGCAAAGATTTGTCTACAGACTGTCAGCTTTAGATCATAGATCATAAAAAGAATCTACATACCTATCCCACCACTGCAAAAGGACGGCGACCTTCGCTCGCCCATGTGGGTTCTCCAGGAAATCCAAGACGGAGAAATAGAACGTGTCGTTCTCGTCTACGCCGTCCGCGCGGGTAAAAGTCGAGGTGGAAGAGAGACAGAAACGCGCCTATTGTTTCATGTTAGCGCATTGCGAAGACGTTGTTATAGAGATTGGGAAGCCTACCTGCATGGCGACATACGCGATTGACGGGATGGTCACATGCTTGAGACCATGGATGGCAGCGTTGCCTTGCCGGTTGCTCTTGCTGCTGGAGTCGACGGAGCTCGGTGAAGTAAATATATGTTTATATGTCTGTTGATTGTCAGTGTACGAGATGGATGAACGGTATGAGAAGGGCGCTGACATTTACGAGGACTTTATTCTTGAGGAGGCCATCCCACGGAGCTTTGGGGTTGTATTCATTGTTCTCGTAGAGCAACGCAGGCCAGATCGAGCCCGCATACGTAGTTGTACCGGTACGTAGGCCTTCCCTGATCCTGAAACCACACCTGAGTAAGCTTCCAGGAATATCTCATGTTCGACGTACTCAGGATCATCCCAATCCTTTCCAGCCGGACAGAGGTAAACCCCGTGACTGGATGATTGAAGCCACGCATGTCCTTGACGTTCCGGGGGATCTTGGGGTCGAGACTTTCCCCATCGGACACCAGCCAGTCAAGGATAACCGCCTTGAGGGATCTGGAGTCATTGGGCGCGAGCCTCAGCCATCCCCTTCTGAATCTTGATGCAGTCTCCGTATCAAGTAGTATTGAAGCGAACAAAGAGACACACCTGCTTCCCGATACTGTGCAGCATCGCTTCAGAGTCCTCCTGAAACACCCTACTGGAAAGGCCGGGGATGAGCATGAGATCGCAGAATGTCTGGTGTTCGCGTTGTTCCCTAGCGATGCGAGGTGTAAGGACGGCAGGTTGCAATGATATAGAAAGAGCTTACTCTTCGTCAAGGTCCTCGATGACCTGTTCATCTTCCTCCATGGCATTGATACGCATGACTCCGCGTTCAATGAGTGGGATTATGGAACACATCGCGTGGATGATACGTCCAAAACCCCGCCCCCGATGAACCCAGTAGTCCACGGCCGCGCTAGAAATCGAATGGGTATATAATCAAATGTTCCAGAGTATACCGACTACGTACGGTTTTCCCCGCTTCTCCACACGAAAAGCGGTGGTCCGATGTTTGAGGGGAATTGAGTATGAGGTGTTCGTCTCCAGAGGCAGGGAACCCGTCCCGAAGCAGGGGACGACGACGGTTCATACTTCGGTGGATTCCAGCTAGCCATGAGAAAGTATTGGAGAAAACAGTGATGGGGGGGCGTAGATCGACATGGTCGCGGGTGAAACGTGTTTGCACTTCACACATGTGAACGCGAGCAGGAGTTTGCACGAAAGAGGCAATTAGACGCCTACAAACTGCGTGGCTGGTCCGTGCGCGACTCGACATTCGAACGGCGCATTCCACATACCCAACCTCTGTTTGGAGCTGGCTCTGGTGGCAGGTGGTGCTCGTCGTCTCGTCTATGTTCCGCCCTACTTACTCTGTAAACACTCCCGTCATATCACCCAATTTACGACTTATTTGTTTGAACATTCGGGGGATGAAGAACAAGCTTCGAATAAAACCAACTGACGCAATACAACAACTCGTGAACACAAGTAAAACGTACAACAGCGCGCGGCACCAGACCATAGCAAACATGGATTATGTATTTTACACGGACGCTCGCATGGAAGTCAGTCAGGAGAGCATACGAAATGGAAGTGGGGGGATGCAACGAAAAGCAGCGGAACGAGAAAACACACAATGGGTGCATAGCAGTGGATGTATGGAAAGGCAGACGGACGCAGAGATATCAGCGAGGGAATAAGTTCTTAGGGAGGATGACACGGCAGGAAGCGACCACCCGCAACTGCTGATAGAAATAGTCCGGGGGGGGGGGGGGGGTCGGGGCGGGGGGACGGGGGTAATACGGCGGGACAACTACCGCAACTGCAAATATAGGTTAGATGAAAAGGGTATGCAAATGAAAGCAAGGCGAGGACGTACCCAACTGCACGTTGATTACTTTGCCATCCGAACAAGGAAGCGCGGGCGAGGGTACTCAAACGTAGCGTTTGGATCATCGATGCGCCTGACAACCAGTTGAACCTGCTCGCCGTCAAGGTCTTCGAAGTCGATGTCCTCGATCTCCACGTCCGAGCCGGAGTTATCAGAAGCCTGACGCATGATTCTGTCCGAAGACCGTCCTTGCTTGGAAGGGTGTGAATCTCCGCTGTGCATACCCCTCAACGTCTGCTGCACAACACTCATAGCATCGCCACGGGGGATAGGGGACGAAGACGTGACGAAGATGAAAGGCCAGGAGGTGGACTTTAGCTGAGGGGATGAGGAAGGGCTTCCGGAGTAGGAACGTAAGAACGACGAGGACGAAGGCCTCCCGGCCGAGGAGGACGCCTTGGAAGACACCCGGCTCGAGGTGCGAGATATGTTGTCAATATTCTGCTAATGAGCAATGTCACCACAAGTCCACTGAGACGATAGGGGAAAAGAAGTACGAAGGGCGTGCTGCTCGAGTAAGATACCATGGTCTCCGACATTTTGCTTGCAAAGGGAGAAGACAGTTCGGCGGGGAGGGGGTGAGGGTAGGTAGTGGAGAAATGGATCGCAAGTGCCAGCGACCCAAACCTCATGATATTTAGGAGTGTTTGGTAGCCTCACTGCCCCAGGGAGATTTCTCTGCCGACCGGCGGCCTCCCCTACGGCAACTGCCAGCCTCCTCGCTTTCTGTCAGTGTTATCCCGTTGTTCTTGCGTTGTTCCGTGATTCCACCGTTCGTACACTTCTAAGCTCCAGCCTCCACAACACACCTTTTCCTCCTCCACGGTCTCTTCCATGGACTATCCTGTGACGGAGAAGGTGAAGCATGCGGTGTGTCCCTCAAAGGCGAGATACCCAACTTGCATACGGATTCACTCACGGTCATCAATTTGTACGTTGCCTCATGCTAGTCCAGCCCCATCTGCTCACATCCACTACCCACGGTCGACGGAGAAGGTGGAGCACACGGTGTATCCTCAAGGTGAGATACCCAACTCGCCTTCGTATTCGTTCAGTCTTCAATTTCTACGTTGCCTCATGCTAGACCAACCCCATCCACTCACTCCACTGCCCACGGTACTGGACCGCCAGACTTCAATGTACGCCGGATACATGCGAGAGATCGCACGAGTGGTCCACAAAAAAACACATAAGTACCGCTCATTTTGCGGAGGGAGAGTACCTTCAACCTCCTCTTTCAACCTCGTCTCCCCTCCCCCGCTTTATCGCTAATGGACCTCCTCCCCCCTCATCTCCAACCCGGTATAACCCCCCCGGCCTCGGCCACTCACAAAATATCCACCAACAAATCTTCTCATTCGTGCACTTCGGCCAAGGTCAGACGCGCCATACATCGTCGCTAAAACCATCCTCGTCTGACCCCGTTCGCAGCCTGCTACCGTCTCGACCCGATCTTCCGTGCGGTGTGGACGAATATCTGCTTGGGACGTTAATCATCACCGGCAAGGTGCGGCTGGTGTCGGGCACTCACCGATGCTGACATCGCCATGTGGAACCTTGAGGTCAACGAGCAAACAAACCACGTTAGCATCGCCGGGATGCCGGTGGGTACGACGTGCAACGTTGTTGGTACGTTATCACCTCTTTTCGCAGTTGCAGTAGCTCATCGGCTTCCTTGTTCAGAGCATATGGACTACTGCAGACGGCGCAACTGGGCCCCGCTACCGGATACCCTCTCACAGGCGGTACGTTGTTCGTTCACCGTGTCTTATCCAAAATTTAGTTCTGAAACAGGCGGACGGTCGTGTGGCGACCTTTGGCGGCGCAATGATTGGAGCCGGGCGAGTATACCTTGGGACCAGTCGGTTTGTGAACGATCGTCAGACGTTCGACGCGTACAACACCGTGCACCAACTGTGGACGGTCACGAACAATGTTCCAGTATTCAATCTTCAGCGAGCCGTCATCCTCCTCAACGGAAACCTCATCTTGTCCCTTGACGTGCGTCTTTTTTCCTTCTCTGCTCTCATTCACTTATCATCCGCAACAGAGCACTCAAGGGACGGGCATCACGCCAGGATCTTTCGAGTTGTCGGGAGTTATGGTACGGTGCTCGTTGTGGCACAGCATGTGGCGGGATGGTAGGCGCATTGGTGAGAAATACCGTGAGATCAAAGATTGGTGGGCCACCAGCGGTTCCTCCCTCGAGGACATCTGGGTCTTACAATGCTGTGCGGTAAGTGGCTATCAATAATTCCGTGTTTATTCCTAACATTATCATCAGGTCATTGTCGCGTTGCGGTATCTGATCTGGGAACACAGCGGTCAAGCGGGTCTGCCCCCGCGCCTCAACATGGCAGGCATCCACGACGTGTGGGTGACTTTCCGCCCCGTATTCGACGCCTATCGCCTCAACACAGCCGTGGCTTTGTTGCGTCCCTGCGCCTTGCGATGAGGCACCACTACACCGCTTTGTTAGTATTTTTTCTCCCTACCCATTGGCATATACTAATTTTTACAACCTTAGGGTGATCGGCTCATGCCCGCTCAGTTCCAGGCCGTTGCTGTCGCCCCTCCTGCATAATCTCGCATATCTGTTGTTGTATCTGTCGTTCTTCCCATGCTCATTTCGCTGTATCTTCACTCGAACTTTATGACATTTTCATTGGTTTCTGCACCTGTCGCACGGCGGTGATTTTTACGGAAGTGTGATCAGTTCAGGCCAAGTATTAGCTTCTGTGGACACCTCACGCAGCCACGCAGCCACTCCTGAAACCATCTTAAGAGCCACTGACACGGGAGACGGTGAAATGGGCGTCGTCTTCAGGCCAGTTTGAGTTCGTTCCCACGCTCGCGTGCAGACGCGACGCGACGCGACGCGGCTTGACCTCCTGCAGCTTCCGTCTTCTACCAGTTTCTCTCGTGCACTTATGCCGCCCGACCCCCTACGAGCGTACCCAAAGTGGTGCTGCAATCGCGCCTTTGCAACCCCGTCCGCGTACGGGAAACATCGTAAGGCCTGTTCCGCCTCTCAAAACAAGTTTTCCAACGCGCTTGCATCCCTCCGGACGAAATTCACACCGAAACGCTTTCGCCTGGCTACTTCTGCCTCAAAGGCATCATCTCGCGGAAGGAAAGGGACTCAGGCTGATGCGGAATCTGACGATGAAAATGGGCATGGTGTGGAAGATTCGGAAGATTCAGACACGCTTGTACGTTTTCTTCCCAATCATACGAAGTACAATTCACTGACCAAAATATGTCAGTATCACAAGGAGCCTTCGGTCGCGGTGCAGATGGATGTCGAAATGCCAGCTGTTGACGAAGAACTTGAAAGATCAAAGCGCACTAGACAGCTTCCTCGACGCTATGTCCAGGACGTCACGCCCGCGCCGTCTGCCCCTCTGCCTCCGCCAACCATTGCTCCCACTCGCGCTGCTATAGACCATCGTCGAGGCCATCAAGATGCCGTGGACTCACCTCGCAACCACTTCGGCGTGTTTCGTCGGTTTTTTCTCCTCCACCTTTCCGACGCATGATCCGGAAGAACACGTTGAGGCTCCTGACCTTTCAAACACGGTCACCCCCCCCCCCCTTTGAAGCCTCTCAATCCAAGAAACTCCGATTCATCTGTCCCCCCGCCGCCGTTCCCCAACATGAACGCCTTTTGGATATGGAACTGGTACGACAATGGTTCCATACAAAAGACCTGGAGCGACTTCAAGCGCCTCATTGGCATTATTGGCCATCCCGACTTTCACCCAGAAGATGTACGTGATGCAGCCTGGTCGGCCATCCACTCGCAACTTGGGAATTCGGGTGGAGAGGGCGACGAAGGAGAATGGGTGGATATGGACGATGCCCCTGTAGGTGACGGCTGGACTGAGGCACCCGTCTTTGTATCTATCCCAGTCAAAAATCCCACAGATGCGCACAAGTCCGTCGAGTACTGTGCAGGCAACTTCTATTACCGAAACCTCACTACAACAATTCGCGAGAAGCTTACCGATACCTCCGCTCATGAACAGTTCCATTACCAACCTTACGAACTCCATTGGCAACCACACGCTGATTCCCCCCCGCAACGCTTACACGGTGAACTCTATACATCCGAGGCCTTTCTCAAGGCTGATCAAGAACTACAAAGCAGCCCTCGAGAACCAGGATGCGACCTTCCCCGACATATTGTTGCAACGATGCATGGGTCAGATCAAACACATCTAACCGCGTTTGGGGACGCGCAACTTTGGCCGGGCTATCTTCTGTATGGCAACGAGTCGAAATATTGTCGCTCCCGTCCGTCCAATCACCTCTGCGAGACCGTCGCGTACTTCATTCGTGTATGTAATTATTTCTTCTTTCTCGCCTGCCGTAATCTCATTGCAATTCAAGCTGCCACCTGACTTCAAGGACTTCGCTATTGACGAGGGGGGTTGGACAAATCCTGATAACTCTGCCTTTTTGGCTCATGTCCGCCGCGAGTTGTTCCACGCGCAGCTCCGCATACTTCTAGACGACGAATTTGTTGAAGCTTACACCCACGGCATCGTCGTCGAATGCCCCGACGGCATTATGCGCCGTTTCTATCCAAGAATTTTTACTTATGCTGCTGATTATCCTGAAAGGTTCGTCATATTCATCTGCCAGCTACCGTCTTTTTTCACCGATGGGTTCTCCTGCAGGGTCATGCTCGCGACAGTTCGGAACAAAGGACAATGTCCTTGCCCGCGGTGCTTCATCCGCATGGAGGACACGCACATGCTCGAAACGGAAAGTGATATGGCCTTCCGGGTGCGTCACCAGCGTGTCGATGGCGATCAGCAAAGGAAAACCGTTGCAGCGGCGCGGAAGCTAATCTACCAGAAAGGTTATGGAGTGTCGAGTGCGGCAGTAGAGAGGTTACTGCAGGATAAGTCGTTGGTACCAACGGAGGTGAGACAGATCTACTTGACGTGTGATTCTCTAACTAACAACACTGCCTTTGTCACAGAATGTGTTCTCTTCGAGGTTGGGACATCTGGGCTTTAACATCAACAGCATCTTAACCCCCGACATCCTTCACGACTTTGAACTCGGGGTCTGGAAGTCGCTTTTCGTCCATCTGCTCCGCCTTGTGGAATATCCTGGTCCCGATCGCTTACATGAACTGGATCGCAGGTGCGTTTTTGTGTGTCGCTCGGGGAAAGGTGCTGAATAAGTTCTGTGATCTATCAGATATCGTGCAATACCCGTCTTTGGTTCCAACACCATCCGTAAATTCTCAAAAAATGTATCCGACCTTAAACAACTAGCTGCCAGGGACTACGAGGACCTGCTACAGGTACGATGCATCCTCCCGCCTCGTCGACTGTTGCTAAAATAATATACAGTGTGCCATACCGGTTTTTGAGGGTCTGTTACCGAACGCAGCCGACAATCGCCGCCTTCTTCGGTTGTTGTTCATCGCCGCGCACTGGCATGGACTGGCGAAATTATGCCTTCATACAGACGAAACCGTCAAGATCCTTCAGGCTGTAACGAAGGCCCTTGGTCGAGCGCTTCGTGATTTCAAGAAAAATGTCTGCGACAAGTATGCGAACGACGGAACTTACGCGCGAATATGAGGCCCGGCTACGCCGTGAGGCTAAGAAAGCGGAGAAGGAAGCCAAAGCCGCTGCTGTGAGTATTCTTCGTGAGCTGCCTAAGTTCACTCCGTTGATGCTGACATTTTATATCGGAATACCAGGCAGGTATCGGCAGGCGTCGAGGGGTCTCTGGGAACGCACAAGGAGGCTCGGAGAGTGCGCGTGATGCTGCTAAGCCTTCCGCGCTGGCAAAGGCAAACCACAAACTGACAAAGGGCCTGAACCTGAACACTATCAAGGTTCACAACTTGGGTGATGTTCCATTCTACGTCGTTTGGACCGGGTCTACTGAATCATACGGGACCGGAAGGGTATGTCGGCCTGCTTGTTAATTGGTATAGAACTAGCTAACGTAGCGACAGATGGAAACCCAGCATCGATGGGGTAAGACACAGTACCGCCGAACGAACAAGAAGGACTTTATCATCCAAATCATTCGCATCGACCACCGGCAGCGGCGGGCGCGGGCTATCCAACGCGCGCACCAGGAGATCCCAGAGTTCATAAGCCATCTGGCTATTGATGACTCAACCCAGAATCACATAGGGAAGACGGAGAACCACCCTCTAGACCTGCCCGATTTCTACCAGAGACACGCTCTCGATCCTGCCACAAAGGTGTGCCATGCGACTTATCATGTCTTCTCTTGATACTCATTTACATTCGACAGGGATTCTCTCGAAAGTTATACGAGCACCTTCTCCAGCGCATACAGGACATTCAAAGTGACGAACGGGATCGGACAGTGCTGAATCTTCGAGCCAACCTCTCCTCGACAAACCGCCCTCCTCCAAGAACAACCGATGTTATAATCAAGCGGAATCGGTTGTACCAGCATGCTACCATGACGGCGCACTACACGGCTTACGACGTTCGCCGGGACCAAGACGTCCTAGGCCCCGATACGCCTCGGCACAACATCATGCTCCTTGCCGCCCCTCCAGACGCAGCAAACAATGAAAACGGGCTATCACCTTACTGCTACGCGCGCGTGCTTGGAATATACCACGCTAACGTCATCTACACGCATCCAGATACCCTAGATTACGGCTCAAGGCGTGTCGACCTTTTATAGGTGCGTTGGTACAAGCAAGAGGCGTTTCCAGCCGGTAATGCCTGGGACGATCTCTCCCTCGAGAAGATCGCGTTTCAGCCTTCAAGCGATGAAGACTCGTTTGGATTCATCGACCCGTCCTCCATCTTGCGCGGCAGCCATATCGTGCCACGGTTCGCAGGCCAACGCAAGTATCCGGATGGTGTCGGTGCATCGGCCTTGGCACGGGAAGGCGAGGATTGGGATGAATATTATGTGACTCGGTGCATCTGTTACAACACCTCGTGATAATTATCTCATGATGTTGAATAGGTTCGTAGACCGCGATATCATAATGCGTCAACACTGGGGTTGCGGTGTTGGCCATACGTATTCGCGCTCAGACGAGGCGAGAGAGAACGCGGCCAGACAAAGTGGCTCGGCCCCACCCCAGTTCAGTTTTGATGAGCCAGACAGTGAGCCCGAAGACTCCAAAGACGATACCATGCCATCTTCCCCAGCACAACACCGCACTCGACGCCCGCTATCCACTTACACTGACGAGAGGCAGGAGGTACCACCCGATGAATGTTTCGGCTCTGACGACGAAGCCGATAATGACATCTCGGATTGGGAAGACACCGATATCGACGACATCGACGGTGGTTTTGATTAACGTGTATCCAATGTGTAACAATAACATACTGAATCCTATGTATCCCTGCGCGACTGACCGTCCTTCTGCCCACTCTGAAGTTCATGCAAGGCCACCATTGCGTTGGCCAGATCACGCTGGGCTGCCTTCAGTTTCTCCTGCTCCTGCTGGTAGGCTTTGCTGATGTTCTTTGCCACGAAGAACCACCTCTGAAGCTCAATGCACGTCTTCCATTCGACGAGGTAGTACTCATTTATCTCAGATATGAGCTCGCGCTCGGACGCTATGCGCTTGACGGCTTCATCGTAGAGAGCATGGTGGGCGTCGTCGACGTCATCTAAGGGATGGTGAGCGGTGCGAAGAGACAGAGGGGTGAGCCATTACTCACAGAGAGCGGGAACTTCAGCCGCTAAGTATTCTTCGGCCTCCTCCTCCACCTCGGCATCTGAAGAGCGGGGACCGGTTAGCTTACATGGATTGAAGTTAGAACTCCATGACGCACCTGATATGGGTATTATCCAGGGACATAAAGAAGGTCCATTCGGGTTCGTGAATATACGTTCGTAGACTTCGTGAGCATAGTCCGACCCGTCAGGCATGATGAAGTCAATGAAGGGGATTTACGCGAACGCCGTCATGACGTACTTAAATACATAAATAGTCACGTGACCGAGTTTGACGGTTGTTGCCAAAGTCTTTCTGTCAGTTTCCCCCACCGCCGGTCACGGCTGCACCGTGGCATAGTGTCCCCTGTGGTCCGCATTTCCCTCATCGTACCCTGCTCTTATGTCTACTTGAACCTGCTTATCCTCCACCCTTTTCCTTGCGCGACGAGGCTCTCGATGATGACAACGACAAGTTCCAACCACCTACTACCTCATGGCCAAGGAAATCGTGTTCAGTAGGCTCGGCAACACCGGCACTATCACCAAGGGTTTGAAGGTGTGTGCTTTCTCCTCATCACTATGTTTACCACTCTGAACCGTCCTCCATTGTCCTCACCGTTGTCTTCTCACCAAGGTCGCTGGTTACCTCGAGCGAGGCCAACACCTCGAGAACCCCAGTTGGCGGTATCTCCTCCGCTTCCGACTGCGAGATCACCCGCGCGTACAAGATATCTGGGTCAGGCATTTTGCTTATCGCATTCATTGTCCCTCGCAAGGTCCGTCTTCTCTCTGTCTCCATCGTACATCCCCACTGACCTCTTTCCAGACCGACTCCTTTCAATCCAACATATTCCCTCCCGCACCGTCTGCCGGGCCCTCCCTGACCGCCGCCGAGTACTTTCAGGCAGGAATGCCACCCCCAACCTGGTCAGCCTCGAAAACAGGCTAGTTAGTGCCGCGTCCAGGATCGCGATTCCAATGCCACCCCACCCCGTTGTCGGCCCCTACACCTTTGTACTCAACCAACACCTTCACCAGCCTCGGCCCCGATGTCTTCTCATCTGGTCAAAGTGTCCAATGAGCCCATATCAACAGAGCCTGGCATCGAAAGTCTCGCCTACGCCCATGACGTCGCCTACCCAAGTTCATACTCATTTGCGCCACCAATCCCTATCTGTCGACGTGTGTATTTTTCCTCGCCCTCTTTTCACTCCCGCCATACTGATCTAGCTCCAGAACAACCACCCCAACGCGCTCCAAACACTCCTAAAGCTCCGGCAGGCCGTTACCGCTACTGTCAGGGGTCGGTTTCGAAGTCCCGCGACGCTCACCGTGGCCGCAAAGTACCTCGACGGACTCGTCCCCGAAGAACAAGCACTGGGCGGCGTACGCGCTGCATCTTCGACATCAGCAGAGATCAACCTCATGGAGAAGCGACTGTTCTTCCTGCTCGACTAGGATCTTCGGTTCGACGAGGAAGAGGCCTGCAGCTTCTTTGCGCACTTTATGCCCCTGCCTGTACGATCGGAAGCAAGACAGAAAGCAGTCAGCAAGGTCACCGAAGCGGGCAAGGCAGCGTGCTCAGGCGCAGATGCCGCCCACGCCGCCGTATAATGCCGACATTCACCATGTTGTGCCACCGCCACCGCCCTGTACGCAAACGAAGGCCGCTCTGGCGCAGGTCCTCATCAAGGATGGCGAAGATGCTCACTCATCGCGACCGTGGTCGTTCAGAGCTCCGTGGTCGATAAGATGCTCTGTGTGGGCTGCTGAAGGACTCTCTGCTCACCTCGGATCTTCCAGCCACAAAGGAGCTGGTCGTCCGTCGCCCACTCACCTCAATTCCAACAATGCAATTCAACGTCCAACATCGCATCTCTCCCGCCCGCTCCTCCACCGTCCTCTCCGTCCTTCTTCCTGGCCTCTTTTCCTCAATCAAATCCCCCAAGAACTCGGCAATGAACGGTACCTCTATACCGCCGTCCCCTCCAAACCCACGCGGTCGCCGCCTTCGAACACATATATCAATACCCCCTCGTCCTTTGTACCAACACCGGCTTTGTTACCACCGTCTGAACCTGATCGTCTTACAACACATGCCCATCTCTCCAACACCGCACTTGCGAGGGCACCTTTCGTGATGTGCAAAAGGCACGGCATGTCAACAATCTGGTCGGTAAGGCCGTTCCCATCCCGATTCCATCGACATACTCACAGACCTTTCCTCGTTCCATTCAGATATCGCCGTCAATCACTATGCGATATCTGGCCTCTTCAAGATATACCCACCGTCTTCGCTGCCACTACTACCGCCACCCCGCCACCTCCAGGCCAACTCTCCCCGTTTAATGCACATAGAAGAAACACGCAACTTCCTCCCCCCCAGTCTCTACAAATCACGCATCCTCCCCTCTCACAACCCCCCGTAAATATGGCCAATGCCCCTTCGACCTCTGACGGCGACATCAACGGCCCTGCCTCGCTGCGTGGATCTGTGCACAAAGTCTTGCGTCAATCGCGGACTTTGTGCAGTGTCCTGCAGACAGCCTTATGCTACCTGAAAGCCATTCGGCCCAAGATCCCGGAACTCGCTCAACAAGAACGTGAAGGCCATGGCGTCCGTGGCTGAGCTCGATCAGAGCTACTGTGCCATTCTGGTCGCCGAAGCAGGCTACGGCTCGGGGGACGTGCCGAGCGGGTTTTGTACGGCGGGATTCTCAAGTCTGAATGCGGCGTTCATCGTCTCGTTGGGCGTCGACCTCGTCTTCCAGGTGCGTGTGTCTGGTCACCTGTCTGCGGTTGGGAGACGGATGAAAGTGGTACTGACGGGATCTCCAGTTGTACATGCTCTTCCTGAACTGGAGGTTCTCAAAGCGCTTGGAGCACTACACGAGCATGAAAGGACCTTTCTATGGAGGTCGGTGTTCACGCTTGTTCGGGGATGGAGATAGACTGACCGGGAGCAGGGTACTGCAATGCTTAACGCGCTTCGACCGGACCGCAAGCGGACGCGTTCAAGAGCCGCGCGCGGGGTCAGAGAGTTCATTTCCTTGCTCCGTCTTTCGCACTCTGTTTTCGAACAAGGACGTTTCTTTTGTTCCACATTGACGAACCCCTTACGACTTTACGACAGCTTACCCGCGGCCGAGGACCTCCTTTCGCAGGAAATGTCCGACGACACCATTCTCGATGACTACCCGATTCATGCCCCTACTACACGGAAGAAGTCATGGCGCTGCCTACCTTACAAGACAAACACCATCGCCATGCTAACCTCCCCTGGGGGAGGCTCCCCGGTCTTCCAGCACGGGAGATCAGGTGTTGTGAACATGCTCTTTGTGAAGCTCTCAAATGGTTGGTGGTTACGGGCAGGAAAGGAGCCGTTTCCGTATGCATCGGCAGTAGCTATATGTAATCATATACATCTGTATGAAACAATATTGACGCCAAGTGGGATTGAAGTCCAAACACAATGACAACTCAAAGAACTTTAGGTGATCATATAATGAAACTATGGCAGTACATGATCCGACACTGATTAACAACTGTCAGAATGTTAGCTGAGGTTAAGGCTGGATAAGGCCTCATCTTGCTCGTCATTTTGTAGGAAGCTCATCATGGAATAACATAATCCCCTTGAGTTCCTGATGTTTGACACGGGCACTGGTGTCATTCGCATATTGACCGGAGTTCATGATTTGCTCCACAAGGGTGACCGCCCGTTTGCCTATTCCGCTGCGCCAGTCGTTGAGGCGGTCGCAAGCCTGGATGATGTTATTATTTTATATGCAACTCGGACATGACTCCGACATGACGGAAAGGCCACTTACTAGCTTGACTATAGCGGCATTTTCTTCGTCCTTCACATTGAGCTCGAGGTCAGGGAACTCCTCGTCCCAAGAAGCCTGCAGTGCGTTGGCGAAGTCAACGTGTTCGTTCGTACCAAAGGGGTCGTCGCAGGTGCCGGCCCAGTCGATGACGCTGCGAATGGCCTGATGCCACTGAGCGATCGCGACCAGATCGCGAGTGTCAAAGGGAAGGTCCGCAAACTTGAGTTTGCTGTACGACTTTTTGATGGCGACGGCCTTCATGTCGATGTCTTTGACAGCGGCTGCGGTCCCGACAGTGTCGAGTTTGAGGCCCATCTGCGCCGCAAAAGTGTCAGGGAGGTACCACAATATTCAGTTACTTTTACCTTATATACATGGAATACCCCACGAGGTGAAACCAGGAGCCGAGTCGGCTCACCCCACGTTGGCCCACGGGGGTCTTCCTGGCGGTGCACATGGGCCGGGCCCACGGCTTCTACTGTGTAGTATCTACTACACTGCACCTTCAATACAGTCATGAACTTCCAGTTTTCTCCTTAGTATATGTCTGTGAAGCTCTCCGAATGGCCCACGTAGGTTGAACTCGGCTCGTCCTCCGTGTTACCTTGATGGGCCCACGCTGATGTAACCGCGGCTCCTCAGCCGTGCAGATGGGCCGGGCCCACGGTCGTTGACCCAGGTGTTCACTTGATCGGCTCACGCCGATGTAACCACGGCTCCTCAGCCGTGCAGATGGGCCGGGCCCACGGCTGTTTCTATGCAGCTACGCGCATGTCTATACCCTCACAGTGTACATACCATGTGTCCCAGTTCTTCAATTATATCCCTGAAAATGTCATAATGTCCTACATTTCCTGTGAGGGCCTCTCCTTTCATCTCACTCATGTCCGCGATACCATTTCGGCTCTGTGGCAGTGGGTACCGATCATTTCCTTATTAAAAACGGGATGCCACAGGATATGGATTCGATACTGGCGAGACCAAAATATACCAGATACTCTAATACATCGACCATCCAAAGTATGCTTACTACTCCATCACGGCCGTCCAAAGTATGCTTCGTATATAACCAACGCATTCCGAATGCTGTCGCTGACCTCCTTCTGGCCGCCCCAAAGCATAAGGTACTGCAACCTCAATTCACTTATGGCTTTGTACTCCCGCTGAAGGAGAAATAGCTCTCCCCGCAGGGCTGTATGGGAAGGCGACATGTTAGGCTTACAAGTGTCAAGTATGTTCAATTTCTTACCAGCGAGTTCCACCTGAGCCATCTCCTCTTCACTGTTAGCAAACGTTAATTCAGCTATTGAACCCGACCATGTCAGAAATCATAGTGATACCGGAAAGGTTGGCTTACCTGTGGTCCCGAGGCCACTATCGGCAAGCTCCTCGGCATCACTATCACCAAAGGACAAGCCGGCTTGGGTAGGGTCGGTAAATATTATTCAGAAATACAATGCTCGACATACCTGTGACCTGTAAGTCGGACGGCTCGGTCGCTAAGGTCCCAGCCACATCAGCACTTATCTCCCGAGCACAGGTTACTCACGGTCAAGATTCATATCTTCGTCACTGTCTCCGAACGACAAGCCGACTATGCCATAGGTGAGCCGAGAAGGAGAACACGAATATGTGAGGACCGCTGACCTGTGACCGCGAGATCGGCAGGAATCGGCTCCTCCGTATCGCTGTCTCCAAACGACAACCCAGCTATGTGCTGGGTCAGCCGAGAAGGAGAGCCCGAACATGTGAGAACTGCTTACCTGTGACCGCGAGGTCAGCAGAAATAAGCTCCTCCGTATCGCTGTCTCCGAACGACAACCCAGCTGTGTGATAGGTCGGCCAAGAGGTACCGCCCGAATATGTGAGGTTCGCATACCTGTGACCGCGAGATCGGAAGGAATAGGCTCCTCCGTATCGCTGTCTCCAAACGACAAGCCGGCTATGCCAATAGGTCAGCCGAGAAGGGGAAACTGAGTATGTCAGACGTGCCGGTGACATGCAGGTCTGATGGTCCCGATACGGAAGACACCTCCTCTACATCACTGTCGGGAAAAGACAGCCCCACTGTTGTCTATGTTAGTTCGGTTGGTCAGAAGGAAGCCGAACTGAAACTCGGCTCACTTGTTCGTTCCATGTCATCGACCGTGGCCGCCGTGTCACGTCGGGCGCCACCTATGTACTCGTGAGGTAAGTGGCGTGAATGGGCTAGACGCGTACCACACAGACGAGTGGCACCAGTTGAGGGAGCGGTGGTCGAGGGTTCCATAGCCGGCACACCCCTCCCGTGCTCGACTCTTCCATTTTGTAAGGAGAGCCCACTGTGCAAGGGGTTAGAGAATGCTTTGAGAGTATAAATCAGTCTCATTGATCATGAGGGGACAAAATCCATACCGAAGATCTCCTTGGCATCCAGAGCCTTGACGGCGGCATCAACTTCGGCCCTTTCGGGCGCTTTGAATGTGTGCCGACTTCCTTTACAGAAAGAGACTTAGCCCATATGCTTCCAACACGGAAAACTGTACTTACCGTTCATCCTGGTGTACAATGATAAGAAGATGAGATCGTAAGCGCCAACAATTGATGACTTTCATTGTCACGTGGAAAGAAAAAATTTCCAACGCCACAACCGCGCGCTTCGCCTCTTTGCCGTCTTTCTCCCCAATCATGTCCGATTCCGATTCGCCAGATGTACCGGCATCTCAATACCTTCAAGACCTCATCAACGCAAAATACCAGGCATACTGTCCCCCACTCACGGCGGCAATAGCGAGCGCATTCGGCGCCATTCGATGGGCCGTAGACAATTCTTTGGACCCGAGCCGGGAATGGTTGGCAAGGCTCCGGCATGAGATCGTAAGTTATTCATTTTACGACATACATGAAGGCTCATCTAGTACAGATCGTTGTAGTCGTGTACGCGGGACTATCGACACAGGCGGGCCTCTCGCAAGGGTATCCCGATGTCATACAGCACGCCCTGGACGCGTTCGAAGCTCGCGAGGCAGACCCGAAGCACAGAATCAACATGCGATGGATTTGGAAAAGAGGGTCGAGGAACATGGACTATTGGACCGAACGACTCGAACCGGTTATCACTCGCAAAACGAATCCGTGGTGGGCCGGTAAGTGATCTATCTTAATATGACCCTTACATGATCCATTGAAATTGGGTGATCAATAGATCCATTCCCACCGCTTCCTCAATCTTCGGTTCAAGCGGGTGAAGTCTCCGAGTTTTCCGGCTTCCAAGCTGTCGCTTCACTCAGCTCCCCATCGCCTCCTCAAACAACGATCTCACTCCCCATCTCACCCTTTGTGGACACCCCCGCTCCGCTCGCGCAGGCCGGAGACCCTTACGATATCAGACGTGCTGTCGATCGGATGCATAGTACTGCTACTGTGTACTACGATCGTCAGCGTGCACTGGAGGTCAAAGTCAATAGGTTGCGTAAATATTGTGAACGCTGTATAGAATACCGTAAATAGCTTTGATAATGACGCAGGCTGACCGCGTTTGAGCCGGTAACTTTACGGCCGATCTGAGCTTTTTGATGAGCGGAGTAAACGGGGCCGAATGTCACCTGGCGGATCAAATTGGCACGTGATTGTATAGTTGTCACTTCACCGCGTCGCGTCTGTACACACGGCTCTTTCGCTACCACCACCAGCATTCCTCCTTTCCTTCCCCGCATCCTTTCTCCTGGTCAACAACCCACAATGGCATCTGCTTCGAAACTGTCGGCTTCGGCTCCAGCTGTCGCATCACCTCAGCTTCAACATGCCTTCGAGCAGGTCTCGGCTCTCCCTTGGGCCGCGTTGCGCACATTGCAATTCTCGGAGGAGCGGCGGTCAGAAGAGTGGTTCCGGGAGTTCAGGAAAGCAGTGGTGTGTTCTCAATCATCACACATTTCTTCTTACTCACACCGTTACACAGGCTGCCTCGGCGATGTTCGCGAAGGATGCACGCAGCAAGGGCGCACATCTCCAGGTCCCCCGCGTCTTGCGGCTCTGTCTCGAGCGAATCGCATTGAAGACAAACAAGGAGCTCGCGGAGAGCTTCGATGCTCAAGCTCTCTGGAGGGACGCGTTCGAGAGTGGGAATCCGCCTGTCGACTGGTCCGCCCGGTTCTCCGGCATCCCCATTACTGGCGCGTGGTGGCAAAGTGAGTGGCCGATTTTCTTGCTTGGAACCTTACTCATGCATTGTTAGCTCCGGCGTCGGTTCAAGCAAAGCCGTCTCTGGCGAAATCCACGGCACCGAGCACGATCGAGAAAGCAAAAGGAAAAGCGGTTGATGTCCCGCCGGCAAAGGAGGGTCCAGCGGCGGGGAAGAAGGTCGGCACGGCAGCGGAGGTACGTCCCTTACACTCATTATGACAATCCACCATCTAGTGCTAACACTCTGTGTCCCGGTTTAGGCAGGGAACAAGCCACCGGCGCCCTTGGCATCCACGCCGGTGAAGAAGGGCACGGGCAAGGGCAAGGGACGGGCCGAGGCCAACCCTGTCGCCACAGCCGTAAAGGATACCGACGAGCCCATGGCCCCGAAAAGAAAGGGCCCGGAGTCCGAGGTAAGTGTTCAATACACTGTGGAACGATGACTGAGCTAATGGTTTCTCCAGACCCTTGCTAAAAGGGTGAAGGCACGTCAGCGAGTCTCCACCAAGGCCAAGGACACGGTTCCGAGCGACGAGGAGGTCTCCGCAAGTGAGCAGGGGTCGGCAGCCACCAAGCGCAAGCGGCGTGCATCGACTACGCCAAAGCGAGGGGGCCGTTCGTCGAGAAAAGTGAGTTCTTACCCGACAACACTATGTGGAAGGCGCAAGTACTAACATTGGTAGACCTCGGCACCAGCCCGCGCGGCATCGAAGCCGGCTACTAAAAGGCGCAAGACATCTCGGCAAGCTGATCCCGAGCCGGAGAGCGAGCCCGAGCGCAGGCACGCGACGGACGACGACAATGAAGACGGTGACGATGACACGGATGAAGAGCAGATTGAGGATGAAGAAGACGAGAGCGACGCTCTGGAACTTCCACGGTGGATCAAGTCGCACCAGGACATCATCGACGCGGTACGTTTTCGGCCACTCAGCTCCTTGTTCCAGCAACTGACCGATCTCAGATTGGACCATGCGACATGTGCAGCAAAGGCAGAGCTGGCAAGGTTTGCGTGCCGCGCATGTGTGGCGCGTGCGAACGCTGCAACAATAGCAAGACCAAGTGCTCCCACGCCCAGCTCGTGCGCAACAAGAAAGGCAAGTTGGTTGCAAAACGCGGCTCGTCGGACGCCAACGTCACCCTCCTCGACCGCTACCGGTGCCTTTACCGACAAGGTGTGGAGTTCTTTCTTCCAGAAGGTGTCGACGAGAATGCCGAGCATGCTGAGGATGCCGAGGAAGAGGCCCCCAACGAAGTCGAAGAGGACGACAACGACAAGCCGATGAACTCGGTCCAGGGTAGCCCAGCCCAGGAAGTTGATGTGGAAGTTGGCCGCTCAACCCCAGCCTCCGCCCTCTCTCACTTCCCTGGTGAAGTCCCGCTCTCTGAACCCACTGTCCCCCCCAGTACGTCCCCCTCGCGTTTCAACTCGCCCCGGTCGGCGGGACAATTTTCGGTGGCACCGTACCAACACCACGTCGGTATCCCAGCCGGGTATGCCATCATTCCTGAGGCCGACATCATCCACATCCGGGAGACGCTTGCCACCATGCAGGCACAGTGGGACGAGGCGATGTCCCATCAAGCGACAATGTGGAACACGGTCCGCCAGACAATGGACCGCCTAGAAGCCGGGGCCCCACTTCCACCCCCTGTGCGTCCAGTTGCGACTATCGGTACGCAGACCGTTCCCCTCGCTCTCGACAATGCCGGTGTGGACACCGACGCTACCATGGCGGAAGCAAGTGATCAGGAGCCGCCCGTGCAGGAGCCGAGTGTCCAGGAGCCGAGCGCGGCTTCTCACTCCCGGTTCGGCGGCATGCCAGCGGAGCTGTTCGGTGGTCTGAACACGAGCCGGTCGGGCCAGTCAATTGGTTTCGGATGGGGCGCGCGGAAGTAAGTATCGATGTCGTGTGTCCCTTCTTGCTTGCTAGTTTCGAACCACTGTACCATGCATATCTCTTTCTTGACCTCTTTCCATGTTGCGTGTCATTTACTCAGGGTTTTTTTTGTACATAATATAATCATAATCATTTGTCCATCACCCATAAAGTTGATACAGTAGAAAATATAAGCCGTGTTCCAAACCGAGGGCACCTAACGGCGAGACTCTCTGAAAGAGGTGAGGAAACCTTTCGGCTTGACGCAAGAGGTCACGTACTTTATCTTTGAGCTCGGCTTGCGTGTACGCGGACCCGGTTGGATGTTAGCAGGGTCTACGGAAGGCGGTCGAGCGCGCTTTGCCTGACGTGAGACCTCCGGTGCAGACTGCGACCCTGATGGCCCGGCACCATTTGCGTCAACAGCAGACCGAGCTCGGCCTCGTTTTCCCGTCGTTGGTTGCGCTGGTTACCGTTTTAGTATTCTCCAGACGCATCATCGTGATAGACCTACGTTCATCCCGATCAGCTACCTTCGGCCTGTCCACACCTTTGGCGCCTCGGCTCGGCTTCTGACCCGCACTTTTTCCACCTCGGCTCGACTTCCTTGCAGCCGGTGGGGGTGGGACTGTGTTGGCGGATGTTCATATATAACATCAGCGACGATATGTGGAATGGGTTGGAACACTCTACCTGGCGGTTCGGTTTGATGCGATGGCCCTACCGACAAAGCCGCTGGTGTGCCGAGAGGGTTCTCGGGCTGTCCACCGGGCCCGGACTCGGCAGTGACCTCACCATTGTCTGCGGTTGGAAGTGGGGCCTCCAGGGCAGCCAACCTCATCTTCCTTCTATACGTCTTCTGAATCTCCTCTGAACCCGACAAAGCAATAAGCCTAAAATTTAGGCAGTAGTATCGTACTACTCACCATCAAATGCGTACCGGCACTCCCAGGAGATGTCGGGTCCAGGAATCTCGTACGTGATATACGCCAGCCGCGACAGCATGACCTTCCGAATTTGCTCCACCTGGGGCCGAATAACATCTTCAAGGTCGGCGAAAAGGAAGGGGACCGTGTTGACCACATAAGTCGGCACAACATCGGGGCTTTCTCCAGAAGGATTTACCGGCTCCAAGGGTTGCTCGTTGTCTTCTTGGAAATGAGAGGCCTCGATGTCACGGGCCAATTGACCCAGGCCGAGGAGCATGGCCTCAAGATCCCGGACACTTCTGCCTTCATCGCTGCAATCGCAAACAGCCTTTTCCATCCATACCAGCTGCTGTGTGCCGGAGCCGGCACTGTGCGTTGCCGGTGGAAGCCACGGTTTCGAATATGACCACGAAATAAATGGGGGGGCTTTGTTGTCATCCTCAAAAGCGGCCGGTATGTTGCTGGAGACGGGCATGTGCCGTTCAAGCAGCTGAAAACATCACAAGATGAGTGGACAGTGAAGACAAAATATGCGTGCATCGTACATGAAGGACCCTTAGTAGTGTGATGCATTGCCACCACTCTTTGTCCCGCCACAGCGTCGAGAGAAACTCTTCATGGGCCTGGTCTGTGTTCTGCACTTTGCTGGGAGCCCTCGGTGCCGGATGTGCACGCACGATCTCTCGAATCTTGCAGACAGTGGTCGGTGGGACGATTGGAATCGGGACCGGCCGTTTTGAGATTTGAGGGAGTGGGCCGACATAGCCCTCGGGCACCCCGTCATAGTTGGAGGTGACATCCAAGTCATCGTCCGCATCGTCGTCGTACTCGGTCTCATCACTGTCTGAGTCATCCAACGAGCTATGGAAGTCTGGATCAGCGACAGAATTATCAGAGTCCTCGGAACCTTCGCTTGGCGCCGTCGGCTTCCTCTGAGTTGTCGCGGCTCTCCTGGGACGTGACTGAGTCGGCGCCAGCTCCTCAGTATTGACCTCATCGGCCTCGGCTTCCTCGCGTGTTTGCTTTTGCTTGCCCTTGGCCTTGCTTGTGGAACTTGACGCCTTGGCCGCACTTTTCTTAGTTGCCTGGCGCTTTTTAGTGGTTCGACCTTGCTTTTTCCTTGTTGTTGGTGGCGGATCCGTCGCCTGGGTGGATGGACCTGCCTGTGCCGGATTTGGGGTGGTTTGTCCTGTGGTAGTGTCAACGGGGCGAGCGGCGCGTTCCGACGGTGCCAAGAGGTCCTCTGCGAGCTCATCAGTGCTTACAAGATGGCCATTAGTATCCCTTCCAAAAACACAGTTGTTATCCACAGTATCAGGTGGGTCACGCTCGTCGGCTCCTCGCCGAGTGGCACCCAACTCCAAGAAGACCACACCTGGGAGCCCGCGTTCCTCCCGAGACCGGATGTGTGACCGCCAGGCATGCAGGTCTTTGATGCGCATTTTCGTTACATCGGGGGGCGGGGAAAGGTCTTCGGGGAGGCAGTCGGGGTCGTACCAGGGATTTTCGATGTTGGATGCCTTCAGCCACGGCAGCGTAGCCGCTGTGCCGACCTGCCAGGCTTCACGGGACGTCACATACGGCTTCGGGCTAGGACAAGTAGTTGGTACGCACAGTATACCGCCTTCAAGTACCATTGAAGCGCATCCTTGTCGCACTCCGTGGACGTAACACCTTCCTCTAACGGCGACGGTGGCAATTTGGGGAAGCCATTCTCGTAGAACCGGGGAATCGGGTCGGGCCGCTTGTTAAGGACGGTCCTTATCACGTGACAAGCGGCTCAGGCTACAGTACTCTTACGCGTGAGAGGTGGGATCAGGTGATCCAGACGTCTCGGTTTACACGAAGGTGAAGGTCGATAGATAAAGCAGTAAGTCTTCGCGGAAGACTTAGGCGAGCCTATCGACTTAGTATGCTTAGGATTCTCTTTAGTGCTTAAGAGGAGGTTCTTATTCAGAACAGTCCTGTATTTACAAAGAGAACGAGCTGGGGAATAGCTCGCTCGTTGAGCCTCCTTTTATAGGAAAGGAGGTCGAGTAAATATATGTACATTCGGCGACGGTTGTATCAAGTATCTACGGAGACGAACTGTGGCACCGTCAAGGCTATGCCGTTGAGACGGTGACGATCTGTGACACCGTCGAGGCTATGCCGTCGAGACGGTGACGATCTGTGGCAGCGTCGTTGAGACGGTTACGAGCTGGGGCGCAGTCGTAATCCGTTGTTTAGCGACGTCCTTCCTAGTAAGGCAATGGAAAATGAAGTACCTTGGACAAGTTGTAACACTATCCCCCTCTCTAGAATCTACGTCTCATAGATTCCTGAATCGAAGCGGTTCTAGTGGGATGTCTTGAACATGCTGTCGATCGCTCGCTCTCCGCCATTGGAGAAGGAATATTGTTGATGCGATGAATGTGAGGATCGTAAGTCCTACGATGATGCTGATGACGGCGATGAGCCAGCGTGGAGTGGGCGTATTGAAAATCGCGAGATTGGGTGATTGTGCTGATTGCATCATGCTTCTGGGTTTGTCGCTTTCTGATGTTCACTCTTTATATCCTTGTCCGGACCTCAACGATAGAATTCTATTCTACCGCTTTGCCCACGACTGTACTACTTTCATATCTTCTTTGTCTATCGTGGGAGATCCCAGCCTATGCCCTATCCTCGCCGTCATGACGGGGTCGTCGGGGTCTCTGAACTGGGGTCCATGCCTCTTGAAGACTCCTTTGATGCCGCACCTCCGCTTCTATTCCTGCAGTGCTTCTTCGTCGAGGCTTCTCGGCCTCTTCAGGGCGCGAGCGACGTCCGGACGGCTTAGGAGCTCCGTGACTCGCTTGAGATGACGAAGGAGTTCGTCGTCGCGTGGGTCGGGCGTGGGAGTGCGCGAAGGGACGGGCGAGGGAGGAGGAGTGGTGTGAGGAGTGGAGTCGGTGGTGGAGAGGTTGTGCGATGAGGGGGCGAGGGTGGAAGACATATCGGTTGGTATGGGTGGTGCGAGTGGATTTGTTTAGACGATGTCTGAGGGTGTTGTGGTCTTTATAGCTTTCCCTTTTATCCTTACGATGCGGAGGGGCAATGATGTAATCATTGCCAGCAATCGTAAGCGATGATTTGTACATAATCAAAACTGAGTCGTAAGTAAACGGCGCGGCCAGCGCGTCGCGTAGAGAATACCAAGTGTTTCACCTTCCTCATAGCGATAGGAACCGGTACAGTAGAGAAGTCCGAGGAGAATATGCGTGCGAGTGAGGGCGCAGTCCGTGATCAGTCCGAAGAGTATCGTAACGATGAGTCGTGAAAGCTTGACGACAATGATGATGATGATGATGATGATGATGGAGGAAGTCTGAGTGCATATGATGGGTAAAAGTCCGTCCGTGCGCTTACCAAGGCTCCGGCCAGTGATCCTTTGACTCCTCCACTTCCTGCAAGTCCCAATCTGTCTCCTTCCAGAAGAGATCGTCGACGCGCCAGGAGTGATTGAAGCGCGAGGGTGGTTCTTGTTGAGTGCGGAGCATTGCGTCCTCCCAGTACAGCCACTGCTCAGTGGCGTGTTGGGCGGCTTCGTGCGTCAGGCTCTCGCGTCGCGTGAGGAATCCCAGAAGCTGCCTGTGGGCGCGGGCGGTAGCGTCGGTACGTCGGAGGTGGGGGTGGGACATCAGTGTTCCTGGACCGTAACTGATATCCGGACGGTCCGGGCGAGGGTGAGGAAGAGGAGTCTGTGGTCGGAGGGGATAGCAGGACCGAGATCGGGGGAAGTGAGGGGGAGCGCCCTTGCGACGGGGACAATCTCGGCGGAGATGGCCTT
This sequence comes from Amylostereum areolatum, assembly GCA_012932865.1. Taxonomy (NCBI): domain Eukaryota; kingdom Fungi; phylum Basidiomycota; class Agaricomycetes; order Russulales; family Stereaceae; genus Amylostereum; species Amylostereum areolatum. The sequence goes on from SAXG01000040.1 coordinate 360,029, forward strand.
GCTTGCCGCATTTCCAGCAGCGTTTCCGCGGCTTCGAGGGAATCGCGTCCCACTTCTCTTGCGTCCACGTGGTTGGTTCGTCGCTCCATGGGTCCGAGGGATTCTCGGCTACTTCCTTCGTCCTGTCGTCCTTCTCCGATTTGTCCGCCGAGCTGTCCGATTCGTCCGCTGAACTGTCCGACTCGTCTGTTAGGTTGAGTTCCTGTCTCTGGCGAGCGCGGTCTTCCATCATCCGATCGACTATCTTCTTGAGTTCCTTGAAGTTCTTCCTCACCCGATGCATCGGGGAGTCTGAACTCTTTGATCCGCTTGAACGGTCTTCCGTCGGGGTCGACAGAATCATGTTTACGTCGCTGTGCGGTGACTCGGGGATCCTGGGTGACGGGATCTCGAGCGTGGTCGGGGTGCGGACGTAAGAATGAGGGATAGGGGGCGGGGTTTCCGTGCCACGGCATGGGAGCGTCGCTAGCAGATAGTGGGAATGGAGTTGGCGGTCTAGGCACGGCGGGCAGCCGAGGAGGTGTCCTAGGTATCGGTCGCGGACTGCTGGCCGGTAGTCCGGTCGGTTGTCTGGGCTCTGGAAGGACCAGGGACTGTCCCGATAGCTCTCTTGGCAGGGGCTGTCTGAACTGCTCTCCGGGTAATCCGTTTCTAGCGACGGGAGGCTGGACGGGGTTAATCTGGGTGATGCCAGGGATGGGTAAGGATCCTGGTGGCGTGGGGGCGGTGACGGGTCGTGGAGGGGCGTTAGGAAGGAACGGGGGTCTGGTGAGGGCGGATGCGATGGGATCGGGTCGAACAGTATAGCCCGGGGAGATGTGATGTCCATGGAAGATGAGGTCGATGTCGGGGCCTTCGCGTGACGACATATGGGGAACTCCGGTAGTTTCCATTCGTCTTCGGAGGATTTCTCCTTCGTAGGCGGCACGGAAGGTATGTCTTTCCCAGTTGAGCCAGTTGACTCGGAGTCCGACTTCAGTGAGGAACTTTCGGAGTTCTGCGACATTGAGTATAGCCGCTGCGCTAGCTTCCTGAATCGTCGAAGGAGCTTGACCTCTCGTTCCTCCATTTCGGTCGAGAGTGTCAGGTACCTCAAGTCCAGCTGGTGGAGTTCTTCGTCGAGCATCTTGTTGTGGTCTTCCAGGATGCTCTGGACGTCGGCCGACTCCCTCCTGAGGTCGTCGATCCGCTGCCTGGCCTGCTCGATCGCTACTCCGGCTATCATGTGGGCTATTTGATTCTCGAGTATCGGGGAATCGGGTGTTGGGACCTCCGTCGCTCTGGGCCATGGGGATTGCATTGGCACCTGTGAGGAATCCAGGTGCTTCAGTTAGGGTTCTTCTGTATGCTTCTAATCGGCTTACCCCCTGTTCTTCCGTCTGGTCCTGACCTAGACGGAGGAGGTACTGACTTAATTGCGAAGATTGCTGCCGATCGAGCGATGAAGCAGTCTCCACAGAGGGTGCGTTCCTGTTGAGTGTGGTGTGCTCTGTTGCAGACGAGGCGGATGCGTTCGACATTGTTGGGTGAGACGGTCTGATTGGTAGAGGAGATGTTGGTTGCGTTCGGGGTGGTGGACATTGGTGATCTGTCTTGTTGAACCCGTAGGGTTTTTATCCCCCCTTTGTTGGCAGTGCATTCGCCTGAATGCCGTTGAGTCTCACTTAGTGTCTTACTTTCGTCTTGCGTTTCTTTCGTCTCGCTGGTCTTCGTTCTTGCTGTGTTGCTTCAGTTTCGTCACGATCAGTGGCTTCTGTGTTGGTATCTTTGATTGGCTGTGGTGGCAACTTCGGTGCCTTGGGGTTATTCCGGTGGAACTCTGCGATTGCATCTTTTGATCCTTCGAGATTAGATGCTGGTTCCCATGTGTTACCGGAGTCTGGGTATCCTTTCCATTTTACGAAGTAGTGTAATGGTTCGGAATATCGTTTGTCTAATTTCGAGGCTACTATTGTTTCTAGTTCATAGAGTTCTTCATCGTTTACTAGTTCCGGAGGCGGCTTTTCGTAAGCTTCTCCATATTGTTCTGTTTCTTTGAACGGAATTAATAGTGTCGCGTGAAATACCGGATGTATTTTCCACTTCGCCAGTAGTTCTAAGCGATAGGTTACTGGTCCTATTACTTTTTTGATTTTGAATGGGCCAAATCGCTTTGGTGCTAGTTTAGTTTTCGGGTATACCGTGTTAAGGTTTTTTCCGTCTAACCATACTTGGTCACCCTGTTTGAGTTGATCTCGCAGTGTGAACGTTTGATCATGCTGCATTTTCATTAATTTGGCAGCTATTTCCAGACTTGCTTCTGCGTTGTCCCATGCATCCTTAAAGTTCTTTATTCTTTCTTCGGCTGTCGGTATTCGCGGATCGGTTGGTATTGCCGGGTTAAAAACCGGTTGATACCCGTGTAGGAGTTCAAATGGGGAAGCTTTCGTAGCTGAATGTTGTTTTATATTGTGTGCAAATTCTGCTTTTGGTAGAAGTTTTGCCCAATTCGTTTGGTCTCCGTTGCAGAATGCTCGAAGATATTGTTCTAACTCTTGATTCACTCTTTCTGTTTCTCCATCCGTCTGGGGATGATACGCTGTACTGAGCGACGAGATAACTCCGAGGCTTTCGCAGATGGATTGGAATACTTTGGATGCGAATTGAGGGCCTCTGTCCGATATCATTCTTTTCCATAGTCCAAATCGTCTGTAAACATTGTCGATCAGAAGATCAGCTGTTTCTTCTGCGTTGATCGTCTTTAGGCACGGCGTGAATACTGCGGTTTTGGTGAACCTATCGACGACTACGTTGATCGAATCGAATCCGTTGGAGATCGGAAGATCTGTAATGAAATCTGATGTGATTGTTTCCCATGGTCGTTCTGGTATTTCCGTAGGTTGTAATGGATGTTTCGCCGGATGCGTGACATTCTTTGTTGACTGGCATACGGGACATCCTTGAACATAACCTTTTACGAAGGAAATCATCTTTGGCCACCAAAAGTTTCTTTGTACTAGCTCCAGAGTTTTCATTTCGCCTGGATGTCCAATCGTTTCTAGATCATGATGCGATTTTAGGATCATGCGTCTGAGTTCGAGATTCTGTGGCACATAGATCTTTCCTTTTCTGATGATCAGATCATTCTCGAAGTTCCAATCTTCGATTCCTTTTGCGAGGGTGCGTGGTCCCGATCTTTTGATCGTATCTAACGCCGTCCAAACTTCATCATCTAGGTGTGAGAAGTTTCTTAGTTCTTTGAGAAGTTCTTTGTCTCCGACTGCTTCGACTGTTCCTCTTCCGGTGGCTCTAGCCCTGAAAACCGAAGGGTGAAGCAGGATGCGGTCGTCGTTGTCTGGAATATCTTCCTTATGATCTGGTCTTCTAGAAAGTCCATCTGCCTTGTTTGTACTTCCTGGTTTGTGTACCAAGGTGTAGTCGAAACGGGACAGATACAAGCTCCGTCGTGCTTGTCGTCGATTGAGTTTCTGAGCTGTTGTGAAATATTCTAGATTTTTGTGATCTGTCCAGATTTCGACTTTGTGGTTCGCTCCTTCTAGATAGTGTCGCCAGTGTTCTAAGGCTTTCACTACTCCTAAGAGTTCTTTGTCGTATATCTCGTAATTTTGTTCCGCGGGAGATAGTGATTTGGATAGGTACGCGACCGGATGCCATCTTTCGATCTCATCTGGCTGCGATAGGATGGCTCCGTACGCAAAATCGGAGGCGTCACTCTCTATGCGGAATGGTTTGTTTTCATCGGGCATGATTAAGATTGGGGACGATGTGAATTCTCGTTTCAGTCTTTCGAAGGTACGTTCACATTCGGCCGTCCAGTTCCATTCGTGGTCTTTCTTTGTGAGCTGGAATAGGGGTCTGGCGATCTTGGAATAGTCTTTGATGAAGTGTCGATAGAAATTTCCAAATCCGAGGAATGATTGGACTTCTTTTACTTTCCTCGGTGTGGGCCATTTGGCTAGCCCTTGGACTTTGACCGGATCCATCTGTACCTTGTTGTGCGTGATTATCACGCCTAGGTACTCGATCGATGGTTGTTCGAAGAAGCACTTCTCCGGTTTGAGGAATAGATCGTTCCGTTCTAGAAGTTGGAGGGCTTCTTTCATCAGTTTTCTATGTTCGTCGAGTGTTTCTGTAAATATCAGTATGTCATCCATATAGACCACTACTTTTCCGGTGTCTATTAATTCTTTGAATAGTGCGTTCATCATTGCTTGGAATGTTGCGGGTGAGTTGGTTAGTCCGAAGAACATTACCATTGGTTCGAAAAGGCCTCTGTTTGTTTTGAACGCAGCTTTCCATTGATCTCCTTCTTTGATCCGAACATTGTTGTATCCCCATCGGAGATCGAGCTTTGAGAAGATCTTAGCGCCCTTTAATTTGTCGATGAGATCTGAGATGAGCGGTATCGGGTATTCATTTTTGACCGTGATCGAGTTAAGATAGCGATAGTCCTGTACTGGTCGAAGAGATCCATCTTTCTTCTTGATAAAGAAGAAGGGCGATGATATCTCTGATTTTGATTCTCGGATGTACCCTTTTCGTAGATGCTCGTCTATGAATGTGTCCAGTTCCTTCCGTTCTGGTACCGTCATTGGGTACACTTTGCAATTTCGAGGTTTCCATCCTTCAGTCAGGTCTATCGCGTGATCCCAAGGTCTGCTGATTGGGAAGCGTTCCGACGCTTTCTTTTCGAATACCTTCTGATACTGTTTGTAACTAGACGGAATCATCTCATCGAGTGTCTTCTTCTTCTCTCCTATGGCCGCTCTTTCTGCGAGTTCTTGTGCCTTGGTTGCTCTTGCTGTTATCCAAATACCGGGTTCGTTTGCTTCTTTTGCAATCGGCATTGTTTCTACGTCAGTTTTTCCATGGAACGTTCTGACTATCCTGATATCGGCGAGATCGGAGTTGGATTCGGGGTCTTCTTGTTCTTCTATCGTTGCGTGATAGTTGATCTTCTGTTCTTCGAATGATTGTAGAGAGTGTTCGTCTTTTCCTTGGACGATCATTGTTTTACTGGTAGTGGAGCACGTACCTGGACATGTCTGTAGTGTAATCTGTCTCTTTCTCCAATCGATATGAGGATTGTGTTTCTTGAGCCAAGGGGTTCCTAAGATTACTTCGTCTCCTCCCAGGGCTGTGACGAACAATCCTAAGTTTTCGCGGTGAATTTCTCCGTTGATCCCTTCCATCGTCATTGGAAGGTACACTTTCTGTTTGATCTCTCCTAGAGTGTTCCTAGATCCATCAACGTTATATATCGGTATTGGCTTCTTCAGTTGGATCAGATTCATCTTGTGTTTTCGTACGAAATCTGGATGGATCAGGGTGCTGCTTGCTCCGCTATCCAGCAGTGCCTTTGCGGCGGCTTTACGGAACTTTCCATGAAACGTAACAGGTATATGAATTGATGGAGCGTGCGTTGCCCCATCTTGGTATGACCTTATATACACTGTTCTATTTACGTCATCTCCTGTTTCCTGCACAGGAGACCGATTTGAAAAGTTCATTGTCTGTGTCCTTTCAACAGCCGCGGTTGAAGGACGATTCAAAAACCCTGATTGTCTTTGAATATGTTGGCAGTGCGTGCGAACGTTTCACTGTCCATCTTGTTCACAAGCTTGGTGATCTGATCAATCGGGGATTCTTCCTCTGTTAGATTCGCTGTTCGTGCATTGATCGTTGTTTGGGTACGTTTCTCTGGGCAGTTCCTGGAGATATGTCCTGGTTTCCGACAATAGAAGCACGATCCCGATTTCTGAAGTTCTGTACGTTCTTGCGGGGCAAGGCGTCTGAAGCTTCGGTTGTTGTTTCCGGTCTGAGCGGCTCTGGCGGTAGTAACATTCCCTTTATTTCCGTTTCCTCTTCGGAATGGGACGTACGGCTGCGGTTTCTTGTATAGGAGGGTGAGATCACTCGTCGGGTTCATTGGTCTCGTATAATGTCGTTGGAATGCTTGAGCTTCTCGCCAGTTATTATCGATGCGCAGTGCGAGTTCATACCATTCGTCGATATCGTTCGAGATGTGATCTCTCTTGAGAATCTCGACTACTATATCGTTGCGCAGTCCTCTCTTGAATTGGTCGATCAATGCTTTATGATCGTAACCGGCTTCCATAGCATAGTCTCTAAAGACCGTGATGTAATCTTTGGTTTCCATAGTGCCTTGTTCCAGGCGCTGTATGTTGAATCTAGCGTCTCTTCCGGGGTCTATGGATCTATGCCGCGCTCTCGTATCTTATCGATCTTGCTTATTAAGAGGGACGCCCAGTGAAGGGCGGGTCCATCTGTGAGATGCGAGAGTACAAAGGTTATCTTACGCATGTTGGTTTTGTATGCGTTGGGGAATGCTATGAAGCGAAGTACGCATTGTTCAACGAATTTTGCTGCCTTCGCTCGGTCTCTTCCGTCGTATACTCCTAGTGCGTTCAGTTTGAATCCTTTGTCTTTGTCTTCGGGTTTAGATCCAATTGTTCCTGTTCCTCCCGGTGGTGAATGCCATGGTGGGTGTCTCGGTCCTTCCGGAAGATCTGCGGTTGCTCCTCTTCCGAATACATAGTCCTGAACCTTTTTTCCTTTCTCATTATCAGCTGATCGGTCGGAAGGCGATGATGGTCGCGGTGATGGTGCTTTCCATCCTATTGGTTCGCCTAAACCGAATCCTATGGGGAATCGAGTCTTATGTCTTGGTTTCGCGGGATCGGCTGGTGTTGGAGTTGCAGGCGTCTGGAGCGGTATATTAGTTTCTCCAGGGGGGACATTGCTAAGTGTGGCGGCGGGGTTGGGTATCGAGGTGGTAGCGTCTCCCATTGTCGTGACGTTCTCTGGTCTTCTGAATAGGTTTCCTTGTCTTCCTTTTCTGGTTTCGAAGATGTCTTTGTCTGATTTAATTGATGGAGATCTTGTTGATTCTTCTGTATGTCTTTCCGTTTCTGCTGCGCTCGATGGGCTGCCTTCTCGACTTCTTCCGGAATCGGACTTAATTTGGGGGTTTGATACAGTTCTCTTAGGTTCTGGCGCGGTTTCTTCTGGAGGTTGTGTGCCTGCTGCGGGTTCTTGAGGATGCTGGAGTTCGGTTTGAGGGTTCTGTGGTTCGGTTGTCGTGTCGGCTGTGTCGGTATCGGGATCAAATTCCCAGTAGTCCTTAATATTCCCGGTGTAAGGTTTCTCTTCGACTTTCTGTGCGTCCGGGTGTTTCCAGAGTTCTTCTGATGAGAGGGGCCCGATATGAGGTCTTGAATAATCTGGGCGCTTCCAATGTGAATTGTCGTAGCTTCCGTCTTCCTTTTCTCTTTTGGATCTATCTTTGAAGTATTCTGCTGCTGGGGGAAGATTGTATCTGTATATGGGTGGGTTCCACTGGTATGCGTATGTCCCTTTGCTTTCTTTCGCAACGAGGGTTCCGTCGTAGTAAAAAAGGAGATGATAGGGGTCAAATGTCCAGCGATGATCTTCGTTTCCGTTAGGGAAGTCTCGACTGCAGTTTGATTGGAGTTGAGGGATCTCAAAATCTGATGGTCTTTTTTCAGCGGGTTGTTCCGCTGACTCCGTGGTGGGTGTTTCGTTTGACGCTCTGCGCCAAACTGTAGGGTGAGCTAGTGTAGAGGAGAGCTCGTTCTAGTGTTAAGGACGGTCCTTATCACGTGACAAGCGGCTCAGGCTACAGTACTCTTACGCGTGAGAGGTGGGATCAGGTGATCCAGACGTCTCGGTTTACACGAAGGTGAAGGTCGATAGATAAAGCAGTAAGTCTTCGCGGAAGACTTAGGCGAGCCTATCGACTTAGTATGCTTAGGATTCTCTTTAGTGCTTAAGAGGAGGTTCTTATTCAGAACAGTCCTGTATTTACAAAGAGAACGAGCTGGGGAATAGCTCGCTCGTTGAGCCTCCTTTTATAGGAAAGGAGGTCGAGTAAATATATGTACATTCGGCGACGGTTGTATCAAGTATCTACGGAGACGAACTGTGGCACCGTCAAGGCTATGCCGTTGGGACGGTGACGATCTGTGGCAGCGTCGTTGAGACGGTTAAGAGCTGGGGCGCAGTCGTAATCCGTCGTTTAGCGACGTCCTTCCTAGTAAGGCAATGGAAAATGAAGTACCTTGGACAAGTTGTAACACCGCTGTCCTTTACGCGGATGACCTCCCGGTGCATAGATGATGTCGGACTGCGCCTTTTTACCTGCCAGAAAGGTCAGTTATCTATGTTCCAAAAAGGAGGGTCGACGTACCAAACACCTTGTTCGCCCACGGCTCGACAAGCCCGATGACCGTCTCCTCAAAGTCGGCCGTGACGTCCCGAACTTGAAGGGCTTTCCCGAGGACATTGTTGCTGTCATGTCTACCTCCTCGTGAATATGGCGGACATATAGAACAACTAAGTGAATTTACATTGCGACCGTCACATGTGAGCCGGTGTCATAGGCGGTAACAATTACGACCCGAACACCCAAGACGCGGAACACGGCGGCGGAGAACTTGGTGCAGAAGCGGAAGAGCCGAGACTCGGCAAAGCTGCAAAGAGAAAGTGAGTACACACGCTGTAACACTGCATGGAGAACGTACTGGCGTTGAGCCTCGGGCGGAGGAGAACGCTCCATCCACATCTTTGCCTCCTCCCGGTACTCCTGTTCCTTGTCGCCTAGCTCTTTCGACACCTGAACAACTCCTTTTGACCAGTACTTGATGTAATCTTGGGAGCCGGCCGCGGCTCCAGAAAGTGTAGCAACGACCTCCCTCACCTTGTCCCCGTGGTAGTAACAAAGAATTTCGCGCCATGTGAAGCGGGTGAACCACCGCCAGAAACCGAGAGACTCCTTCTGCCGCTTTCCCTTGTCATGATAGTACGAGCTTACGGCCTGTAAGGAAGGGATGGATGGGATGAATGGACGAAAGAAATGAAAGGAAGGTGTGGACATACATTCCGCACGCTTGCCTTCTTAGCAGCCGTTGTGGACCCGCGAAGGAGACATACGCTATCGGTCATTTTGGTGACCAAGGCATTTCGAGCCTTCTTATTTTTGGACGTCTGGAAGGTCTCCAATTCTGTCCGCAGGTGCTCGCGCTCCTCCTCGGTGAGGGGGTCGGGAGACTGTGACATTGTGGGCCGGGTGAGAGGGAGAAGGGGCCGGCGGTGGAGGTGAAAGACAGGAATAGAGGGTAGATTTTTGTGGTGCGATACGGAGTGCACGGACAGCAATTGGAAACTATTGCCATGGAGGATCTAGTGAAATGCATGTCTCAGATGCATCTGACAAGGCAGGAACTCAGTCCACAGTCAAATGTGGATGGTGTTCATGTGTTCTACGTCCCGGCACCTCATTCTTACCACCTCCAGCCGACAAATATGTCTGGATACCTGTGCAAGTGCAACGCTTATACCCGCTGGATTAGTGGAATACCTTAGTGAAAGAACACAAACAAACAAACTGACCAGGGACCCGGATCCGGCACGGCTTCGGCCTAGACTGGCAGAACCGTCCTGCCGACTAGGCCCAGGTTCCTTGATGGCGCCATCTCCGCTGCTTAGGCACCCCCATTCAAGTCACCAACAATTGAACTGCTCACCCTCGATGCATGTAGACTCGAGAGCAGTCACTTCGAATAACTCGAGCACTCTGGGATTCCGTGGGGCAGAGACTCACGAGGGCTCGTTATCTGGTACGCAGACTAGCCGTAGAGCCGCGCTTTTGGTCCGACGACTCTCGGCCCACTACGCAATTGAGGGCCAGAGATATCCGTGTCATGGCTCATTCCGTCATGTATCCCAGGATGCATACTTGATTCTCTACGTCTGTATGATTTCGAGGGATTCAGGAGCATTCAGAGACAAGCAAAGGTGTCTTTGCCGTGATTTATCGGCCCGAGACTGAGGGAACCCGGGGGGGCAAAGAACACAGATGGCAGAAATTAGAGAGAGGCGGGGCGTTTGAGCATCATTCTGTGCTCATGCAACTCACTCTCACTGTCTTGTTCCACGTTGTTTTGCACCCCAGCACTGTTTCACTCTGTCGGCCTCGGCCCGAATGTCATGCACGGTGAGGGGCGACCCATGTGAGCCTTCTCCCATTCATTGTGGGTGGATAAACACAAGGTAGTGTTGCATATCGAGTGATAATGGGTGTTTGACCGTCTATTGAAACATGTTCCACCACCTGTTCTGTACCTCCATGATGTCCTCGCCCACTGCTCGCTCCACTGCAATGCAGCAGCACAACCCCTCGCCACCGTTCACTCTCGGCACGTCAATATCATTCAGTCGATATTGAATAAGTCGAAAACATTGAGTAAAGTATGCTCACCCGAGAAGGCCGGAATACCACCTCTCTCGACCTGATCCTCCTCTATAAGAGCGAGAGCACAGTTCCACCTTGCTGGATATATGCATGTACTAATCATTTGTATGCCAGAACATGATTATGCGCTTACCTTATTTTACACGGCATCGCAAACGGTCCATATCACAAAAATTGCCATTTGGGAGGTAAATTTTGGCAGAGAGTATGAGAGATCCTCTATCGCAGAAATCCCTGTGGTGTTAAAAATCTGGAATTTATTTAGCACAAAGCCACGCAGGCATCCTCCACGATCACGGAAACAGTTTGCTTATCGGGGGAGGGACGAAGACCAGAGACCGGACTTGAGTATGGATGTAGGAGCTGCCGGCATATGCCGGACAAGGTTGCGAGCACGTTTGAAATTGGGTTTGTGCTTCATCAACCCAACGACCATGCCTCCACGGGTCACCAAACGGGTTCTCAACGCATCCGGCCCTTCCCAGCCTGAGATCAAGCGCGTTCGGTACGATGCCAAAGTATACCGGGGCCGCATTGTGAAGGTACAAAAGACCCTGAAGAAGCCGAGAGGTGCGCCCAAGCCGGACAGTCACCAAGGCGAATCCTCTACACAGCCCAGCACTGTGACCCCTCTGGACCGTGCACTATATGACAATCAAGGTGACCTGGCTCTGTACGATACAGAGCCAGTGTACAGACCCACAAGCACGGTACGTGGGTGTAAATGTCTATGCGTGAAATCGTCCCTGTGATCCTGCCCATCTAGTCGCAAAACGATTTCATGCGGCAATGGCTCCCGAAGGAGGGGATCTATACTCATGCCCTGTACGACCGGGAGGCTCCCCCTGCCGGCGCAATATGCAGTCAGTGCCCCCTCAGCACTGACCAGGCTGATTTGTTTCGATGTCTTCTCTGTTTTGCACGACCAGTTTACTGTGGAAACTGTATGAAAGCGACTCATTCAAAACTCCCATTCCACAGGGTGCAACACTGGACCGGATCATATTGGAAACCATCTTGGCTGCGAGAGGTTGGGGTATCCCTTTGCCTAGGTCATGGAGGGCAGGCATGTTCAGGTCATATAGGACCAGAAGAAGTTGCGACTGATGCCGGTGAGCCCCGTGGGCAACAAGGGGGTGAACCCGGCTCGCCATCTGATGGAGCCGAGGTTATTGCCGACGAAAGTATGCCCGATCTTCTGACAGCCGAGATTGAAGATGGTATGTGAGTGACAAACCATCGAATACCACTCATATCCATACAATGGAAAGTACAGGGGACAATATTGAAGATGAATTCATGGTCACAGGGGACGACGCCTGGGACGACATCCCGCTCGAGGAGCCGGCTTCGGCTCCGGCCGATTCCTTACAGGATTTCGGCCCAGGAAGGTACGGAAAGGATATGTATGGAAACAGCATCCTGACCATTCTCGACACCACTGGATACCATCAACTGGGTGTTCGTTGGTGCACGTGTCCCGATGCCAAGCCACACGATGAGCAGCTGTTTGCACACGGCATGTTTGCGACGAGTGTAAAGCGGCCACAAACAGCTTGCACGCACAATGTCCTGGACGAGTTCCTGATGGACAACCGAACCTGCACAACCACACCGTATGAATACATGATGAAGCTCAAGCATTTAACGAGCCGTTCTCAAGCTCATCTTCTCCCGGTGAGTGTTCCGTTGCGATTCACAGACTCCAGACCGAATTCTGGGGCAGAATCGGTACCGAGAGTTTATGAGGATTGGCCGGCTCTGGCGACATTTACAACTGCGCATTCGCAATGGATCCACTCTTCCCGATGTACCCGATCCTGGGCCCGGTGAATATGCCGACTTCTGCCCCGCGTGTCCCCAGCCTGGCATAAACTTGCCCGAAAATTGGTTTCTGGATCTTAGAAGGTACGAACAGAGTAAATGGATCACAAACACGATATTGATTGCCATGTAGATGGTTATATCAACGGATCATTTTGCTCGATGGTAACTTTAAAGCGGAAGGCATGAAGATGCGACGCCCTGAGGATGATGTGGTTCTTTCCGACAGTCTTCAGTATCTTGTTGGATCTGAACGGTTCAAGATACATCTTCGGTCCGGGAAAGAATACGAGGAGGTACGTGCTCGGCCTGTCCTTTCGGCATGGTCTGACCGGGTAGGCAGAAGCCGACCTGCAATGAGCACAAGGCAGTGGCCAAAGCGAATGCAGAACGGCACCACCTGGTCACAACCGGTGTCGGCTCTGCAGCATGCCCACATGGATGCTTTTATCCTCATGCGTCGGTCAACTTCGAGAAGGGAGAAAGGTTTGTTTGGTCAGTTTTACAGAGGGGAAGTTGCTGAACTCCCACAAGGCAAGTCAACATGGACTATGCTTTCGTTAACGCCGTCAACTACTACACGGAGGGTACCCCGTCTGTCCTCGGCATCTACGATATCAACTGCCAGTACTCGGTGAACTTTTTGAAGCGGGTGGACCAGTCTCCAGAACTATCCATCAATGAGAAGATTCTCCTTCGATTTGCCATTGGGCTTTTCCACGTCCATGGCCACCAGGAGAGCTGTTTATGCCGTTACACACCGAGCTATATTCCTGGTGCCCGGACGACAGCCGGAGAGCTTCTGGAATCTATGTGGGCCGAACTTAACAAGGTATTCATATCGTGCCGCACCATGTCGGTCTCTCATCGTGCCGACGTTATCAACGATCACATGGCATGGCTCAACTGGAACAAATGGAGCAAAATCGGTATATCTTACGGCAACTTATTCCATACATGCTGACCCGCCTTTCAGTCCCGGTGCTATCACGACAGCTTGAAAAGGCCCACACAGAGATGAAAGCAGCTGTGGAAGTGTTGGAAGAAATGACCCGCACCATACCGGATGACCTGGTGGCAACTTGGACGCAGATGGACGCAGAGGCACAGGCCCAACGGGACCGAGGCGATGTAGAAGGGATGCGCATCTACGATGTATCAATTCAGAAGGGTATGCGTTGACACTGTCTATCTGTCGTATCCGGGATAACACTATTTCAGCACCCACTCGTGCCGAGGTACTCTTTCGCCTTGCCGAAGCCGAGTCCGAAACCCGCGGCTCTCTCCCCGGGACGGCAAGCTGGTTGGTGGAGTGCTTGAAGGTGGAGGAAGTACAGTACGTTATCCCATATTTAGTGACTTGCCCAATATGACGATTCGAGCAGAGTTGCGCTGGAGGCACACGCGCGCCGAATGGGCCGAGCACCGACAAAGGACGCACTGAACAAGCTCCAAGATCGTCGCGTACGGCTCGCAAATCGAATCAATGCAGTCGAGAGTGAATCGGCGCAGTTTCTCCAAGCCGAATCGCATCAGCCAATGGATTCGTGGGTCGATTTGGACATTGTTCCCAGAAACGTAGGAGCCGATGAGGTTCCCCTCTACCCTGAAGATAGTGACGAGGAAGCCGACCCACCCGGCCCATTGACGCTTACCGAGGATATCCAGTCCGAGTTGCGCCCCCTTCCATTGCCCTCGTATATGACGGCACAGCAACGCGAACGCTTGGGTCTGCAAAGGCTGGCAGAACAAGAGCTCGAGCTTCGTGAGGCACAAATGAGCACAGCTATAGAAGAAATACAAACCAGCCAGGGCCAAAAGTCAATCATCTTTCGGAAGGAGGTGCGTACAAGCCGAAGCCAGCGGACCTCAAACCGATCGTGGGCCGGCGTGAAAGCCGTCGACAAAACCCTTCGGCACCATGTTCGAATGTATGCCAGAGCCCGACGAGCTGCCATAATACTTGGCCTCAGCGAAGAAAAGTGTACCACCAAGTTTCGGCCCATCCTGACCTCCGACCTGGCGGTGCATTCCTTTGTGATCGACCCGACGGAACGAGGACAACGGAATACACAGCTTCCGTGGTTCTGGCGGGTCAACATTCGAAGAGACACAGATGACGTTCCGTACATGGATGAATGTGAGTCGGTCGCCCAGTGTGGAGTTGAGTGGGACTCAATCGGGGCCCCACTTAGTCTGGCGTGTCCAGTGGCTAAAGGCGAATGCACGAGCCGAACGTTGGACCGAGGATTATATCGCGGTTCGGCATGAGATGGATTGGGTCGTCAATATGTTTGACTTCAAGGCCAGGTGGTGGGCAGAGCTTGCGGGCCGGTTACAAGCCGATGGATTTGCTGGCCATCGAGCTTACACACTTGGCGAGCAGGCATTCTGGCAGAGGAGAGCCGGATACGCTCGCGTAGAGTTTGGCCGAGCAAAGGGGCGGATCGACGGTGGGTCCATAGAGTATGAAGCCGAGCCGATTTCGCAGGAGCCGATAACGGGTGACCAGAATTTGGATATCCCACCACAAAGGGGGTAGATGATGCCATGTTTTACAAAACCAATGTAACAACATATTCGTTACAACATATTCGTTACATACCATAGCCCTGCAACGCTGCCTTGACGGTGTCAAGCCTCTCCACGAGCCTTCTCTCGGCTTCGGTCACCAGCTCCACGGCATGTTCGAGTGAACCCTCCTTTGCTTGACTGACCGCGAGGGCATTGAAAAGGTTTCCAATGAGATTTGAATCAGGGTAAACCTTCACCACACAGTCAAATAAAGACAAGAAAATACAGGTCAAAGGCCGGTTACTTACCGGGGCAAATGTGTTGCACTTCATGATGTCAACCATGAATTCCACGGCAAAGTCCGGGATGTCCATGGCCGAGGTGTTGTAACCGTATTTCTTCCAGTCGATGGCTGTGCAGAGGCGATATTGAGGCGATTCGTCTGGGCGCAGAAGTGATGCGAGCGCCTGAGGGATCGAGTTGTACATATAGATTGTAGCTTGGGGGCCCAACAATAGGTACTCGCCCCACACAAGGGAAATTCTGAGCTGGGAGCATTAATGTCAGAGTGATATGAAGTGTGGCCGGACCGACAACAAACAACGGTACCATTTCGCGCATGAATACAAGCCGATCGGATTTGGAGACCGGTTGATTGGTGCGCACGATTGCTTTATCCAGGTCGGACAGAATGGCGTTCAAGTCGCCCGCCGTAATTCGGTTTGGAGAGGGGGTGCGCTGACGTTGGCGAGGCATTGAGAAAGGAGGGAACTGTTGCAGCTTGAGGAAGGGAGAGAGGTTTCTGCACGAGGTCGCAGGCGCCGTAAAATTTCAAGATGACGTCACGAAACATTAATCAAATCCAGTGACGCCACACTGGGCGCCTACACCCTTGATTCTCTCCCCTCACCATGTCGAAAGCGTCTTACGGTCCAGAGGACCTGAACCCATCTCTCGGCTCAAAGTCCTTGATTGTGTCCACCGTCAACATGATCAACAACCGACTCAACCGGGCCACCGAAGCTTTACTCGCAATTCACAACACTGGGGCGCGACTGGACAAGCATCCGAGAAAGGACATTTGGGTGGAAGGAATGGAAGCCGAATTAGTAAGTGTTGCATCTATCGGGGTGTTGTCACGGATCGCTCCATTTCTCTCTTCGTTTGCAGACCTCGTACACGCGACGTGTCACGGCACATGACTTTCCCTTGCATCACATGCTTCAACGACGTCATTGCCCGGACTTCCGAGCGGGGTTCCGCATCCTTATCTATGACATCACTGCTCCGGACCTTCGTCCTCCGCCCCATGACTCCTTTCCTATTGTTCCCCCCGCTCGCACCACTATCGCATCACATCGCACCATCGTTCCCACTTGTATATAAGGACAGTGTTTCTCTTCCCTTTTCCCTAGACTGTCCATCTCGTCATACGGTACTGTAGCGCACGTTGCACTACCCTAGACCCCGGCACTCTCGAATCTATTTTCTTCTCGCTCCTCTCATCGTCGCGACTTAGGCGGTTCATCGGTCTCATAAACTGCGTTTCTGACAGGTGTTCCACCAATGAACTTTTCTAGACCGTTGCTTGTACACTCATCGGGCTAATGAACATGACGGGCTACACCTTGGCATGCCTGCCGCCCGCATTTACGGTGATCAGGAAGGCCGTGTTGGACGCAGTCGACAATAACGACCCCGATCTCCTTCAGCAGAAGTACATTGTATACATGCCAACCGTTCTTGAAGATCCATACTATAGCCCCTGGTGGGAAGAAGATGGTCCTCGGCTCAAGGACCCCTGGACGCCGGTGATGGAGCGCATCGCGGCTATGAGAGATAAGGTGAGTATATCTGTTGTCCACATAGTGTTCGTTTTGACTGTTCACCTAGCGAGGGGACTCTGGGCTTGACCCTGTCAGCACTGCCATTAGAGCGGCGTTGGCTTCTGCAAATGCTCAAGAAGCCGAGATGGCTCGGCTTCCAGACGATGGTGTTGGTAGTCTCGGAGGGCCCCCGGTTCAAGCGCAGAAGAGCAGACCCGGTGTAAGTGCAAAATCGCAACGTCGTGAATGAAAATGGTACGGTTTAGAAGGAGGAAGGACGGATGATGAGTGGGGACCGAAACAGGACGAAGGGATGGGGAGGTGAGCCGATAGGCCGGAAGCCGATGCAGACAGACGAGAAGCGGAAGTTACGGTACTGAGTATGTAAACCTGTTTTCCACAGCTCGTGTATGAACCATGCAAATTCGTGAAGCCTGTCAAGGAACCAGTTAATGGAAGGTATACCGTGGTGGGGGAATATAGAATTGTGCCGAGGGCGGAGAGCATGTGTGTGGGCCGAGCCACATGAGGTGCCGAGGTTTTGCGGCGCAAAT
This sequence comes from Amylostereum areolatum, assembly GCA_012932865.1. Taxonomy (NCBI): domain Eukaryota; kingdom Fungi; phylum Basidiomycota; class Agaricomycetes; order Russulales; family Stereaceae; genus Amylostereum; species Amylostereum areolatum. The sequence goes on from SAXG01000040.1 coordinate 377,041, forward strand.
AGCGTGGGCCCGCCGGAGAGATATAGGTTAGTCTTTGCACGGCGTGGGCCCAGTCGAGGCAGATGGGGGGACCCCGTGCGCGAGGACCGTGGGCCCAGTGCAGATAGATGGGGAGACTCATCGCACGAGAAGCGTAGGCCCAGCCGAGGTAGATGAGGAGTCCCCTCGCGCAAGGACCGTGGGCCCAACCGAGGGAGGTGCAGGACTGTCCGCACGGCAGTCGTGGGCCCAACCGAAGGAGCCGAGAGAGAAGGGACCGAAGGGGACAGGCCAGTGGGCACCCGGGGACGAGGACCGTGGGCCCAGCCGAGGTAGATGAGGAGACTTCTCGCGCGAGGATCGTGGGTCCAGCCGAGGTATATGGAGGGACCCCTCGCGCGAAGATCGTGGGCCCAGCCGAGGGAGACGAGGAGAACCCTCGCGCGAAGACAGTGGGCCCATTGGGGAGACATGGAGGGAACCTTTGTTGAGAGCCGTGGGCCCGGCCAAGGAATACGGTCGGCTGTGCATGAGAACCGCGGGCCCAGCTGAGAGAGATGGAGGGGGTGTCCGCGGGGTGCCCGTGGGCCCATTCGAGGGAGACAGAGGGACGCTCCACATGGGGGTCGTGGGCCCACCGGGTGGAGATGTAAACAGAGCGGGTTGCGAGGACCGCGGGCCCACCAGAGGGAGCCGGGAAACGTGCCGCTTGTCTGGATCGTGGGCCCAATGGATTGTGCCGAGCAAAGGACACATGGGCTCTACATGGGCCGGCACGTCTCACATGACATACCATTGTATTGAATCTTGAACGTATACAAAACGAAACGGTATTACACCTGTAATTCTAACTACGAAGTATCCGTGGGCCCACCCAGCCGAGTCGGCTCCTCACTCATGCGTGGGCCCACGTGGGGTCTCCCATCTGACCCCGGCACGTCAAGCCGTGGGGTGAGCCATCTTCAACCCAGAATCAACACTGAATACCCCGGAGGTACCGCCGGCAGAAGATGGAAGACGTACCTGAGCCGTCGTCCGCTCCTTGGGACCACGGACGTTCGACCCCTTGTTCCACCGCGCGGCTTCAAGCGCAACAGCGTCTTCATCCTTGTCAAACTCTCCTGGGGAATCGGGGTCGTCGGCATCTGGAGTGGCCTCAGCTGGTTGTTTGGTCTTCAAAGAGCTGGGATCCTTGGGCAAAGCGACAGCAGCGACAACCGAACTGCCGAGCTGGCGCCACTGAGGCTTGAGATTGCTGGCGCATGGTGTTGTCACCTTGCTCCGTTTCTGTGCCGTCGTCGGGCTACAAGGGAGGTTATAATAGGTGAGTAAGTAGCGTGGAGGATGGGAGCTCGGTGTACGCTTCGGTCATGGGCTCCTTGCGCTTCTTGACAGCGTGAGGTGTTGCTGTCGCTGGCTGGGTGCTCCTGGCCTGCAGAACAGCGGCACGAACGGAGGGCTTGCCACCCTTCATCAGGGAAACCCCCCCATAGTTATTTTTGGTAATCGTTTCCCGGTTTGGCCACGACGCGGCAGAGCAAGCGTGACCAAACAGAAGTCGAGTGTGCGCGAGGTGCTGCCGCCCCACCACCTTCCACCGAGATTTTTAGAGTAAAATACTTTGTAGGTGGCGATTTATACTATATTACTTTACATCTGTGAGCTTGAAACAATGAAAACGACTCAGTGGGCACGACTGCTACACGAACGAGTTCACATCCGAAAATTTCCTAATTAGGAAGTCGACGCGAGACGCGCTGGCTGTGGGCACCTCCGAGACTGTTTTTGTTGTAGCTCTCAAACTATTGCTCATGTACAGAAGATAATTATATGCGAATGATCAGTATAGAAATGCGATTCTGAGAGTATCAAGATCGTCTTTTTTTTGCGAGTTTTTGCAAGGGGTGGTCTGCAGAGCTCAACCCCCCATGCTCATGCTTTTTTGACCATTCAGTGATATTCCGGAAACAGAGGAGCACAGAACATGATGTATTCAACTTTATAGTACATATACAATGCATAGAATAGGTGATCTACATAAATAACCAGAGGATCCCAGAAAGAAAACACCCCTCCTGCTCAAAAAAGCGCCAGTATCCACCCTCCTCCTGAGACTGCCTGACCGCCTATCCTTCAAGTGGAAGGAGCACGAGCAGGGACACGGAGGCGTTCGCGGTCCGTGCATTCGTCGGGCGCGGAGACGAAGGGTGCGTACACCGATAGGGAGCCGTGTGCGTGGAGGGTGAGGCCTAGGAGTTTGCAACTGACAGTGCTTGCGCGCGAGGAGTGTCGGGTAGGGGGCCGGCATGACGTCGTCCGGGAACAACGGATGGGCAGATGACGGGTGGAGTGAAACAGGCGAGGCGCTCGCGCACCCTTGGCCACGGCCGTAGGGAGACCGCCGGCGCGCAGCGGACGCGGGCACTGCGTAGGCGTGCGAGCGTGCGCTCAATGGAGAGTGCGCAACGGTGCGGCATGGAAAAACTTGGCAGGGGCAGCAGGGATGGGGGTGTTGGGTGTAAAGGCGGAGGTGTTGGGCATGGGAATAGGCGGAGGGAATGGGGGAGGGGACGCGGGTAGGGACGCGTACGTGTCCTGGGCCCATACGCGCATGCAAGTTGAGCACGTTCGATGCGGGGTCGCGCAGAGGTGATGGTGTGGGCACCGCGATGAGCGGAGGGGGCACAATGGGGGCGTGCGGAGAGTGAGGACGTGCAAGTGAGCATGGAGGCAGGGTGTTAGACGGGGGGGAGGGCGGGAGGGACGCGTGCGAGGATGCATGCACGGTGGACACCTTGTGCACGGGGGAGGTCTTGGACGCGTTGGAGGGTTGGCGCGCAGAGGCGTTGCAGCGGGGACGGCGCGGTTCCATGCGCGTCTGGGACCCGTACGTGTTGAGGGGCACGCGTGGACAGTAGCCGTCAGAATTGAGAGCGTGAGGGAGATGCGGATGACGCACCTAGCGAGCTTCCCAATGCTCTCACTCCCTCTCGTCACCTTCACCTTCGCTTCCCTCGACTTGGAGCTTGGAGGACTTCGGACTTGTGATTCCAGGCGTTGGTGTTGAACGTTGTTGACGCGGTCGCGTCGAGACCGCACGGACGGAGCTTGCGTCACCGTGACGAGCCGTCACGCTGGCCGCGAGCATATAAACCGGAGTTTTCCGAGGCTTCGTCTGTCGTCTCTTTTCCCGTTTCCCTTCCTTGTCCCCAATCTCCTCCTTCGTTCCTTCCCTTCCTCCACTGCCCTCGCCTCTTGCCTATTGCTTCCTACGCCTCACCGCATCTACCGAGTTTGCGCCGCCATGCGGCGCATTGTCTTCGTGTTCGCTCTCGCCCCTTTCCCGTCACGCGCGTTCAGGGCGGTTTTCCGTTTAGTCTACGGCATCAGGTGCGTCGCTTACCGGAGCTCGTGCCGTCCGCTGGCTGACTCTTCTAGCATGTTCTTTAGGACTACATTTGGGAGCTTTGGAGAGCCCGGAACAGGTGAGTTGATCATCATATCTCGGTTGTGTCCATCTTGCTGATGTCATTCTTTTCAGTCATGCCTTCTTGTTTCGGCAGTGTTGGGATCTGTTCATTCTTGACTTTGATTATGTAATAATATTTTGTACCTCAACTTATGAATTAATATATCTGTTCAAGCATTCTAAAGCTATTGATAAGTTTGTTTATATAAGCCTGATAATTGACAAGCAAATGGATATTTATGGTCTGCAATTACCTTTAATTACTGTGGCTACCTGCCTGCCTTATTCTAGGGGTGTTTGGGATGATAATTGAAGGTAATTGAATCAATAACAAGTAACTATGCTCAAGTAAAAAAAATAACTCAGGCTGACCTACGTAATTTGCTGTAATTACTAACTTCCAGTAACTGATGGTAATTGACAGTAACTGAGCACAATTACGGTCAATTACCTTCAATAACTAGGGGGTAGGATCCCTGATGTTGACGGCCTGCGAGCGTCAATTGGTAAGCGTTTCGTGGGTAAAGATGTTCATTCTCGCACCTTGCTAGCGGCGGGCGCTTTCTTTTTCTTGGAGTGCGCCATCTTGACACCGTGACTCTCTTCCTCGCTTTGATCTGGGCTGGGCCCATCGTCTTCATCCTCGTCCATGGCATCTTCCTGGTAAGAGGCGTCGCTAGCAGGACCAGGACTGGAAAAAACTTGACCAGCGTCGGCAGGACCAGCAAGCTTGGTGAACGAGTCCATTGGAGACTGAACATGCGTGGCCGGTATAGTACCTGTATTCGTTCGTAGGCCTCATCAGTATGTATTTCAATCAAGGACATGTGGGTGATGCTTACCATCTTCATCCTCATCGTGATCAGGTTCGACTGGGGGAGTGGCCTCAGGCTCACGAGTTGGAACGACACGCCTACGAGGTCCTAGAGGCATCGGCGGTGCCGTCGAGCGGCGCCAGGCCTTGTTCTTCGTGTCATCGCGCCTGTATTTGTCTTCAAGCTTGGCCAGTGTGCGCACACTCTCGGCTTCAGTCAAAATGGCCGTATTCTCGGCCACTCGTTTCGCTAGGGTGGCCAGATCGTCATCGACCTTCTTCTGCGCTGAAGTGCGACGTGGCACCGGCATGACACCTTTTATGCGAGCGGGGTTAGTGTTTCTCTTGTTGCGATCAGGCTGGGCACGCGTGGGGGCACTCATGATGAGAATTGAGGGAGGAAAGGGGGACGACGAAGTGTGGCTGGATAAGGAAGGGGGGGGGACGACAAGGCGGTGACAGGAGCACCAGTTTTTTTTCACGGTAGGTTCCAACTCCGCAGTCTTTTCCCCTCTGGATTATCCGCATTTTCAGGCTCCTACTCCCTTTATCTGTCTCCTTACGACGCCTGTTTTTCCCTCCTACGCACACATATTATTATCTTTATTCCTCACGCCTATCCCACGTCCCCTGTCTGTCATCTACTCTCCATGCCTCCTCAAGTTCTGAACAGACTCAACTGCCCATACTGCGACCACACGTTCAAGAAGCAAAACGGACGAACCTATCATATCCGCTCGGCCCACCCAACACCATCGGCTGCACACCCCGCCGCCCTTGAAGAGGCCGAGGTTATTCAACAGGTCGAGGAGGCTGAATACAATGTTCTGGACCCATGGATGGATGTCGATGACGTTGACGAAGGGCCCCCACCGGGCGATAATCCGGGCATGCACGCTGGTGGCCAGCGCACGAAAACACACGCGTTTTTGACCGGTTCGTGTCTCTGTTGCTCCCTGTTGCGAGTCCTGTTGTAATTTTTGTTGCACCTCACAGGACGGCCTTGCGACGCGACGGGTCAATATCTGCCACCGGGAACGCCGCCTCCTGCACGTAGAGATCGCTTGCCAACTGATTGGTCGCCCTTCCGAGATCAAACACAGTTCCACCTCGCCGACTTCGTTTTTCGGAAGGGAGAACTGTCCACACCGGACATCGACTGGCTCCTTGAACTCTGGGCCTTCGATATGGCGAGGCACAATGACACCGGGCCATTTGCGTCGGTAGCTGATGTGTACGCGACCATTGACCGAATTGAAGATGGCGACGCGCTGTGGAAGTGCTTTGCCACGTCGTTCCAAGGCGAAATCAGCGAAGAGGCCCCACTATGGAAGAAGCAAACCTACCATGTTTGGTACCGCGACCCCGACATCGTCATCCGCAACATGCTCGACAATCCCGACTTCAAGGATCTCTTTGATTATTCACCGTACGTCTTTACGGATGCATCTGGCCACCGCCGCTGGAACAACTTCATGTCGGGGAATTTTGCGTGGCGGCAATGTGTATGTATATTCTGCTTTTCACTCGGGATCTAGCTGATGTATATATATCATCTTCAGGACAAGATTTACGAGGCCGACCCTGGGACAGAAGGTGCAATGTACGTCGCGGTCATAACGGGGAGCGACAAGACCACGGTCTCCGTCGCGACCGGCCATGTCGAATATCATCCCTTGTATCTCTCTATCGGGAATGTCCACAACTCTGTGCGCCGCGCCCATCGCAACGCAGTCATACCGATCGGATTTTTGGCCATTCCAAAATGTGTGTGACCCTCACAGAATATTATGAGGCCTCTTATCTGACTAGCTTCCGAAGCCGATCGCAAATATGACAAGGACCCCGCCTTTAGGACCTTCAAGCGGCAGCTGTATCACGCGTCCCTTAGTGCCATCCTACAGTCTCTCAAGCCCGCGATGACCACGCCGGTCGTTCGGCGCTGCCCAGATGGACATTTTCGACGGGTAATATTTGACATTGGACCAGTCATTGCGGATTATCCAGAGCAGGTCATGCTTGCTGGGATCGTTCAAGGCTGGTGTGGACGGTAAATATCTATCTTCTTCACTCCATTGCATGCATGGAAACAAGGGTACTAAGTGCTGTGTGATAGGTGTACTGCAAGGAATAGCGACCTCGACGGCGAAGGAGGCCGACGAACACAAGAGTGGACCGAGTTGATCCTCGGGGCATGGTCTCCCCGAATAGCATGGGATGAGTATGGCATCGACGACGGGGTTGTGGTAAGCAACACACAATAACATCTGTCCGAGCCACAATGCATTGACAGTGTTTACTTAGCCCTTCACCCACAATTTTCCACGGGCAGATATACATGAGCTCCTCGCTCCCGACCTCCTCCACCAGATCATCAAAGGCTCATTCAAGGACCATGAAGTGGAATGGGTGGGTGATTATCTCACCATCACTCATGGGGATGCACGCGCGGCAGAGATAATGGATGACATTGACTGGCGGTGAGTCTAAGTGACTGTGGTATCATAATCATCGGATCATACTGACTTCGCCTCATCCAGGATTGCGGCAGCACCTGCTTTCCCCGGCCTTCGTCGCTTCCCTCACGGCCGTCGCTTCAAGCAGTGGACCGGGGATGACTCCAAAGCTTTGATGAAAGTGAGTGCCGCCGCTACTAGTACCTCCGCTGGTGCCATCATGAATGTCATCGGCCCCTCGCTAACCATGTCTCTAGGTATATATTGCTGCCATCGTCGAATATGTCCCCGCCGCTGTGGTGCAGAGCATCTCGGCCCTCCTGGATTTTTATTACCTTGTCCGTCGGCCCGAGTTCGATGCAGACACACTCGATGCCATCGACTCCGCTGTTTCTCGCTTCCACCATCACCGCGAAGTATTCCGAGAGGCAGGTGTTCGTCCCACCGGGTTTTCTCTCCCGCGTCAACATGCAATGAGCCACTACTGCATGCTCATCCAAGACTTTGGCTCCGCCAACGGACTCTGCTCGTCTATCACTGAATCCCGACACATCACCGCTGTCAAAAAACCGTGGCGGCGGTCCAATCGGTACAACGCCCTCGGCCAAATGCTGCTCACAAACCAGCGGTTGGACAAGCTCATCGCCATTCGTGCCATGTTCGTTGAAAAGGGAATGCTTCCTGCCCGTCATCCTTATCCTGCACATCCCCCACCTGGTGCCACCGGCTTGGTCCACGGCCATGACCAAACAACGAACAACGGAGGGATCGAGCATGGACAACACGCTCCGGCTGGGGATCCTGCTGAACCTGATGATGCAGCCAATTTTCGCGCCCGCCCCGAGGACGAAGCCATGGACGATATTCAGCCGGTAGACGAACTGGTACCGACAGATGTAGTCCTGCCTCTGCGTGCGCGTGAGTGTCCCCCAGTGGGTCCTCTACTCTGTACTTGTCAATAACTCATACACCTACAATTGTCAGAACCCATTCATCAATACCCCGTCTCCATTAATATCCTTGCTGGCAGCTTGGGTCCCGAGTACGCGAACCTCCCTCTGCTAGCCCGACAGTTCCTGCATGAGCAACTCCATCCCGACGGACCTCGTGCGTCAAGCATCACGGCTGACGAACTCCCCGAAATTTCGTCGCGCATCAAAGTTTTTCACTCCGCGACCGCCACTTTCTATGCGCCAAGTGATGTGTCCGGCCTTCAAGGGATGCGACGAGAAATCATTCGCTCCTCCCCGAACTGGCGCAAGCAAGGCCCCCGGCGTGATTGTGTATTCATGGTGGACGACGGAGACAAGCCAGGGATGAAGGGCATGGCGATCGGACGCGTCAAGCTATTCTTTTCATTCAAGCACGCCGGCACTGTCTATCCCTGTCTCTTTGTCGATCATTTCAAACAAATGGGACACGCACCCGACCCCATTACCGGAATGTGGAAGGTTCGTCCCGAGACGACGGGAGGAGGCCTGCGGGTTCAATCTGTTGAACACCTTGACACTGTGCTTCGCAGCTCTCATCTCCTGCCCGTCTTTGGGGTAGGTTTCATCCCCCACGATTTTCACTTCTCTTATTCCTTGGATTCGTTCACATCATACTACGTTAATAAGTATGCGGACCATCACATGTACGAGATTGCATTTTGAATCCACACCATTTTACCAGAGTTGAACAATAAGGGGATTGCATTGCATTCTACAGCTCGATGGGCGTATGTAAAGCTAACGCACAGTGATGTAGGTGTGGATGCCGAAGAAGGGGGGGGGGGGGGTGATAGGCTCCACACGGGACCATGCCCGCACCGATCACGTTCGCCCTCACTTGGCGCATATTCGTGTCTGTGCCGCCGTGGGGCACATGGGATCTCAACGACATCATTCGCTTGACAAGCGTGCATGGGCATCGGTGGTAGAGGCATGTGGGTCGCGCATGAATGTGGTCGAACACTGGGAGCGTGTCGTATGACACACAGCCCAAGGACAGCAAATCAAGAACAGAAGATAACGCACCTCCACCATATTTCAGACCATCCTCGTCCTACCACAATCCCTCTCTGTCCCCTGAGCGAGTGTAACATCCGGATGGGCTTTCAAGCGGCGGTCAATGGCCCTCCGATGGCTTCAAGTTGAGTGCGAAGGATCCTGTGGTTGGATGTGACCGTCTGAACGTCCACAGCATGAGACCAATGCGTGCGATAGTGTAGAGAGCGCGCTAGTGGAGTCAAAAGGAAACAAAGTCGAAGACGGAGGGAAGACGTCCGAGACGGTGTCACCGCAACTCTGCAATCCGCGTGTGCATCAGCTTTCCCACGCCCCCATTGCTGCCGACTCGAAGTTTTCGTAGACGAGTCTCTTCAAGTCTCGTCTTCACATCATCTATTCCACATTCCTTCACGTCTCATGGCTCAAGGATCTTACTCACTCAATCTCGGCAGAGAATGGGAGGTGTGTCACTTATTGCACTGTTCATTGTCCGGAAAGCTCACCACACTCTCAGATTGTAGATTCTACTGGCAATCGGCCGGAGGCTGACCCTGCCGCTCCTGACCGTCTCGGTATCACTGTCACAGTGCATGGCCCAGGTCTGTGCAAGATCCAAGTTGATCCAGGACGTCACTCCGGCCCTTTTGTGAGTAAACCCACTCGATCTCGCATACTCCGGTACTAACTGAACCGTCTCCACTTAGTCCATCCAGATCGTCAACTTCCCCCCTTCTCCGCCATGCCAAAGCCTCGAGAACGCTCCTATGGCCGACCCTCTTACATCCATATCAGTGCGCCGCCGCGGTCACTCGCGCTCCTTCCAACATGACTCCTCTCCCGACGTTCCCGATTCAGAAGCTGGGTGCTTACGTTCACCCACACCCATTGACACGTCCGAGAAGGCCTCAGACACACCTCGCCATTCAGCCCAAGATAGATGTGGATCTCCTCGCACCCCACCACAAAGTAAGTCGCCCTCTTTTCCATAACCATTTCCATGCTAATATCGCTACGACCTAGACTGTTGGCTGTATCCACCGTCGCTTTCGTGTCGTGTTTCCCCCACGCCTCCTCCGTCACCTTCTCCTGCCCCGCGCAGCCACCAGAAGCATCCAAATGCAGTCGCGAACGTGCGCCCCCGGCAACCCAACCTCTCCACTGCATCTGACCCGTCCTTCCCTGCGCTGCCACCTAACCCAAACAACTCACCCATTCGCAAAATCACTTCGTACGTCGTCATTGTTGACTTATACCTCAGCATGGCTGATCTTACTTGCGCAGACCGTCTTCTGCGACCGAGTATGAATCCGATCCGGATAATCTGTTCGCTCCTCGAAACACGACTCGGAACAGCTCACTCGTTCGCAAAACCTCCTCGTACGTCCTTCTTGTTTACCCATACATCTGCATGGCTGATCTTACTCGTGCAGCCCTTCTTCTGCGACTCAGTACGAGTCCGATCCCGATAATCCGTTCGCTCTTCGAAAGGTGACTCGGAAGCCGTTTGCGCGAACATCTACGTCACCTCCTCCCTATCGAGCAAGTCCCCGCCGCCGCCGCCACCACCTTCTTCATTCCCCTCAGGTGGGACACGATGCACCTGCCGTCGCCTCTTCGTCTCGTGTTACCACAACTCGGTGGGAGGCACGTCTCAACACTATCATGGACGAGGACTCTCAATGTCATTGTCAATAAATGATTGCCATACTTACATGCCGATTGTGTTGTATTAGCACCACCCAATAGTAAAATGAAATATAGTACCCTGTCTGGCAGCGGTGAGCTGTCCTGGCAAGTTTCCGAGAGCCTGGATTTTTGGGGCATGGCTGACAGTGCTGGCTTCGTCTGGTGCGATACCCCGAGAAACTTGCCAGATACCCAGGCCCTTCCAGACAGGTCCCAGCCGTTCCAGAGATGGGCGGAATTGCTGATGGAACCGGTCACTGCGACGCATCTCGTTTGATGACGTAAGCACGAGAGCATCTTACCGAGCTGCCGCTCTCAAACATATGAAGTCCACAGTTTCTCGAGGACGATTTCTCTCTGCATATTTTTTCTTGGTAGATAGGATGTATAAGGATCTAAATCCCAAATTTCCAGGCAGTGGGAAGATTGTAATTGATCTTCGGAATCCAATCGTTGCTTGCGCTTCGGACTTCGCGCGCAATTCGCGCAACGAGCCGCCGGTTTCACTCCGCTCTTCGTTAGTCTCTCGTCCCACCACAATATGCACGCCGCTTCAAATGGAAACACAGCGAGATCTAGTGAGTGTCTTTCCTAAATATCTAATACATGTCTCCCCTCGTGATTATCACCTTCAAGCCTCGTCAATCCCTTCCATCCCCACTTGTTCGTCTTCGTCCTCTGGTTCTTCGTTGTCCTCGTCGACTAACAGTGTCATATCAAGGCCCGGCTTCTCGTCCAGGAAATATAGAGACGCATTGGCAGGATTCTCGTGTTTCCACGGAATCATCGCGACAACAGACTGGATATCTTTGACCTCAACTACAGCAAGGTGTTTCTCGGCTTCGTACAACGCCACCCAAACTGTGTTGTACGATGACCGAAGCAATGCTTGGTCTGGCTCCCCAAAGACGGAAATTAGGGCGAAGCTCTGGGTGATATCATCCTCCATCTGCGCATTAAAGTATGCTTGGATCTCTGCAATAAATGTGGCACCGTCGGAGATGATCTGACCATCCCATGAACAGGTAGCTCTCCCATGAGTTGTGGGTTAGAAGCGCACCTTCACATTGCGGCTGCGACGAATCTGATCCTGGCGGCGTTGCCCTTCCTTCCACAGGGCTGTAGTGGTCTGGCCGTTTGGGAGACGGAGGCGTGCCCATCGCCTATACCTGGGGCGCCAACCATCTTCGAGCTCGATGTTTGAGTTCTCCATGTAGGTGCAGATTGCAGCAGCGGCCTCATTGCGAAAGGTGTGTGGATAACGGTCCTTTGCTGTGAGGAGAACAAATCCGTCTCCTAGGTCATATGCTCCACGCGGGAGTTGTCGGGTTTGATTGTAAGGTCGATCTGGTTCTATGTCCGGCATCCCAACTTTGAGGGCATTGACGGATGCGCGACGGACGGCGCGCTGCTCTAGGTTAGCGTAGTAATGGTGATCTTGCTTGATTTCACGACCCAGATTCCCGATAGTGTTCTCTAGGGTCCACTATGAAGCGAGTGCACCAGGGCCAATTCGCATAACCTCCGGAGCAAGATGGGATAGGCCGTGAACACACTGTCGCACGAAGTGGATTCGTTCGGGTTTCCCTTGGCAGTAGAGCTCCTCAAACTCCTCCGTAAACTCTAAGATGGCCTGGTGAGCGAGAGTGATTTGCGCGGCTTGTATGCTGCGCTGCTGTAGGATCCTGATCGCATACACAAGCTTACAAAAATGCGTCCAATACGGGAGTGGAAGTATTCCGTACAGCAGTGCCGGTGCCAGGCCGAAAATCCAAAGGCAGAATTCCCAAGCCTTGTATCCGCTGTTGATTGTTTCTGCAGGATCCCGGGGGGGACGATCAAATGAACCTGGAAGATAGCATCGAGCTGCTGCCACTGCTGCTCCATGCGCTTTCCAAACCGCTCCGACAAGAATCATCCAGACCCATGTTCCTCTCGAGTCCTTGGGATCGCAATCAATGGTACCGCGCCACAACGCAATGAGGAGTGATGTGATGTTGAGGGTGAGAATGTGCATGATGTCAATTGCAAAACAACCCGGGACGCCGAGGAAACGATTTCGCGGGAGCGCGCTGAAGATACTCGGCTTGCAGATCCCTGTCGCCTTGCGTTGTTCTTTGAATTCCGCATTTGTCTCCGATGCGAGTACTTTTTTGAGGTTCTCCACATAGTTGGCATCCGACCGTGTTGGAAGTTGGTAGACGTCGTATGATTCGTGATCGCAACCCGCAATCGAATAGCCGGGAGGTTTTGCAAGGGCAGGGAAGTAATGGGATGTGCCTTGTTTGTGTCGCCCTTTAAGCCCACAGTACAGACGGCATCCGTAGGCACCGTGGTGAGGGACTTGTCCGTTCATGAAGGCTAAACCTGGGCCGTCCGCGAGACCGAGGTAGAAATATATGAAGGATGTGTACACCTCGTTGATGCAAGCGTCCCATACGCGCAGGCCTTCCTTTTGCAGAGCGACAAGATGGTGTAGCCCAGGGAACATGAAGGAGTCCAAGTTCTTCGGCTTTCGTGGTCCCCGAATGAGCCCGCCGATGATCACATACTTCTTCTTATATCGCAGCTCCGGGGACAGATTCATGTTGACCCAGATGTAGAACCAGCAGTCTGACTGCTTGTAACGATACAGCTGGGCCCCATCCCATGATGCCATTACAACAATATCGTGCTCGGAGAGGTTGCCTCGGTCGACTGCAGCGAGGTAATCACTACCGGCATAGACATCGTCGTACACTCTGATACCCTCACCACGTGCAAGGCCTTCGCGGATCTGGACCGTGCGTTCATGACGGTGTTGCATATTGACTGCACCTTCCGGAGAACGATACAGCGCCTGCAGTTGCGGACCAAGGGGAAGCGTCAGGTATTGTTTCACTGGGTGCTGTTCCATCCGACCTGTCCATCCGGTCGGCTTCATGCACCACTGTGGTAGTGCCCACTGCCCTCCTCGTAGACACCCCACGATCATTTGTTTTTCCTTACACTCCTCGTTCCCCCGCTCCTTGACTCTCGTACACGATTCTCGCACATACGTCATTCATTACGCACTTAGCACGCCTGACCTGATCCTCGCGCGTACCACGTGACTCGCGCCGGCCTAGCGTAGATTAGCGCGCGTGTCGACACTCTCACCTTCCCACAGACTCCCCGCTCTCTCCTCCCATTGCCCGCACTTCAAGAAACCCCCCCTCGTCGCATCCTACGCGTCCCGAGTCCGGCCGACAAGCAGCCGTCGACCGCACATCAAGACCCGCGCGCCCGCGGATGAGCTGGGTGGACTGAAAGGAACAGGTCTGGCTGTCACCTTTTTTTGCTTCCGTCGACATAATCCTCTCTGCCTCTACCGTACGCTCCTTTCTCCCCTTTCGAACTCCTCCCTCGTTCTTCCTCATAACCCCGATCAATGCCTATCACCTCCAACTTTCCTCCTGTCCCATGCCCTATTTCTTGTCCTTCCACCTCTCCCGCACGCCCCGCTTCCCTTTATCCAACATCCCCGACCCGATCGCCGAGCACGTGGTGCCTCGGGAGCTAGGGACGCGGACCGCCGCGCGCGACGACGAAAGACGGGGAGCCTGAGCACCTCCCGACGTCCCCCGCCTGGTCAGCGGAGCGACGCTCGCGCGTGGATGCAAGCCAATAGTCCCGACGTCCCCAGTTCCCCGAAACCGTGCGCCCAATGTTCCGTGAAGGCGTCCTAGTCAAACCCCTCGTCATCATCGCTGCACACCGTCGCCGTCTCCCGTTACGATACTTTACCCTTTGCTTCCATCGAATTCCACGCGCACCCATCCACCTTTCCCCCCCTCTCCAATTTGTTTTTCCTTAGGCCCGGGCGGCGTACGAGCACGCGCGCGCCCGATTGGCAGCTTCCAATGTATATCTCATCGACGCCTCGAAGACGAGGACGCTTTTTCTTTCCCCCAAAACCCACCTGAAAAAGTCTGCTACGCTTGCCTGTCCTCGCCACCGCTTGTCCTCGCTCGCGCCCTCTGCTCAAGATCCTCCACCAAAAACAACCTCTATTCTTCTCTCAAACAACTCCCCTGATTCGCAGTCTCCCGAAGTCCAACGGTAACCTACCGAACGACCTCCCAAAATGTCGTACGCCCCCAGCGAACGACTCAAGTGCATTTCCCACGCACCTTACTTCACCTCGGCCCTCTCCGCCCCATCCTCTTCCTCCCGTACTCACCTGTAGGACCTTCCGACGAACCGACCCCGGGTTGCGAGTATCCGATCGACCCTACCACACCACCGTGGTTTCTTGCATTCTGGGCACACCTCATGCTCCGAAAAGGGACCTGTAAAAGCGACACAAGAGTCTTCGCACATGTCCGTCATGACCGGAACAACTCCAGAGATAGCCGCAATTTTGTTTTTCATTTCGTGCAACGAGAGAACATTGGTAGAAGGTGTATGGCGGTGTATGGCATTGATAGAGTCGACGTAGGAGTCATTAGAGCCTGGGGTAGAAGCTAGAAAAATATCCAAACAGAGGCGATGGTCCTTGGACAGCTCCGGCTGAAATTCGTATGGGTGAGCCATCCGAACACGCGCATCGTCCGGTAGACAGTCAGAGTCCAGAGTTGCGTCCTTCAACTGATCTATAAACTCTAGCGCCGTCTTTAATCCAGGCAGATGCGCCACAATCGCATCGGGACCAAGGTCGAGGGGGCCGTCGGGTTGATCGTCGGGTACAGTGTCGGGTTGAACATGGCGCATTGTCCCCCCGCCCTCGCGAACTTGCTGTTCTTCGGCATGATCAACCGGCGGTATGATATCGTCCAAGTTGGGAACCTCGTTTTCTGGCTCTGGCGTGAGGCATTCATTGTCGTGTGCATTGGGTTGACCAACTGTGTTCCCTCCGTCTAGAGGCCGAGGTGCAGTATTCTAGTCGGAGGACAGTTAGCTTAGCTGTCACGGACATTTCGTCTATGGTTATGTACCTGGGCGGGCGGTGGTGTGGCATTGATGAGCTCCACATCTTCGGCCCTCGCATTTTTGTCACCAACCTCCTGTCACCGCCGACACGGCGAGTTAGTGACTTGAGACTAAGAGAGAATAGAGATCCCTACATTTAAGTCGCCCCTCTCATTCACATTGAGGCTGTCCTCATTGCCATTCTC
The DNA here is from genome assembly GCA_012932865.1 of Amylostereum areolatum. Taxonomy (NCBI): domain Eukaryota; kingdom Fungi; phylum Basidiomycota; class Agaricomycetes; order Russulales; family Stereaceae; genus Amylostereum; species Amylostereum areolatum. The sequence continues at coordinate 392,571 of SAXG01000040.1, forward strand.
ATTCAGAATGTCCTGGAGAAATGCACCAGGATATATCAGCATACAACTCGGAGGTCACACTGACGTCCGACGACCACAATTTAGGCGGGAACTGGTTTGCTTACCATTGAATCATTTCTTGGCTGTGCTTCATATGTGGCATTGTCCCCTGTCTGTAGTTGAGGGATCTCGAGACGCAGACGCTTCGCCTCTCGGTCATCGTCATTCTCTCGGGCCCTGTGCGGAGTACTGTACCGATCTGGACTTAGGCAACGTCCCGGTCCCCGAGGGTCAGTTGCAGTTGCCTAATTTTTCGGCCGTCCCGTGTCCCGAAGGGTTGGTTGCATCATGTCACCCTAACCATAAATGCTCTCCAAAATCGCAAAAAACGGTCGCAAAAAAGCCGGGAAGAAATCATATTGTCGTATAGTAGTAAGATATCCAGTCTGGTCATCTTCCAATCATGTACATTTATGTGAAGCGGGGATCACTATCGCCGTTGAGCACCGCTGGCTGTATATGGGCTGGACTCGTGTCTTCTTGCCTCTCGGGTTCGTAACTGCAGCCTGACTGTCCGACTGCAAAGAGGAAAGCAGATTAAAATCAGTGGATGATTCGCCTCCCGGAACCGCTCCCACGCTCACGTGACCTGGTTGCATGGTTGCCTAAGTCCAGATCGGTACAGTACGAGAACGACGCAAGAGTTCCCCCTCTGTACTGAGTGTGAGTCTTTGGATGTGCAATGATGCAGGGAGACCCGAAACACACCTTCGTTGGAGTCCTCTTGCTCACCCTCATCCAAGTCCGTGGCAGGATGTGCGTCTGGCGTCGATATGTTCTGGGTGGCGTCGGACTCCATGTCCATGATTCTCCTGTGCTCGTACCATGTCGTCCGAGAAACACTGCGGAGAATCTTGCAGTATCGAGGGCAGTCGCACCAGAATTGCCGCTTTGTGCAGTCCATGCCGCAGGATGTATCAGAAGACGGGGAAGGCGGTAGGCAGGTCAAGACGACAAGTATGTGGATGCTGCACCAAATGCGTCTGCATGTTACACGCTGTTACATGTTACACATCCATCATATGACCGTGCCCCAGTGAACTTATTAAATTCTTAGATACTCATCCCAGCTCTTCAAAGGAGTCGACGGGCTCACTTCATAATAAGATGACCTGCCGATGTATAGACAAAACGAATCGGATCTGTATGCGTACAGTAGCGCGGACTATCCCCACAGTACACTAGCGCGTATCCCTACACTTGTACCACGGCCAGTCCAACTCACTGGATCTCTTCCTGCTTCGTCTTTATCGCGTGTTCGCGTGATACACGGCGTGCACGCTTGATTGCTTCAGGATGTTACAACTTGTCCAAGGTACTTCATTTTTCATTGCCTTATCAGGAAGGACGTCGCTAAACGACGGATTACGACTGTGCCCCAGTTCGTAACCGTCTCAACGACGCGACGACGACAGTGCCACAGATCGTCACCGTCTCAACGGCACAGCCGCGACGGTGCCACAGTCTCATCCCCGTAGATACTTGATGTGACCGTCGCCCAATGTACATATATTTACTCGACCTCCTTTCTTATAAAAGGAGGCTCATCGAACGAGCCATTCCTCAGCTCGTTCTCTTTGTAAATACAGGACTGTTCTTAATAGAACCTCCTCTTAAAGCTATTAAAGAGAACTCAAAGTAACTAAGTCGAAAGCTCGCCTAAGTCTTCCGAGAAGACTTACTGCTTCGCTTATCGACTCCAACCTTCGTATAACCGAGACGTCTGGATCACCTGATCCCACCTCTCACACGTACGAGTACTGTAGCCTGAGCCGCTTGTCACGTGATAAGGACCGTCCTTAACACAGGAGGTGGAGAGACGATGCCCCGCACACCGTCGCGGTACCCAGTGTTGTCCTCGTCATCCTCGAGTCCGAGCATTTGCAAGGTGGTTCGTTTATTTCTTTTACCAACGAAATGGCGTGGGCTCCGCATAACGGAGTCAGTGGGATGCGTCGGGACAGGACCCGCGTCCGCTTGGGCCGGTACAACGTTCTCTGTCAGACGTGATGATGAAAGGCAATCAATTGGATAGTGTACAGATCGGACACAACGAGCGACGTACCTTTGCCCTCGCACACGTCCAACTCTGGGGAAGTCGTCCTTGCTTTGAGAGCAGGGTCTGGCGACGGGGGTGTGGCTGATGGAGAATCCGCTGTGGCTAACACTTAAGCTTGACGAGACGGAACAAGGAAACGATAACTACGCACCCAGTGGTAGTACCAGAGCTTCCACCTTGACCCCGGTCTTGCCTACAGCAGATGTAGGTTTCAATGGTGCCTCCGCTTTAGCACGCGAGCCGCCTTCTTGGATTACACGTAGCCTCTGGAAGGATCGTCAATAAGCCAGGATGAACACAGCTGAGGCAAAACACGGATGCTTACGATAGGTTGAAGGTACTTGGGATCAAGTACCATTTCAGGGATGTTGACAGAAATGTCCGTGAAGATCGTGACGTTCGATTCATTGCGAGCATCGGAAGACATTGTGCAGTAGGAGACTCGGAGGAGGCCGCGTGATATAGTAAGTAGAGGCAACTTGGGATAGAGACTGCGAGGGACCTACTGCTGAAAACAGGGACGTTCCCACGCCAGAATTGCATCTCACATCGAAAACCGTCGACAAGGCGAGGGCCAAGTAGACCAGAACCGGAGGATGTATTCGAAAAGATGAGATGGATGGGGTGGGAGGAAGGGCAAACGACGCGGCATTACATCTGACTCGCTATGATTACTTTCCCATCATTTCTCACGCCTTCCATTCCCTTTGTTTCCGTCTCATTACGGTACGTTTTGACTGGGCTTCAAGCTTCAGGCCTTCAAGCCCGGTGGCCGTGAGGGCGCGTGGCGGAAATGGCTCGATCGGGCCACGTGGTGTGGGTGCTTACGCTCGCAGACGCTCGCCGCCGACTCCTGACCCGACGGTCCTTGTCGCTCGCTCCTGCACAATGCCACAAAATCATCCCAGTTATCTCTTGACACCTTCTTCCTTGCATGCGGTAATTGTCGGACATCCCTCCAAGAAGTCGGTTGGGCTCGTCACTTCTTCTCAGCATCGTCGCCAGACAGCACGTCGCCAGGGCCCAGCTTCAAGTGTCGGCGTGTAAATTTGTAAAACTTCACGGGTGAATCAGGTCGACTGCTAAGTCGGTGGTAAGCTTTCTAGGTGCGTCTATCTTATTATCAGAGCCATGTGCACGTTCTGACTGTACAGCGAAAAGTCTTGTAGCTGGAGGCAAGGATTTTGGTTGGATCCGGCTTGTCGATGGTTGAAGCGACGAGCAACCTGGGCTTGCGACACGGCTTCGATGAAGACGGAACCTGGTCAATAACCGCACTCGTCATTGCCTCTCGATGGTCGAGACTCGGCGATCTGCAGACAAGCAGATTCGGCTATCGACAATCATTATACGCCCATCGTGGATTCCCAAGAACACGGAGATGCGCCTCAGACAAAATGCCTTCTATCTAGATTCTGGCCATCCAGTCGGTCACAATACGCCTTCAAAGCAATGAAGAAGGCCAAGCTTCTGTCTTCCACAGCACCACCATAGCCCACACGAGTCGCCGTGCACCCATAGACACCTGCAAGGCAGACTGCGCATTCCGTATCAGCCTGTAAGCACGCATGACTTGGAACTTCGATCTTAGAATTTGATCTTGGCTTCCGCCTTTCTTCACAGTTACTTCTGCACGTTGCAATCTGGGGTTCTATCAGTTCTTTTTTTGGTTTCGGGTCCTAGGAATGAGGCAGCGAGCGCCGACATCATAATCTCGAGGGTCCAGGGTCTCCAAGCTGCTCGCCTTTCCCCCTTTCCCCCTCCATTGAACGCGATCACCTTCACAATGGACGCGACTCGGACTCTCAAGCTCACCCGCCATCTGGACAGTGTTCTCAACGGACATGACGGACCGGCGCGCAACTCCTCCCATCTTTTCCTTGAAGCGGTCTGTGCCCAAAGCGAGCCCGTAACATGCACCGACAAGATCATTGCAAGCAAAGTTGGCCTCGCCACCGTCCAAAGTGCCATGTTCAAAGACGTATCCCTCACATTCTTCAATGGCCTCGGGGCGCGCTTCATCGCGTACTTCATGGCACCGGAGCTGAAGGATATCGGCGGCGGACAGTATCTACAACAAATCGTCCTGAAAACTGTCGAGCCCCCCGTGTTCTGGCGTCCTTTTTCTCAGGCGTCCACGGAAGGAAAGCTGGGGGTAGTCGCCCAGCAGGCCTTCGCTTGGCTGTTGTTGCAGCTTATATCTCTATCCGGAGACGAGGCGGCGCCGTACCGCGAATTCGCCCAGAATCCTTCGGTGCTCAAAAGTCTACTCGCGTCGACGCAAGCAGATACTCGTGCCCTCGCCCATAGAATCCAACACATCATTGACACCTGCGGCCTCGGTGCTCCCGTCGACACGGAGGGCGGTCCCGGCGGACGACACGATAACGACGACATCGACTTCCGCAAAATCAACATCCTCCCCACAGCGGACGAAATTACGTCGAAGGAAGCCCCATTCTTGCGCACTGCGGCAGAGGTCGATGCAATCAACGTCGACGAACGTCTCAGCGCCCACCTAGACAACCAATTTCGCCTATATCGCGAAGACATGCTCTTTGAGCTGCGCGACGAGCTCCAGATCGTCTACGGGAAAAAGAAAGGTCACCATCGTGGCCTGACCGTCGACAGCCTCACCCTTGTTGACATGCATGCGGAGGTTGGCCAGCCTCCGCACAGGTTTCCGAAGTGGGGTATCGTCCTTCGATGCAGGAAAGACTTTTGGTTCTTCAAGAAGGTCGATCCCAAGAAACGCAAGGCCTTTCTTCTAGGAGATAAGAAGATCATTAAGGACCAGTCAATGGCTTGTCTTATCGTCGATGATGTCGTGGTATCGTTCATGAAGATCAGGCGCGACGAGGACTACCTCTCCAAGATGCCACCAGAAATAGTTTTGCAATTGGATGGAAAGCAGAGTACCATCGACACATTGTGTGCCTTCCGTCGGGCGAAAAACATCAAACTCGTTTAGATTGATACAGCCGTTTTCGCCTACGAGCCTGTTCTGAGGGCTCTCCAGCAGATGATCCAGATGCCTCTTTGGCGTGAGCTTCTTGCATGGGAACCTGGTGTGACTCTCGAGCCACCGGCCTACTCTCCAACCGCCGTTATTCAAGCACTCCAGCGCAACGCCCAGCAGGATCTTCAACAGGTCATCCAAACTCCACAACGCATCGTCCTAGATGATGCTCAAGCCAAGGCTCTCCTCGCTGGCCTTACGCAAAAGGTTTCAATCATTCAAGGGCCGCCTGGTGCGTACGTGTAGTGTGTTCGTCGTTCACCTTGCTTACATAAGTCCACGAACGCGACGTCATAGGCACGGGAAAGTCATTCGTAGGGGCTTTGCTCGCTAAGGTATTCCACGACACCACCGATCAAACCATTCTCGTCTGTTGTTACACCAATCATGCCCTCGACCAGTTTCTTGAAGACCTCATGGACATTGGCATCCCCTCCTCCAGTCTCGTTCGCCTCGGCGGGAAGTCGACCACGCGAACGGAACCCCTTTCTCTTTATAGTCAAAAGCAATTCACCAAATTTACTCGCTCGGATTGGACCGTTATAGACTCTCTGAAGGCTCAGGCAGCGGGAGCGTTTGATCGTCTCCAGAAAGCGTTCAAGCAGTGCAAGCATCTTAACGTTTCCCACCGTCTTCTCATCGCCCATATCGAGTTCGAAGACCCTGACTACTATGAGGCCTTCCGCGTCCCAGATACAGCCTTCGATGGTGGCGATATGATCAAAGTGGGTGGTGGAGGCCGTTCCGTCGACCGGTTCTACCTTATTAGCCAATGGATCCGCGGCAAAGGCCCAGGTATCTTCCGTAACGAAGACCACATCAAGGCGTCCTCCACAATTTGGAGTATGCCGACCAAGGCTCGCCATGAGCGCTTGTCGGTTTGGCAAGCCGAGGTCTTCAAAGAAGAAGTGGAGAAGCTTTTTAACCACGGCAAGATGTTCAATGGTTACCAGAGACGGCTGGACCGCAAGTATGCTGAAAGCGAAAGCACAGTACTTCGGAGCAAACACATCATTGCGTGCACGACCACAGCCGCAGCGAAATACTCAGATGACCTTCGTGCCGCGTCTCCCGACATTCTCCTTGTTGAAGAAGCGGGCGAGATCCTGGAAAGTCACGTCCTTACTGCTCTCGGGCAGGAGACTTCCCGGCTGATCGCGATTGGTGATCACCAGTACGTCCATCTCTGCTTCGTTGTCGCTGTATGCTCTAACCAACCAAACTCATAGACAACTTCGGCCCAAGGTCGATAACTACCAGCTCACGGTGGAGAAGGGCGATGGCTATGACCTCAATAGGTCTTTATTTGAGCGGCTGGTCTTACGTGGCTACCCGCACGTTACACTCCGCAAACAACACCGGATGTGCCCCGAAATATCCAAGTTGATTCGCCACCTCACCTATCCCGACCTCGTTGATGCGGACAGTACTCATAACCGCCCCGATCTCCGAGGCGTGCGCGACAACGTTGTCTTCATCACGCATGAAAATCCGGAGGATGAACATGCGCGTCTGACAGACATGGAACAGATGGGAGCCAAGTCATCCAAACAGAACAAGTTCGAGGTCGACATGATCCTCAAAATTCTTCGATATCTTGCCCAGAACGGCTATGGAACGGACAAGGCCGTCATTCTCACTCCTTACCTCGGCCAACTCCATCGTCTTCAGGAGGCTCTCCGTGAGGACAATGACCCCATCCTCAACGACCTTGACTCGTACGACCTCGTCCGAGCGGGCCTTCTTTCCGCGGGGGCAGCCAAGGTAGTGAAGAAACCAATTCGCCTGGCAACTATCGGTAGGCATCTGCTGTCCTTTCGTCTTGTAGAAAAAAAGGCTGACGTCATTGTCGTCCAGACAACTATCAGGGTGAAGAGAGCGATATCGTCCTCATCTCTCTCACCCGCAGCAACGCGTCTCACGATATCGGATTCATGTTCTCTCCGGAACGTCTCAATGTTTTACTCTCTCGGGCGCGCAATGCCCTCATCATGATTGGAAACGCTGACACGTTCAGCAATGCACGCAAGGGCAAGGAGGTTTGGACACGCCTTTTCAGTTTGCTCAAGGCCGACGGCCATATCTACGATGGTCTTCCTGTCAAGTGTGAACGCCATCCAGACCGCACGGCTCTCCTGAAAACCCCGGAAGATTTTGATCAAGAATGTCCCGATGGCGGTTGCAAGGAGCCTTGGTATGTGAACATATTTATATGGTGATACAGTGACACTTCCTGAATATCCTGTATGTAGTGGCGCCATGCTTGGATGCCAACTCCACGCCTGTCCTTCAAAGTGCCACCAGCTATACGACCACTCGAAGATGACTTGCGAACGCATGCTCGATGACCGGTGTCCCAATGGCCATAGACGCTCATGGAAGTGCCACGAAGCACCACCCCTGACTTGCCAAAAATGCGAAAGGGCCGCAGAGGAGGCCGAGAAAAGGCGACTGAAAGAGCACGAGAAGCAATTAAGGCAACAAGCGGAGGAACGGGAACATTCTGAGCGCATCACGCGGCTCGACGAAGAGATTGCGGCGGAGCGAGAAACTGCGAAGGACAGGGAACGTTCTAAGCAACGGGCAAATGCGCTGCGTCAAAAACTCAAGGATCTGGAAGATGTAAAGGCGCGGGGTTCGAAGATAACATCACGACCGTCCCCAGAACAGAACGTGAACGACGACGAGGAACCCGTTCTCGACTCATCTTCAGCTACAGATCCTTCGTCTCCTCGCTCTATCAGCGAGGACGAACTCCTCGAACCAGATCTTCCTCCATCCACCGAAGCCGCGCAGACGTCATCAGTCCAGCTATCTCCGTCAGAAGTCAAGTGGCAGCGACAGAAAGACATGGATGGTGCCGATAACGAGAGCATCGATGCAATTATGGCCATGTCCGGGCTGGAGAACGTCAAGGCTCAAGTTCTGCGCATCAAGGACAAGATAGACGTCAATCAGCGGCAGGGAACGTCGGTCAAGGACGAGCGGTTCAACATCGTTCTCCTTGGAAACCCTGGAACTGGTATGTCTCCTTGGTGCTTTTCTTCCTCTAATCTTCTGACCTGATTGGACCAGGTAAAACGACAGTCGCTCGGCATTATGCCAAGTTCCTGACATCTGTTGATGTTCTTCCTGGAGACGAGTTTGTCGAGACGACCGGATCCCGTCTGGCCAACGACGGCGTTCCCGGTGTCAAGAAGTTGCTCGAGCAGGTGCTTAACGCCGGTGGTGGAGCGATCTTCGTCGACGAAACCTACCAGTTGACCGGGGCAAGTAACTTTGGAGGCGGACAAGTCCTTGATTTCCTCCTAGCGGAAATGGAGAACAATGTCGGCAAGCTGGTGTTCATCCTGGCCGGATACAACAAGCAGATGGAGAAGTTCTTCGAGCACAACCCAGGACTTACCAGCCGAGTGCCATATCGCCTCCAATTCGATGACTACACCGACGCGGAGTTACTCCTCATGCTTGAAAGACTGATCACCAAGAAGTACTCTGGGAAGATGAAGATTCAGGGCGGTGCTCAAGGATTGTATCCACTCATCGCGGTGCGTCGTTTAGGTCGTGGTCGCGGGCGAGATGGGTTTGGAAACGCGAGAGCCCTTCATAATGTGCTGTCCGTCATTTCCGAACACCAAGCTACTCGACTGTCTACCCAACGTAGTCGAGGTTTGACTCCGGATGACTTCCTCCTGGTGAAGGAAGACTTTATTGGACCTGATCCGTCAAAGGCGGTCCTCCAGAGCGCGGCATGGACAAAACTGAAGGCGCTCACTGGTCTCACTGCTGTCAAGGCTTCCGTTCAAAATCTAGTCGACCTCATTGCCGAGAACTACAGGAGGGAGCTTATGGAGAAAGAACCCATACAGATGTCTTTGAACAGAGTACTTCTCGGTAACCCTGGAACAGGGAAGACGACCGTCGCGAAGCTTTACGGTAGAATCCTCACAGACATTGGGCTCCTCAGCAATGGAGAAGGTAGGCACGGTAGTATATATGGGGGCAAACAGAGCTAACGGCTTATGTCATAATCATGTAGTGGTGGTTAAAAACCCGGCGGACTTTATCGGGAGCGTGCTCGGACAATCGGAGAGCAACACGAAGGCAATTCTCGACACCACGGTTGGGAAGGTCCTGGTCATCGACGAGGCATGAACAACTTCCTCGTCCTTAGTTCTGTCGGCTTACAAAGTGTTTGCACACAGGCTTACGGCTTCTACGGCGGGGCGTCTGGCAGCACGAAACAGAGCGACCCATATAAAACCGCGGTCATCGATACCATTGTAGCAGAAGTTCAAAGTGTCCCAGGAGAGGACCGATGTGTCCTTTTGCTCGGGTACGAGCCTCAGATTCGGGAGATGTTCCAGGTGAGACCCAGGGCCTTGACATCGGCAACCAGCATTTCTGACTGAAATTGTGTACTAGAACGTGAACCCTGGCCTGTCGCGCCGCTTCGCTATTGAAGATGCCTTCCGGTTCGAGGACTTTTCTGATCCAGAGTTGCTTGGGATCCTCAACCTAAAGCTCAAGCAACAAGACCTCAGCGCATCAGCGGAGGCGAAGCTTGTAGCAGTCGATGTGCTCGGCCGTGCCCGCAATCGTCCAAACTTCGGAAATGGTGGAGAGGTTGAGAACCTCCTCGCAAAGGCCAAAAACCATTACCAATCAAGGCAGGCCGCTCTCCCAATCGATCAGCGGTCATACAACGTCGTTTTCCAGCCGGTCGACTTCGATGCAGACTTCGACCGTGCCGCACATTCCGACTCGAACCTCCAGAACTTGTTTGCGGACGTGGTTGGCTGTGAGAAGGTTGTCGCAAAGCTTCAAGAGTTCCAGAACATGGCTCGCGTTATGAAGCAGCTTGGGAAGGACGCCAAAGAAGTACGCAACATGATTCCCACCAATTTCGTCTTCAAGGGCCCGCCTGGTATGGTCTTCATGATATTATCTGACGTAGTACCCAGTTATTGACCTCCATTGGCTTTTTAGGCACAGGAAAAACGACGACTGCGAGGAAGATGGGTCAAGTATACTACGACATGGGTTTCTTGTCGTCTACAGAGGTCGTCGAATGCTCTGCCTCCGACCTTGTGGGTGAATATGTCGGTCAAACTGGGCCTAAGACGAAGCAGCTGTTCGAGCGCGCTCTGGGCAAGGTTTTGTTTGTGGACGAGGCATATAGACTCAGCGAAGGCCCCTTTGCCAAAGAGGTCATGGACGAGCTTGTTGGTATCCTTACCCAGGAAATATTCATCGGGAAACTCGTCGTTATCATCGCCGGGTATGATCAGGAGATGAACCAACTTATGGCCGTCAACACCGGACTTTCTAGCTGTTTCCCGGAAGAGATCATGTTCGAACACATGAGTCCCGCCCATTGCTTGGACATCCTGCGAAAAGAGTTGGACAAAAGCAACATTCAATGCGAGGAGTTGTCCCAGCCGTCCTCGGCCGTGTACCAGAATATGGTCCCGACACTCCAATCGCTCGCCAATCTCTCTTCTTGGGGCAATGCGCGCGACATGAAGACCCTCGCCAAGCACATGGTCCGCGTCGTTTACAAGAAAACGTCCACCCTTCCAAATGTCTCCCAGTTGGTTCTTGACGGTCCCGATGCTCTGCAATGCATGTCTGCTATGCTTCAAGAGCGCCAGTCGCGAGTTTTGGATGTTCCTTCATCCTCAGGACACGACTCGTTTCCTCCAGTTCAGCAACTTTCTCCTCGCCCTCCCACCGCTCCGACGACTTCCACAGCCCATGCGACTCAATCCGCCGCGCCTCCGCCACTGGAAACACAAGATGCAGAGCTTACGCCCGTTCTTTACGACGGGCGTGATAGTGGGGTCACCGACACAGTCTGGTCCCAGCTGCAACAAGACAAGCAAGCTGCCATGGACGCAGCGCGGCGCCGGCAGGAGGAGCTCGAAGCTTTGGCCAAAACGCTGGATGACGCTCGTAAAACCGAGGAAACTGCCCGTGCTCAAACAGCGGCACTGGAAGAATGTAGGCGAAACGCGGCCGCGGACAACGAAGTCAAACGCAAGCTAGAGGAACAGCGTCTGTACGAAATTTCAGTCAGAGCGGAGGCGGAGAGGATCGCGCGGGAGATCGAGGCTCGTCGGCAGAAGGAAATTGAGGAAAGGAAACAGGAGGCCAAAGTTCAGGAAAAGCTCCGTCTCATGGGTGTCTGTGTTGCGGGGTTTAGGTGGATTAAGCAGTCCTCGGGATATCGGTGTGCAGGCGGGGCTCATGTCGTGTCTAACGAGCAGCTTGGTTTATAGATGGACTTACTCGTGTGTACTCTTACTAGTACTATATCGTGTTCCTACAAGTATACATGCAGATGTGCGAAGTCACCGGTCCGGTCAACGGTCAACGGTTTAGGATTTCGTCTCGCCGCCGTATATAAGTTCGCCCATGGCACGTGATACGGGCGCTTATGGGAGAAGAGCCGACATCACTGGGGGCAGGATTCCATTTAAGGCACTTTAACATGAACTGAAAATGGGGAAGAAAAATACAAATTTTCAGATGCTGTGATTGCAAAGGACACGCGATGTAGACCACAAATTTTGCGTTGATATGGAAGGGAAGGACAGGAAAGTCAAATGTTAGTTTTCAGATCCGTGTTTTGCCAACGAACACACATCGCACACGTGACATGTTGCGTGCAGGTTTAGCGCGGGAACACGAGTCCGAAACCCTTGATATGGGTTAAGTCTTCCGGGCAAGAAAATGATTGTGATATTTCCCATTTTTAGATCAGGTTCAGCAGGCGGAGATTGAATCAATTGTTTGCGTGTATATTGTGTACAATTGGGGATGATCCGCTTCTGAAACAATGAGTATGACGTTCCTGTCCTGTCCATTTTTGGTGCACATATATGTTACATTCGACTGCCGTAATTGCCGATGTTTTTTGGATAACATACTAGTTATTTTAGATGAGTTACCATCCCAACGAACACACAACGAAAACCAAAAATTTGACATTGGTAAGTACGTCAGCGCCAGCGCCAGTGCACCGGCGACCAGCGTCCGCTCAGAGCTCAGCTCCCATCGCCAGCTCCCACCGGCAACGATAAGCTCCCGCCGCCAGAAACGACCAGCGCCCGCCGCCAGCAACGATGACGCAGATACGCGCCGTCGGATGGTCCTAGGTCTGAAGGATGAATGTCACGAATCAGGCTCATGAACAGGTGAAATGGCATAGTGAGTAGGCCTACGGCGGTGTGAATGAATGACTCACGACGTTGTTTCAGGGAAATTTTTGATCGCGGCGGGAAGGTCCTCCTAGGGGAGACGGGAACCAGGTGAGTACATAACCCATGGCAGACGAGACGACGACTCACGCACCACACCCCGTAAACACGTCCACTGTCTTCCCGACACCTCCCTCTTTCTGTCCCACGCGATCGACGGCGTAGGGTGGATTCCGTCGGGCCTGCGTACAAGAAGGAAACAGGTTAGTAAGTTCGTGTCGTGCTCCTCGCAGGGGAAGACTCACCGAATTGTCCCGCACAGTGCACGCACGCCCGAACCAGCACGGCCTCCACCCCTCGGAAACAGATACGCGTAAGCTCTTCCATCTGTCTGCGAACAACGACTGGACTGACCTGGGCACTCGAAGGCGAGCGCGTACGCGGGGCTCCGCCGCGCTCCCTCCCCATCAGCCCACCCATCGACAAGGGGTCGTGTGCGCATCGACTTCCCTAGCGTGTGAGCACTACTCACGTTATTGTTAGATTTCGCGTCCTCCCAGCGTCCTCCCCGCACGTCCTCCGGCTGCCATACTGACATTTCTCCTCGTGCTCCGACAATCCCCAGTACCTTGCGCGACCTTGGGGGGACGGAACGGTCGACGGCCCTGCGAACGAGGTGAGTACCGCCGTGGACGATGGGCCGCAGTTCACTCACCTGAGTATCCCTGTAGCCGCAAAGTGAACGAGAAAGCGACGGGGGCGGGTGGGTCTTTCACGGAGCGCGTGAGAACGAACAGGTTCTCACCTTTCGTCGCGCAGGACTGGCACCGTTGCCCAGCGGGTGAGATTGCGGACGACGCGGAGGATTTTTTGGCGAGCAAGAGATGATGGAAGGGAGGGGACGGACGGACGGACGGATGAGAAGAGTGGCTTGGAGAGCGGGGCGTGGCGAAGTTGTCATTCTCGGGACGTGGACGGACCACGGCACCCGAATTCAAATGGACAGGGTAGTGCCGGTGGTAAATACTACACTCACCAGAAGGGGGTACACGCGGGTCCGCCGTGACAAGAGTCATATGTAGATGAGCACGTACAAAATAGAATTGCCGCAGACTTACTGTCGTCTTTCCCCCAGCGTCGTCCTTCGCGCACACTCCGTAGTCCTCCACTCGAGACCTCAAGGCCTCAGGCTTGAGGCATGATGAGCTGGCAGTCGTACCCGGTGTACGCAGTTGTTTCGACGCTTTCGATTGGGTCAAAGACAATGGGGCAGGGCTAAGAGCTGTGGATACGGAGCGGGCGATGGTGCTACATGAAAATCAAAGGAACTGCGACGCGGGGCGTAACGACATCGAGGAGAATGAACATAGAAAGAGGGAGGGTTGTGTAGAAGGGGAGAGAAGGGAGACAGGACGAGAAACGTAGATCTCGATACGGGTCATGTTCGAAACTATTTTCCCTAATTTTCGTTATCGTTTTACGACAGGATCTCTACCCAGCGAAAAAAGCCTTCGCACACCTCCGCTGCACGATTCTCCCAATCTCCCCACAAACTGTACGCGGATTTCTTGTGGTTGGGCAGCTAGGAAACGCGGACTGGAACGGTTGTGTGGGGAGTGGAAGGGGGGATATCCGAGGGCCTTTGCTTGACAGCAGCTGGAGGGGTATGGGGACCATCGGCAGGCCTGCGCAACGGACGTGCACTGTGCACGGTGAGTGGCATCGCTAGACCGAGAGTCTGGAGGCTTACCTGGTGGGCGGCCGAACGGGGCCAGCTGATTTCCGGGGAGAACGTTTGGTAGTAGACGTAGTCACGGAGATTGAAAGGGATGGTTTGCTCATGGTGGATTGAGAAGGTGAGGGTGCGAAGAGACGTGGAAGAGGCCGACAGGGCTGAGAATCAGGTAAGGTCACGGTGAGTGCGAGGTTGAAGACGGAGACGAAACAAACGAAATGAGAGAGATGTTGAGTTGCAGCCGCGTTTCGTTGAAGGACATGTCCATGCGTAGAAAGATGTACCATGAATGAAGCATTTTGAAGTTTTTGGCGCTTGACCCGGTAGTTGCACTACATGCCCTTGACCGTCGGATTGGGCGGTTTACCTGACTGTAGGTCCAGCCCGACGATGTTGCGGCCCGTGTCAAGTCTTGGCTAGTCCATTGATCGTTTAGCCGGTGGTGGTGGACAGCCTTCCGAAAGCGTTCTGTATCTTCCTCCTCCCGGTTCTCGACATTGTTGAGGAACTCCTCGACTTCCTCTAGTATTCCGTCGAGATATGCAGTTTGGATAGTTCGCCAGTGAACAGTGCGCTACGTGTCTCGGCCGCGGCGTAATGTTGTGTTCGTACGATATACGGACTCTGAAACCACGGTGCTTGTCTCAGTCGTAGGAAGGATTCGTGGCCGCCGAGATGTTGGTGTTCTGGCAGAGGTGGTAGGGGAGGAGAACAGGAATCGCGTGGGGAAGAGGGCGGATAGGACAGTGAGCACGGGAGACGGAAGGGGAAAATAAAGATGAGCAGACGGAGACAGACGATCAGGATACGCTCACCTCCGCAATCAACCCTATCCACCCGCATCGATCCTACTAGCGTCGGCGCGTTTCGCGTTTTCGTGGTGTATGGGCGCATAGAGCGCTGGACATGACCGCTAGGCCTGAAAAGTAGAAGGTGAGTGCGCACAGATCATTGGGGGGGAGCAATAGTACTCACCCGATGCGCGCGACGTTCTCGCGTTTCCGGAGACGTGGCGAGAACGAAGGCGGAGGAAGAAGCGAGGCGCGATTGCTATTGGGGGATGAGAGTGTGGTGGTGACCGTTCGACGCGCCGCCCAAGAGACAGCCAGAGTGATGGAGCTGGGGATGACGTCTTCTTGTTATTCGTGGCAGCCGCCGTCGCGGGATAGTTGATTCGAGGAGGGAGCTGGCGCCGTCGTCGAGGGAGAGAGACATGTGTGAATTGATTGAAGGAAGACACGGGAATATGCGAGGTCAAGGACGCGGCGCAGGTTTGCTCTTGACACCTCCAACATTCCTCTTATTCTTGTCCTTGTTTGTCCTTGCTCTTGCGCCTTTTTTTCCTCGCCCTTTCTAACACTCATTCATCATCTACTGTAAGCCTTCATATTTATCACCAGTGACCTCGAGTTCTACCTTATACTGTAGATGCCGCCCAACTTCACCATCTCGAAGAGGGCTATGGAGGCTTTAGTTGGCTGCATGCGACAGGTGAGTATGACCGTGACCGCTCTGCTACAATTGACTGACCTTCTTCCAAGCACGGCGCCTTCGAGAAGGTCGCCTCCGGCGTTGCGACGGCGAAGCCTGGCTCGCTCGCCTGGCGTCCACCGCGGAACAGCGGGGTCCCCTTCCGACTCGTCCACGGCGAGATCTTCACCAGGGGGACGTCCCGGTTGAGGAACGTCGTCCTTCGGGACGAGGACGACGAGAAAAAGGGCGTCGCCGAAATCCCGGTGGCGAACATGACCACCGAAGACTTCTTTGGTGAATTCAAGGCGTGATGAACCCGTCGGGGGTAGTCGAGGGCGTCGGTCACCGTTTTCTTGTGTATAATTTGTATTTGGCGAACTGGTTGAATTGACGCTTATGATGCTATGTGAAGATTAGCTAGCACCGACCAATTGAGGAAGAACGAGGGTAAAGAAGGGCAGTGGCGGCGAAATAAGGGAAACATGATATATTTCACAGCGTTGCCACTCAGTATCTTACATAGAGAAACTGGTGTAAGGTCCTCGTCCTGACCTCGCCATCTTGATAGGCCAGCCGAGCACTGGATGAATCGGCGCGAGTCGTACCCTTGGATGCGACAGGTGCACTTCTCCATCCTTGCCAACTTCCACTCTCAACAAGCCCTGGAAACAAAAAATGAAGAGGTCAGTCTCTCGCAAGTGCCCCATAAAGCTCAAAGAAAACGAACCCACAAACGAGAAAAAATCGCCCGAAGCCGATCGCTGTATTGCTACCAGCGCGCGAGTCCATCTAACTGTGCACAAGTATGCCCTACCACCAGCTACGGTTCAGGCGTGCGACCGGGCTGAGGAACAGACAACGGATCGAAGATGTCTGGTACGCCCGTCGCAGGAGCGTCGCAGGAGCGTCGAAGAGAAAATAGGCCTCAGGAGCGACACGAACACGCTGTAACATACAGTTGTGTTCGAAAACAGGTCTATAGGAGTGGTGAGGCTCGTCGTAAAACCATTACAGCCGTAAAGGCTTACGCAGTTCATCTTTGGGAGCTGGTTTTTGAACTTCTCGAACGCAGGCCTGGACGTGATTGACGATAAACTCATCCAAGTCCGAGAACTTGTATGGCCGTCAATGATAAGCTGGCCACTATATGGCCCGAGGGATTCGTGTTGGGCTCGACAACATCTACAGCACAGAATGAGAGAGGTACGTCCAGCAAGTGAGGCTCACGAACCGATGTGTTGGTAAAGCTTCTCGTCAACCTTCCACGTCACGAAAGGTGATTGGAATCCTTGGATGTAGGGGAAATGCGACATCGCCGCGCTGCTGTTTGTCCAGATAGATTTCTGCTTGCGACGAATTAGAGTTGTGGAAGTTTGGGTGATTCACGAGCCATCGCGCTTTGTCCGTCTCAGAACACTTCATACGACGAGCATTTCCTGACATCGTTCGTATTGAGGATGGTTCCACGAGTCGTCATGCTTCACCCTGGCTCGAGGAGCGAGAGGAACTTCTGGCCAAGAGAGTAGATGCGCCAAAGTTCCTCTTGATTTGATTGAGGAGGTCGAGTGTCGAAGAACGATATATTATCTCCCTTTTGAACCCATCTATTGGGCACCTCAACTTCCAGGCCCTTCTAAGCTCTGTTTCAATCCTGTGACGCCCCATCCGTCTCCTCTCCCGCTCTTCCTCGTCTATGATGCCCACCCAATCCTCTTCATCGTCCTCGTCCTTGTAGAGGCCAGTAGCTTCCTTCCAGATGTTCTGGATATCTCGTGGGCGGGGAAGCGCATCGAGGTCTTCATCGGGATCCTGAAANGGTCATGGGGTTGGCGTGCCAAAGCCGGACGTCTGGGCTTTGCGACCCTCGCGTCCTTGTCACTGGCGAGCTGTGGATCCAGTTGGGGGAGGAAGCCTCCAGGGCCATAAGGAATCGGAAGCGAGCGTCGAGCACAGTTTGGCCGGACAGGCGTGAGGTCGTTTGAGTCAAACGCTCGGTGGGACATCCTTCCGAGATCTGGTCTCCGCTTGCAGCCTCCGCCTTCGTTGTTGATGCTCCGGTTCTTGTCTCCGTGATGTTGAACTGTTTTAGGGCCCCTCGCGAGGGCGAGGAATGGAATCGTCGGTACGTTGACGGTGGTCGAATGATATCGCGGGCCGTGCGTCCTGGCCGTTGAGGGTGGGGCGTCGCTCGGGCCTTCATCGTCCTTTTGGCCACTATTGTGGTCCAAAACGACGACAGGGCCTGGGCTCTTCTCCCAAGGCGGTAGGTACGTTGAAGGCGGTCAGATGGTATCGTGGGCCGACGAGAGCTAAAAGTGCGCAAGAGGTGTGGAGAGAAGGGGAAGAGGAACGCCTATGGTGGTAGCGCCTTGGCAGACGAGCTCAAACTCCGCTGGGATACGAAAGCTTGTCCGCACGTTGCGGTAAAATTTTCCGCCGCGACCAACGCGCGCGGGACAAGGCGCAAGGCGTTGCTGGAAAGACGTCCGGGCTCGGGGTGTCAGCGGGGATGCACATCGTTCGCGGCTGGATACGTCGTCATGAACCTTGAGGATCTGGCGGATGTGTCCTAGGAAACGAAACGGTCAGACGTACGCCCAGGGAAAGCTGACACGGCCGCGTACCTTGTTCCATACCTCGACATCGCACCCCCTTGTCGTCGTCCAACGGGTTGTCCGCCGCGTCTGATGCACGTCGGGACAGGGTGTCGCTGGAAAGGCCTCCGGGATCGGGGTGGCCGGTGGTTAAGGGACCTGGCGCCGCGTCGGCGTTGCTTTTCCTCGGCGACGGCGACAGTGAGAGGCCATGGATTGCACCTCAGCGTCGGGTTTGCCCTTCGACTCTTCGAACGTTGACCGGGCGGCAGCAGTGCAATCTGGGTGGTAAAGATGAGAGGGCTACGGGCGTGGACACGTAGGGATCAGAACGTACGCATGCATATGTTCAAAACGTCCATGGAGCCTTGGAATATTGACCCGCGGCCTGTTCCTTCTCCTTGTGGGATGCGGCCTTGAAATTGACGGTGGGAGGGGAGAATACGTGTACTGTGCGCGTAGTGGTCAGCATGGAGAGTTTGGAAAACGAAGCAGTATATGTTTTCGAACTCACTCGCACGGGTGGTGAAAGGCGGTTGCGTCGTCCATGACGGATCGCCCACTGTTTCCTGCTGTCAGACGAGCACTCGAGCGGTATCTGGAATGGTGAGAAGGATGGTGGACAGGTTGTATCAGGAAGACAGCCCGTGACAAGCGGCGTGCGTGCGCACCTTCCGAAGCCTTCTGCCTCTGAATCCCGTCCTCCTGCTTGCTTACGCCGACATTGAATCATCGAATAGTCGACGACTCGTCCGACGTGAGGTCTTGAGCGCGCACACGCCAGAGCATCGAGTGACGACGTGTGCATCTTGCCGATTCTTGTGCGAACTGCGAGGCCGGCGGGACGCGGCGGGAAATTTGCGTGAACGAAACTTGTTGGCTCTCGTCTCAAGGAAATGAGCCACTGGCTTGCCGGGAAACCTACGCTAACGAAGAGAGGTAAGTCTGGTTTCACGAAGTTGGGTCACTCACTCCTTACCGGTACGCACAGGAGAGGGCCGATGGACAGAGGGTCAGAGGCTAGAGGTGTGGCCTGGTGTGGCCCGACTTGAAAGTTGATGGCGACTTGCCACTCCAACCCTACGCTGCTGATGTAATCCAGCCGCGTCGCGCGTTCGGCCAACCCCACCCTCTCCGGCGCACACCCCGCCGTCTTATTTTGCTTGTTCTCCATTCACTGGCCCTCGTGTGTGCTGGCCCCCGTGTATGCGTGTCTACAAGCAGGCTTAACTAGGCTTAAGGTCGAGATTCAATTTAGAATCGACACAGAATCATCCCGGCCGTCGCCATTGCCGGCGGAGTTTCTTAAATTTTGATCCACGATGAGATGATTGAGATCGAAAGGCGATATTTTAAATTTCAAAGCTCAGCCGAGGCCTTCAGAGCCATTAACTAATCCCAATCTCCTTAAGGACAGAACGCCGTGTGCACGGTGGACTGTTGTTTTGTCCTCGCCCGTAGATTAACATACACGCCTGGCCCGAAACAGCTCGAAAACAAGCTAAGCAAAGTAGACACAGAAAGTAAAAAAAGTACGCGGAACCCGAAACAGCTCGAAAACAAGCTAAGCAAAGTAGACACAGGAAGTAAAAAAGTACGCGGAATCAAAGCCCGAAGTTACGCTGTACGCTCACATGTGAGTTGTCCAATCGTAAACAGTAGGAAAACAAGGGCTTACAGTAAGAAACATCCCCCTCCGTACAAGACATGCAGTTCTTGGCCATGTCCGAAAGCCACACAGAGGAACTATACGTTTGTGTGATCAATGCAAATAGGACTGCAGGGATGAATCTTGAAACCACCTCTGTCATCGTGAATGTTTGAATGGTCCCATGTGAGCTCCCTGCATCACCAGTGCGATTATTCTGAGACATCCTTTAATAAATTAGGGGACTCTTTTCACTTGACTTTGACACAGACCTGTACGGAGAAAGCTGGAAGCGATATAGATTGTCGCTGACAGGGGACTAGAGGTACGAGCTGGGAGCGTCTCGTGTATGTGCTGTGACCGTGTGGAGAGCGGTGGCGGTGGTTTCCAGTCTCGCGGTCGTCAAGGGGAGCATCGTGGCTGTGATCGCGGTGAGGAATCTGAGAGTTGGGTGATAAGAACATGCCGGTCTGAGATGTCAGTCCATGTTGAGCCTGAATTCTAAATGTATTTATACCTCTGCATCTCATGTAGTACGCAAGGACCACGTACATCTGCTCTCATTCTCGTCAATGCCCTCCGGGCCCCTTCATGAATGGCCATTCGAATGAATTGATCTTCAGTGACTGGCCCGCCCGGGGCGGACGTCGCCCCGGATCGAGCGCTTAAACCGGTGACCGCGTCACCACCGGACCGAGTGTAAATATGCGAGCTGGGGACCGCCTTCAAGCTTTCAAGCTTCAAGCTTCAGCGCTGAGCCGGGCCATTCAACTGTATCGGCTCTTTGGTGCACATTCGTCTTTATCGGCTAAGTGCCTTTATCACGACTATCGGGCTATCTGCTTCAAGTTCTGGTATAAGTAGTGTTTTGCCTGCACGCGTACGCCCAACAGCTCACATCGACGCTCAGCCCTCAGCCCCTCAGCCCTCATGGCTTTCCCATACGATCACAATGTCCGCATCTGCGCTTTCTCGTGCTCTGGAAGATAGCCGCATCGAACCATCGTTTCTCAGTCTCGCCTTCCACCACTCATCCTCGCTACATGACAAGGCACAGGAAGCAGGAAATAGTACGTCGGCTTCGTTGTATTGAGAGCACACAAGTCACGACCTCTGACACGTTGGACCCTACTGACAGGAAAACTTACGTCTTCGCCGACAGCTCGAGAAGCATCTCAAACTCATATCTAGTGCGCGGAGTCGCAAAGGCCCTTGATGACGTTGTCTACACCCTGAAAATGGTCAGTAAGGGGTTCCGTGCCGGTGCATCGGCTATATTGATTGTTTTCAAGGTTCATTCCATACGGTCCTAAGACACTTGTCTGTCCGGGATGCGCCAAGGTTATGGGACATCCCGTATATGTCCGTCATCCAATGCATCACCTTCCGTGTCTGTCTCTCTCATTAATCCGCTACACGCGTAAGTAGAATGTCGCGATGTTCTCAGGCGATTTTGTGGAGAAGTGTTTTTCAAACTCGTTCAAGGCAACAGTCATCAAGCAAGTCACCGGTCGTCGACGCCCTCACCTTACCACCGACCCTTCGCGTTGTGCCTGCAGTGGTGACGGAGGAGTATCTGAAGGGGATTAGGCCGTATTTTGCGAGACCATTCCATCGATGTCCCCGCTGCGCGACTATCTCTTGGGAGGCCCCCGTGCCCCCTCCAATAATGGCATCGCTCTCGAGGATCGCCTCAAGCATAGCTGCATCCGAAGATCGTTTACATGTATGCACCTATACACGCCTCCGCCACTATTTCTTATAAATGTGGTATAGGGGGTCATGATACCACCACGCTCCATCCCCTGATCCCTCGCGCTTGTCACGAAGCTAGGATCTTTTGTCCGTAAAGCAGTAGGAAATATGGTATTGCGAAAACAACTGTACAGCAACAGCACCAGCGCCCTTCATCATCATCACCGTGAGGGTAACATGTTGAATAAATACAAGAAGTTTTATGGCCGTCTGTGGTACGTACCGCGAGCGCGGGATCACCCCCGCCCGCAAACAGATTGAACGACCTTATCTGAGATTATCGCGGAGTAGAACCGTTCAGACGTTCTTATCGCACTGTGTTCTTGCGTATGTTTGATCGCGACCAGCGGTCTACCAACCAAAAGGCGACATCCACGCGACGTAACTGTTATTGTTGGCTCGAAGAAAGTGCTACTTGGAGATGAGATTCTGTACTGAAAGCTCGCACTGAAGCCGAGCGTGGAGTCTATTAATAGGATGGCGATATATTCAACCTAGAGACGTGTAAGTGAAGAAGGCCACGATAGATTGAGGGATGAGTCTACCTAGTCAACGATCATCGGCAGGGCGACCTTGCGGATGTCCAACTAATAACTAGACTTGAAACTGGTACTTCCCTCGCTGTTGAGCAGCAGGTGGAACGCGAGCCTGCTCGGTCGTCGCCAAAGTGTTTGATAAATGAGTCCTCGCCCATTGCCTTGGACCTGTCCCTGTCGTCTCGATGATGCCGAATATCTTGTCGAACTGCGTGCGGCACATCTCGTCGGATCTCGCGGCCCTCGGCGTTGCAGACGAGTTTAGCTACATATGTAGCTAGCTCCAGGGAAGCCTTGCGAGAGTACGCATCGACGAACTTGGACCAGTTGTGGAGCTCCTCGTCGGCGTGCGCGTCCTCGACGAGGCGATTGATGGCGTCGAAGATGGGGTCCATGCTTTGTTCGATGGCGAATCAGTGGTCAAGAAGGTGGAGACCACTCCGAGACCCTTGTAAGTTCGCCCCTGCAAACAGGGATGGGACTGTGCCAAAAAGAAAAGAGGTGCATATATGTACGTTGGTCAAGTTCAGGCGGACCCCTTCCTGCGGTGGGGGTCTTGTCATGGCTGGCGTCAGTCCCGTGAAAGGCAAGAGCCGTAGTATGCTTTCTGGTAGTCGCTGCAGTTCTGACATTCGAGTGAGCTGCACAGGCGTGAGAGGATCACAACGAATGTATACGCAACACGTACTTCTGCCCCGAATTGCCCGTCGAGGGGAACCGCTGACGTAATCTTCGATTTTGTGTCCTGGCGGTTGAGTTGTCTTCCAGCGGTGGATGTGAGAGAAACGGAAGATAGAGGCAGCGGATTTGCATATGGATGGTTAAGCGGCGTGACGG